>JACEEZ010000460.1:0-39301 GCA_016584305.1 Chionoecetes opilio
TTGGGGGGGTCTTCTGTGTTTTTCCCGGCTTTTGTTTTCATGACTGTGAGCTTTTCAGGCTTTTGTTTTTATGGCTGTGAGCTTTTCCATGCTTTTGTTGTCTTGGCTGTGAGCTTTTCCAGGCTTTTGTTTTCATGGCTGTGAGCTTTTCCATGCTTTTGTTTTTATGGCTGTGAGCTTTTCCATGCTTTTTTTGTCCTGGCTGTGAGCTTTTCCATGCTTTTGTTTTTTATGGCTGTGAGCTTTTCCATGCTTTTGTTTTTATGGCTGTGAGCTTTTCCATGCTTTTGTTTTTATGGCTGAGCTTTTCCATGCTTTTGTTTTTATGACTGTGAGCTTTTCCATGCTTTTGTTTTCTTGGCTGTGATCAATAGGACGGCAGGACCTGAGTAATGGAATGTGCCTCTGACGGGGGTGGCAATGGATCATCACATACCAACAAAAATTCCTTGGACATGACGTTTTACTACATATAGCATTCTTTAGAGTACCCCCCCCCCTTTCTCCCCTTGCTCACCCTTGTCAAAAAAGTACGTAGCATGAAGTCTCGATCCTTTACAGTAAACTTTGAAAAAAAACATATTGATAATGCCACGATAGCATGAAATGTACGTACGTGGCAGTTTATCAACGGAACATTAAGAGCTCCTTCATATTTACATCATAGGCAAATATTTAGTTTTGTCTCCGAAGTAATGTTAGTAGAGCGAATTTTTTTTATCCTGACACCATAATATAGATAACCCGTTAGTTTGAATCGACTTATCACATCCCGACGGCTATTAGATCAAGTCCCCTGTGGTTTCTCACATAAATGACACCATAAATCTCAAGCAACAATAAACTACAACAATAAAAATCGTAGCGACAACAGCAACAACAACATCAAGGAAAGCTATATCAGGAGGAGCTCGACACCTGTGATCAACAAACACCACCTGAGTAACACCTGCCGAAGTAGGGTGCTGTTGGCAGGGCCTCGTCGGTCACGGTGTGTGGATGGCTGAACTTTTGTGAGAACATGCACGCACCGAAACAGTCATAAAAAAAAAAAAACTGAGAGAAGAGAGAGAGAGAGAATTATGCAACGTATATTTTTTTCACATAATTAGTATGACATTCAACTCTAATCCTTATTAATTCCTGGGCATTTACTTCCAGTACTTAGTTTTTTTCCCGTTTCCAATACTTCCAGTTTTAGATAACTGCTGACGTCACCTCTAAAACCTGTCCGTATTACTCATCATTACTTGACGATAGTTAATGGATGTGCCGCTGTTACATCATATCAAGTGAAAAATTGCAGAATGGATTGAGTAGAAATGGATCTTTTATCGGCTTCCTGGCTTCATTTTTTAGCCTCTCGATCGCAGCTGAGAGAGAGAGAGGAAGAAATATATGGATCACTCTTGTCATGAATTAGTGACACGCAGGATTTTTGTTCAGAAGCAAGACACGAACGAACAACATGCACTTAAGGTTTATGAGTACGACACCCACTGATTGTGAAAGTACTCACCAGCGCCTACACTTGATGGGAACTGTAGCCTTCAGCGTCACCTCAGCACGCGAAGGGCGGCCAAGGAGGGGAGAGAGGAGGGGGAGGAAGAAGGGAGCAGCGGTGAATAATGGCGTAGGGGAGCAACGGTGAGTGAAGGACGAGGAAGGGGAAAAGAAGGGCGGTGGAGGGTTATGAAAGTCAGGGAAAGAAGAAGGACGAGGAAGTGGAAAAGAAGGGCAGTGGAGGGTTATGAAAGTCAGGGAAAGAAGAAGGACGAGGAAGGGAAAAAGAAGGGCGGTGGAGGGTTATGAAAGTCAGGGAAAGAAGAATGCGGATAGACGTGTATGTGTCGTTTGATAAGAAGAAAATAAAAGGAAACAGAGTATGAAAAAATGGAAAGAGTAAGATAAATATAAGAGGGAGGAGAACGCGATAGGAAGTGGAAGAGTATAGCAGAACGAGAGAGAGAGAGAGAGAGAGAGAGAGAGAGAGAGAGAGAGGAAACGTGGTAGGAAGGTGAAGAGTAGAGCAGAACGTGAGAGAGAGAGAGAGAGAATGAGTAATATTGTATGGAAAGTTGAATAGTAAAGATAAGAATACTAAAAGGGAACGTAGGTAAGGGTTGAGGACGAGAAAGAGGGAAAGGGAAGGGGTGGGCGATGGTGATGGATGGAGGGTGGCGGACAGAGGAGAATGGCGAGGGGTGAGTAGAGGGTGGAAGGATGATCAATCGAGGAGGGAGCATGACAAGGAAAGGGAGATTAATATGTTTACCTTGGATACATGGTACTATTATTGCTAAGTCGTTCTACCTGTTATAAGTTCACCAAATTTAACTCAAATATGCGTTAGTCGAGTTTGCATGGAAGTAAACAGTCAAATAGATAGATAGATAGATAGGTGTAGGAACAGTAAGACTTGCGGAAATCTAAAAAAGAAACATTACACGTGGCGTGGGAATGATACACATGATTAATTTATATGTCCTTGAATAACCCGGATGTGCGACGGAAAACGGAAATCAGCGTGACGTCACAATAATGAGAGAGAGAGAGAGAGAATCACAAGTTTGGTTTTGTTGATTAAACATATCTTAATTAAGTTAATTATTCATATCGCTTTCTGATACACCGGCTCACTGCATTCCATAAAGACCTTATAGTTAAAAGAACCATATATGCCAGCAAAGTAAGCCTTTCCCAGAAATATAAATCTACCATCCATACATATCTATGCGTGAGAGAGAGAAAAGAAGAACTGGGCGCCTGGTAACTATTTTCATTTTCCTGGCTTTTGTTTTCACCACACCACACTGACGTTATTGAAGGGGACTGGATTGTTGTTGTCGTTAATGGTGGTGGGAAATGGACACCATACATCCTGCATAGTGAAGGGGAAAATAACATCATAGTGGTGGTGGTGGGCGGTGGTAAGGGTTTTATGAACTGTCGCCGATGAGAATTCTCGCCGAAACACCAACTTAGAACTCTCGCCGACGTGGAAATGTTAACCTAACCTGTACATTGGCACCTAACTGATCAGGTAACGATAGTATTTCATCCCTGAATGCAGAAACGCGGGTAAAACTTGATTAAATGTATATATTGGGTCCTGTAATATCAAGAATTGGAACACTCGACGACGGCGGCGAGATTCCTATCGGCGACAGTTCCAGGTACCGTGGTAAGAGGTACATTTGACACCCTCCCTCCGTGTTACGCCATCCCCACGGCGTCCTTCACTTGACTTACATAACTCTTTTTCGCGGTTCCAGTTTCGTCACTCAAGACTGCATGACTGAGGGAAAATGTACATTGTAAAAAATGAACGTTTTTTTTTACTTTTGTTTGAGGGTGTGCGAGCGAGCGTAGCCTGCGTATTGCTTTTCAGTTAGATTTTCAAGTAACTTATTTTTGAAAAGTTATGAGTTTTTATTTGTTTCCGTTCATAATCAGCAATATTTTCCACTGATTCGATAAATTTGTCCCAAAATGGATACTGCTTTTTCCTCAACTTTCTTATATCTTCCAAATGCAACAATAGAACTCAATTTTTTCCCCGTCAATTTCTTAACACTTATAAAATGTCTTCCTTATTGATTATACACGTAATGTTTCTTCACAAATTATTAAATATTTCACCATATTTATTTTGTTTTCTTGACATTAATTTTTCCTCCTCTCGTCTGACAAATTTTTCGGGCATATCCGGTTTTAATACTGCAACGTGAAAATTAATGTGATACGGATAAACGAGCGGAGAAGTCATGGAAGAAAGATACAATTACAGGAAGAGGTTTTTTTCCTCATTACCGCGAAGGACAATGGGTTAGCGGTGCACCACAGGCGCTGTTTCCCTCCCCCAACCCCTCCTCCTGTTTTCCTTCGTTATGTCGTAATTTAACACAATATATTTTTCCTCTATCATGTCGCAAGAGTGCTGAGCTGGCATCTGAAGTGTCATAACTGTTCATCGGAAAGAAAGTATTAACACGAAAATCCGGTTCTATTTCAATATTTCTCTTGTGTAAACTGTTTTTGTAATAGACCTTTACACGAGAAGCCCGGATTGTAATGGACGTATGATTATTAAAAACGACATTAAAGTTTTTACTCAATACTTCTTTCGTTTTAATTCAAGGACTTATTATTCTGATATTATCATGATTAGGTAACGGGTTTTTTTCAGCTTTTATTATTAGAAGCGTGAGGATAGTTGCGACCCATTACAACAGATAAACATAAATCATATCACTCCTCAAGGCTCCAGTCTGGTGTGCTTTCTTCATCTCTTGTCTCACCCCCTTGTCACGTCTCCCTTACCCCCTCCTTCGCCCCGCCCCTTACACACTCAGAAATGAGGGGTATATTAAGGGTACAATTGTTACATCACACCATCAGTACCCTTTTTATACCCTATGTCCAGACTGGAGGGTAGATGCTGCTGATTATACCCTTCATCTACCCTTTATCTACCCTTTTTAGACGAGAGGGATGAGAAAGGGTACATTTGGGGTTGGAAAAGGGTATATTTAGGGTTGCAAAAGGGTATATTTGTAAGGGTAGAAAAAGGGTAGCAGTATTTCATCACTACAAATACCCTTTTTCTACCCTTTTCCTACCCTTCTTTTCTAAGAGTGTAGTAACGTGGTGCGAGTCTTTACAGTTACACTCTATAGCCCAGAAAATCCAATAACCTAACCTCGACCTTCAGAGTTGAGTTCCAGGATATAATGAGTCACGCAATACACTACTTTTGCTTTACCTTCAACACCTTCGCCGCCTCACGTAGTACATTAGATACAAACAGGAGAATCTGAAGGTGTATTTTGGTATTATTAGTCATTTATCTTGCCCACTGTTCTTTTGCCTACTGTTTCAGTCTGCCTTTCACCCATTTGTTTACTCTTGTACTACATTCTGTAAGCGATTTATACATGAGAAAACGGAAAAATAAATAAATATGCAAGTACACCTTCTCCAATCTCCACAGTTGTAAATCACTTTCGCTATTCCAAAGATTAATGGTTTAGACTTTAGACTAAATGGTAAAGTACGAAATAGGTGAGGATAGCACACATGCCCGTATTCGTAGTCACATACCATCATTGTACGTGGTCATTGTTCACTTTTTGTCTTGTCCTAATTAAATCAATATGTCATGCCAGCTCTGTTGTGATTGCAATAGGAGTACTGTATGATTGCTCTAGTACTTTCAATGGCAGCTACAAGATCAAGTGAATAATTTTGACTAAGTAGAAATGGAACAAAATCATAGCAATTACCACGAGCAATCATGGTATGTGACTACGAATACGAGCAACAGTCACACAAGTCAAAATTCCCATCCCAATTATGGACTAAAAGGGTAAGTGCTC
Organism: Chionoecetes opilio; assembly: GCA_016584305.1. NCBI lineage: Eukaryota > Metazoa > Arthropoda > Malacostraca > Decapoda > Majidae > Chionoecetes > Chionoecetes opilio. Next base: position 5,379 of record JACEEZ010000460.1, read on the forward strand.
CTCATATCATATGGTAATTATCACGATCATGATAATAATAATAATAATGATAATGACAACTTATGATAATAATGATAAGAACAATAACACCAGTAGCAATAAAAGTGACAACAAAAACAATTGAAATAATGAGTTGTAGTTCAGTGCATTATCAGAAAAAATTAAATTAAATAATGAACTGCCGATGAGTAACAGGAAAGAATCATCATACTTACTCACCTGCCTCGAAAAAATTAATAAAGCTTAAACCCTTCCTAGTTTTACTTCCTAATGATTGGCGTTCATGTCAAGGCTGGCGTTCATGTCAAGGTTACGGTAATGATTGGCGTTCATGTCAAGGCTGGCGTTCATGTCAAGGTTACGGTAATGATTGGCGTTCATGTCAAGGCTGGCGTTCATGTCAAGGTTACGGTAATGATTGGCGTTCATGTCAAGGCTGGCGTTCATGTCAAGGTTACGGTAATGATTGGCGTTCATGTCAAGGCTGGCGTTCATGTCAAGGTTACGGTAATGATTGGCGTTCATGTCAAGGCTGGCGTTCATGTCAAGGTTTACGGTAATGATTGGCGTTCATGTCAAGGCTGGCGTTCATGTCAAGGTTACGGTAATGATTGGCGTTCATGTCAAGGCTGGCGTTCATGTCAAGGTTACGGTAATGATTGGCGTTCATGTCAAGGCTGGCGTTCATGTCAAGGTTACGTAATGATTGGCGTTCATGTCAAGGCTGGCGTTCATGTCAAGGTTACGGTAATGATTGGCGTTCATGTCAAGGCTGGCGTTCATGTCAAGGTTACGGTAATGATTGGCGTTTCATGTCAAGGCTGGCGTTCATGTCAAGGTACGGTAATGATTGGCGTTCATGTCAAGGCTGGCGTTCATGTCAAGGTTACGGTAATGATTGGCGTTCATGTCAAGGCTGGCGTTCATGTCAAGGTTACGGTAATGATTGGCGTTCATGTCAAGGCTGGCGTTCATGTCAAGGTTACGGTAATGATTGGCGTTCATGTCAAGGCTACGGTGAACGTGTGTCAGGCCTACAATCAATCTCCCATTCCTTTCTTTCTTTCCTTTTTCTTATTCTTTTCCCTCCGTGTATAAATAATGATAGGTAGGAGAAGAGTAATGAATATTGGTTAGCTCGTTTCCAAGGTGAGGCGGGGGTTCGGCGGGGGTTCGTTGAGGGCGGGAAGGAGGGGTATTGATCTCATGAAACATAGCTATAGGTATTCCAAGGGCAACATTACGCAACAGACGCACATGCATACACCCAGCATTCCACGTGTGTGTGTGTGTATGTATGTGTGTGTGTGTGTGTGTGTGTGTGTATGTGTGTGTGTGTGTGTGTGTGTGTGAGGGGAGGAAGGAGGGAGAGGATATGTACATTGTTCATTGTCCTGTAAAAAAAAAAAATGGAAGCTCTTACAGATGATGATGATTATGATGATGATGATGATGATGACAATGATAGCAATGCTTGTCAATACAAAGAGAATGGTGGCATACATGCATAATTCTCAATTGGACGATTTAATGACACAAAGTTGATATTCCATCAAGATTCCCAAATGTAAAGCCGGCCACACACACACCGGCGCGGCCTGTCCGGCCGACGAAAAGGGGCGTGGCTAGAGGCGGCCGGTGTGTGTGTGGGGGTGTTTTTCATCCGGCGGGGCCTGTCGCAGCGGCCGGATGAAAATCAGTCGGCGCTTGAAAATTCCGTCCGGCGCGGCCTGCCGCCTGCGTGTGTGTGGGTGCCTTCCGGCGCGGCCCGCCCCTCGCTCGGCCAGATAATGACTAATTGTACCAGTAATAATTGTATTTATGATAATATAGGTATTATATATGACGTATTATATATAGTATGACTTATTATATATAGGTATTATATTTGGCTATACATGCAGCCGTCACCAACAAGTCATTTTCGGACAGCGGATTCATGTTGTCACCACGGTGGTCCGACGTGTACTGTTACTACTGTATAGTTTCATGAGGCGGCCGGTGTGTGTGTGGGTCTCGTCCGGCGAACGATGCCCCGCCACTTTTTGTCGGCCGGACAGGCCGCGCCGGTGTGTGTGTGGCCGGCTTAAGAATTGATGATTACATAAATACCAAACAATTTCAAACAAAACAGAGGAACTATCAGGCTGTCATAACTCATATCTTAGCATATGCAGAACACTAAGTTTAATTAAGGATGAAAAATGTATGTTGCTGAATTTAGTGAAATTTTTGTAGTGATTGAAAGTACATACTAAACCATGTGGACCTTCGATGGAGTCAGCGCATAGCCTCTTAGACCATCCTCTGTATACCACAGTAAATACTTAGGTTGTACAGTACATAATTTTCTGCGGACATTTTTACCATCAGATGAACACTGCAGAAATTATACCGAATTCATTGTCACTGACGATAATGATAAGCTAAATAATATTTCTTACATCGAATAAAATTTAAGGTATACGGTGAATAAAAAGTATATAATTTTAACTATATTGGTGCCGCTGCAACAATCTTATCTAAAGCCATCTGAGCGGGAAGGCGAAAACATAGGCGGCAATGTCAAGTTAGGCATAGTTGTTTTGTGATGTCTGTGTGGTGGTGGTGGTGGTGGTGACGGTAGTGGTAGTTGCGGTGGTGGGTTAATGGCGGTGGTAGTGGTGGTGATGGTGACGGTGGTGGAGATGGTGGTGGTGTTGATTTTGTTGCCGCGTGACGCTTATGAATATCACATCAGTTCTTGGAGCTCCATCGATCAACAAATGACCTTACCTTGAAAGACCATTGGTTTCTAACACGATGAGTAAAGGTATGTGTGTGTGTGTGTGTGTGTGTGTATTCATCTAATTGTGTTTTACAGGGCCTGAGCTACACTCGTATATGGCCCCGTCTCCATATCTACAATTTTTTTATCATTCATCCGTAGTGCTTGGTGTTAGTCGAAACCACCACCCTGGGAGGCGGGTCACAAACCCCCGGCTAACACCCGGTACCCATTCACTGCTGGGTAGACAGGGGCTCGGGTTTTAAGAAGACCTGCCCATCTCTCTTCGCTCCGCCCGTGGATCGAACCCGGGACTTCTCGGTTATGAACCGAGCGTGCTGTGTGTGTGTGTGTGTGTGTGTGTGTGTGTGTGTGTGTGTGTGTGTGTGTGTGTAAAGCCTGAAGACGGTCAGTACGGAATTTTATGGTTCTGAAAGTTATAAACCCTGCACAGGAGTCTTGGTGACATCCTTTGCTGTAACTTCCAAGGAACCAGAGTACTATAGTAATGTCAGCAGCTTCAGATCAAGTTCTGAAAACTGGCTGTCGAGGGCTTAGCTGCCATCAGTCCCAGGATCAGCCCACCACCACCACAGTCTAATCAATAGTCACCACCCACCAAAGCTTCCTCTTCACTTATAAGATCAAGGCCAAATGAGCCGTGCAACAGCCCGCTGCCTTAGTCTTGTTGCTGATGGCGACTTCATGTCACCTTCATACACTTCAATAGTATTCGTTAAAGTAAATACTTAGTAACTGTCAGTACGGACAGTACGGTGCAAGGAGACTAAAAGTAATAAATCAAGTATATCTGCGCTTGAAATCATGAGCGTGAAAATTCCTTGGAAGAGGAAGAGGAAAAGGTGTGCCTTGGATGACGCGGTTCATAGCACATGAGCTCACTGTTTTATTTTCGATGTGTAAATCAGGATTGCCATCATAAAATGTGGTGCAGTGCAATTGTAACACTATTGCGTGATAAAGAAGAACACAGAGAAATAACCAGTAATCATCGCTCCATCCGTTTGTTATGAACTACGCGTAAACTTTTCTCCAAAACCCTCACCAACATACGAAGCAAAGATTTAAACAGAAACCACCCAAAACATCAGGCAAAACTTTCAAGGGCCTTTGACCAATACAACTACATAGACGACAACAGTTAACAGTGATCTCATTGCATGACACAAATATAAATGAGGTAGGAAAATTTTATTTTAATTATGCAGGTACATAGATACAGTACTCAGCAAATACTTATTCACAACATGACTAAAAATCTTAACCTAGGAAACCGGAAGCGTGCTACAAAACATGTTCACTAATTTAAAACGCAACTAATTTTGTAATCCTTGAAACTGTCACTGAAATTTCTCCATTAAGTTAAACCTGAGTAGAACATGTGAATTATAAGCTTTCTGAGGTCTAGGATATTAAGTGAGCCATCCGGTGGTATACATAACGAGCTAGAACGGTATATTAGCTGCCCGATCTTACATACGGTTCATCGAAAAATGAATTAAAGGAAAATTATGAATCGCCACCTTGAACGTTCTGTCATCATGAGGGAAATACTATTCAAATGTTGCCACAAACACGTTCGTAATAGTTCGAAAAAGAAATATACCCAAGGGTTGAATTATTTCCCAGTAATACCCATTGTGAGGACTTGCTCTTTCCTACTGATAAGACTTTCCGCTGATTTCCTCGCCGACTAAACGCACACACATCATACGATAATACGACAATAAACGATATTACGACGTCATCAGTATAAGCAATCTCCTTCTTTCTCACTATAGCTACACCCCCGCTACCCAATACAACAGCAGCGATTTCTTAGCGGCTGAACATACATGTCCTCCCCTGTCCTTTGAGCCCAACTGGCAATAAAATCTCGTCGCTACTCTAAAAAAAGAAAAGACTTGGGTTTTATAGCTATAGACTGCACACGAGGGGTCATTAAGCCAGACATACAGCAGTTTGGCACTGATAACCTTTCCCCAGAACGCGAGCGCCAGCCGTATACTTACATACTATACGTATATTTCAGTTCTCGGTATCACGCGACTGTAAAAATGCCTTTCCCTATGGTATCTTGGAACGTCTCGATCCTTGGCGCCCTCTACACTCTTGGGTCATCATCACAAGTTCGAGCNGTCTTTTCCCCCTTTTCCCCCTTTGTTTACTGTGTATTCCATTCTGTAAGCGATTTATACATGAGAAAACGGAAAAATAAATAAATATGCAAGTACACCTTCTCCAGTCTCCACAGTTGTAAATCACTTTCGCTATTCCAAAGATTATGTTTAGACTTTAGACTAAATGGTAAAGTACGAAATAGGTGAGGATAGCACACATGCCCGTATTCGTAGTCACATACCATCATTGTACGTGGTCATTGTTCACTTTTTGTCTTGTCCTAATTAAATCAATATGTCATGCCAGCTCTGTTGTGATTGCAATAGGAGTACTGTATGATTGCTCTAGTACTTTCAATGGCAGCTACAAGATCAAGTGAATAATTTTGACTAAGTAGAAATGGAACAAAATCATAGCAATTACCACGAGCAATCATGGTATGTGACTACGAATACGAGCAACAGTCACACAAGTCAAAATTCCCATCCCAATTATGGACTAAAAGGGTAAGTGCTCCTCATATCATATGGTAATTATCACGATCATGATAATAATAATAATAATGATAATGACAACTTATGATAATAATGATAATGACAACTTATGATAATAATGATAAGAACAATAACACCAGTAGCAATAAAAGTGACAACAAAAACAATTGAAATAATGAGTTGTAGTTCAGTGCATATCCAGAAAAATTAAATAAATAATGAACTGCCGATGAGTAACAGGAAAGAATCATCATACTTACTCACCTGCCTCGAAAAAATTAATAAAGCTTAACCCTTTCTAGCTTTACTTCCTAATGATTGGCGTTCATGTCAAGGCTGGCGTTCATGTCAAGGTTACGGTAATGATTGGCGTTCATGTCAAGGCTACGGTGAACGTGTGTCAGGCCTACAATCAATCTCCCATTCCTTTCTTTCTTTCCTTTTTCTTATTCTTTTCCCTCCGTGTATAAATAATGATAGGTAGGAGAAGAGTAATGAATATTGGTTAGCTCGTTTCCAAGGTGAGGCGGGGTTCGGCGGGGGTTCGTTGAGGGCGGGAAGGAGGGGTATTGATCTCATGAAACATAGCTATAGGTATTCCAAGGGCAACATTACGCAACAGACGCACATGCATACACCCAGCATTCCACGTGTGTGTGTGTGTATGTATGTGTGTGTGTGTGTGTGTGTGTGTGTATGTGTGTGTGTGTGTGTGTGTGAGGGGAGGAAGGAGGGAGAGGATATGTACATTGTTCATTGTCCTGTAAAAAAAAAAATGAAGCTCTTACAGATGAGATGATGATGATGATGATGATGATGAGACAATGATAGCATGCTTGTCAATACAAAGAGAATGGTGGCATACATGCATAATTCTCAATTGGACGATTAATGACACAAAGTTTGATATTCCATCAAGATTCCCAATGTAAGAATTGATGATTACATAAATACAAACAATTTCAAACAAAACAGAGGAACTATCAGGCTGTCATAACTCATATCTTAGCATATGCAGAACACTAAGTTTAATTAAGGATGAAAAATGTATGTTGCTGAATTTAGTGAAATTTTTGTAGTGATTGAAAGTACATACTAAACCATGTGGACCTTCGATGGAGTCAGCGCATAGCCTCTTAGACCATCCTCTGTATACCACAGTAAATACTTAGGTTGTACAGTACATAATTTTCTGCGGACATTTTTACCATCAGATGAACACTGCAGAAATTATACCGAATTCATTGTCACTGACGATAATGATAAGCTAAATAATATTTCTTACATCGAATAAAATTTAAGGTATACGGTGATAAAAAGTATATAATTTTAACTATATTGTGCCGCTGCAACAATCTTATCTAAAGCCATCTGAGCGGGAAGGCGAAAACATAGGCGCCAATGTCAAGTTAGGCATAGTTGTTTTGTGATGTCTGTGTGGTGGTGGTGGTGGTGGTGACGGTAGTGGTAGTTGCGGTGGTGGGTTAATGGCGGTGGTAGTGGTGGTGACAGTGGTGGTGATGGTGACGGTGGTGGAGATGGTGGTGGTGTTGATTTTGTTGCCGCGTGACGCTTATGAATATCACATCATTTCTTGGAGCTCCATCGATCAACACAATGACCTTACCTGAAAGACCATTGGTTTCTAACACGATGAGTAAAGGTATGTGTGGTGTGTGTGTGTGTGTGTGTATTCATCTAATTGTGTTTTACAGGGCCTGAGCTACACTCGTATGGCCCCGTCTCCATATCTACAATTTTTTTATCATTCATCCGTAGTGCTTGGTGTTAGTCGAAACCACCACCCTGGGAGGCGGGTCACAAACCCCCGGCTAACACCCGGTACCATTCACTGCTGGGTAGACAGGGGCTCGGGTTTTAAGAAGACCTGCCCATCTCTCTTCGCTCCGCCCGTGGATCGAACCCGGGACTTCTCGGTTATGAACCGAGCGTGCTGTGTGTGTGTGTGTGTGTGTGTGTGTGTGTGTGTGTAAAGCTGAAGAACGGTCAGTACGAATTTTATGTTCTGAAAGTTTATAAACCCTGCACAGGAGTCTTGGTGACATCCTTTGCTGGTAACTCCAAGGAACCAGAGTACTATAGTAATGTCAGCAGCTTCAGATCAAGTTCTGAAAACTGGCTGTCGAGGGCTTAGCTGCCATCAGTCCCAGGATCAGCCCACCACCACCACAGTCTAATCAATAGTCACCACCCACCAAGCTTCCTCTTCACTTATAAGATCAAGGCCAAATGAGCCGTGCAACAGCCGCTGCCTTAGTCTTGTTGCTGATGGCGACTTCATGTCACCTTCATACACTTCAATAGTATTCGTTAAAGTAAATACTTAGTAACTGTCAGTACGGACAGTACGGTGCAAGGAGACTAAAGTAATAAATCAAGTATATCTGCGCTTGAAATCATGAGCGTGAAAATTCCTTGGAAGAGGAAGAGGAAAAGGTGTGCCTTGGATGACGCGTTCATAGCACATGAGCTCACTGTTTATTATTTCGATGTGTAAATCAGGATTGCCATCAATAAAATGTGGTGCAGTGCAATTGTAACACTATTGCGTGATAAAGAAGAACACAAGAGAAATAACCAGTAATCATGCGCTCCATCCTTTGTTATGAAACTACGCGTAAACTTTTCTTCCAAAACCCTCACCAACATACGAAGCAAAGATTTAAACAGAAACCACCCAAAACATCAGGCAAACTTTCAAGGGCCTTTGACCAATACAACTACATAGACGACAACAGTTAACAGTGATCTCATTGCATGACACAAATATAAATGAGGTAGGAAAATTTTATTTTAATTATGCAGGTAAAATAGATACAGTACTCAGCAAATACTTATTCACAACATGACTAAAAATCTTAACCTAGGAAAAACCGGAAGCGTGCTACAAAACATGTTCACTAATTTAAAACGAAAATAATTTTGTAATCCTTGAAACTGTCACTGAAATTTCTCCATTAAGTTAAACCTGAGTAGAACATGTGAATTATAAGCTTTCTGAGGTTTAGGATATTAAGTGAGCCATCCGGTGGTATACAAACGAGCTAGAACGGTATATTAGCTGCCCGATCTTACATACGGTTCATCGAAAAATGAATTAAGGAAAATTATGAATCGCCACCTTGAACAGTTCTGTCATCATGAGGGAAATACTATTCAAATGTTGCCACAAACACGTTCGTAATAGTTCGAAGAGAAATATACCCAAGGGTTGAATTATTTCCCAGTAATACCCATTGTGAGGACTTGCTCTTTCCTACTGATAAGACTTTCCGCTGATTCCCTCGCCGACTAAACGCACACACACATCATACGATAATACGACAATAAACGATATTACGACGTCATCAGTATAAGCAATCTCCTTCCTTCTCACTATAGCTACACCCCCGCTACCCAATACAACAGCAGCGATTCTTACGGCTGAACATACATGTCCTCCCCTGTCCTTTGAGCCCAACTGGCAATAAAATCTCGTCGCTACTCTAAAAAAAGAAAAGACTTGGGTTTTATAGCTATAGACTGCACACGAGGGGTCATTAAGCCAGACATACAGCAGTTTGGCACTGATAACCTTTCCCCAGAACGCGAGCGCCAGCCGTATACTTACATACATACGTATTTCAGTTCTCGGTATCACGCGACTGTAAAAATGCCTTTCCCTATGGTATCTTGGAACGTCTCGATCCTTGGCGCCCTCTACACTCTTGGTACTGTCATCAATGCACACAATGTTCGAGCAGCGTGATGGTACTGTCATCAATGCACACAATGTTCGAGCAGCGTGATGGTACTGTCATCAATGCACACAATGTTCGAGCAGCGCGTTGGTACTGTCATCAATGCACACAATGTTCGAGCAGCGTGATGGTACTGTCATCAATGCACACAATGTTCGAGCAGCGTGATGGTACTGTCATCAATGCACACAATGTTCGAGCAGCGCGTTGGTACTGTCATCATGCACACAATGTTCGAGCAGCGCGTTGGTACTGTCATCAATGCACACAATGTTCGAGCAGCGCGTTGGTACTGTCATCAATGCACACAATGTTCGAGCAGCGTGATGGTACTGTCATCAATGCACACAATGTTCGAGCAGCGTGATGGTACTGTCATCAATGCACACAATGTTCGAGCAGGTGATGGTACTGTCATCAATGCACACAATGTTCGAGCAGCGCGTTGGTACTGTCATCATGCACACAATGTTCGAGCAGCGGCGTTGGTAACTGTCATCAATGCAACACAATGTTCGAGCAGCGTGATGGTACTGTCATCAATGCACACAATGTTCGAGCAGCGCGTTGGTACTGTCATCAATGCACACAATGTTCGAGCAGCGTGATGGTACTGTCATCAATGCCACAATGTTCGAGCAGCGTGATGGTACTGTCATCAATGCACACAATGTTCGAGCAGCGCGTTGGTACTGTTATCAATGCACACAATGTTCGAGCAGCGTGATGGTACTGTCATCAATGCACACAATGTTCGAGCAGCGTGATGGTACTGTCATCAATGCACACAATGTTCGAGCAGCGTGATGGTACTGTCATCAATGCACACACTGTTCGAGCAGCGCGTTGGTACTGTCATCAATGCACACAATGTTCGAGCAGCGTGATGGTACTGTCATCAATGCACACAATGTTCGAGCAGCGCGTTGTACTGTCATCAATGCACACAATGTTCGAGCAGCGCGTTGGTACTGTCATCAATGCACACAATGTTCGAGCAGCGTGATGGTACTGTCATCAATGCACACAATGTTCGAGCAGCGCGTTGGTACTGTCATCAATGCACACAATGTTCGAGCAGCGCGATGGTACTGTCATCAATGCACACAATGTTCGAGCAGCGTGATGGTACTGTCATCAATGCACACAATGTTCGAGCAGCGTGATGGTACTGTCATCAATGCACACAATGTTCGAGCAGCGTGAAACAGTAAATGGGTGAATTAGCAGAGAAATTTTTGACTGGAATCGTCGTGAATCCGTACACTCTCAGAAATAAGGGGTATATTAAGGGTAGAATTGTTACATCGCACCATCACTACCCTTTTTAAACCCTATGTCCAGGCTGGAGGGTAGCTGCTGCCGATTATACCCTCTATCTACCCTTTTTAGACGAAAGGGTTGCAAAAGGGTATATTTGCATCGATCCGAAAGGGTATATTTGTAAGGGTAGAAAAAGGGTAGCAGCATTTCATCACTACAAATACCCTTTTTCTACCCTTTTCCTACCCTTTTTTCTAAGAGTGTATACATGCCGTGGCCTTGCCAAGTTTATAATTAAGGTTGAGATAAGTTTTCACGGAGCAGATGAAAAATAATAGATATAGATATACAAAATATAAAAAGACAAAAATAACAAATATAGTATGTAAATAAGAAAATGTTAAAAAGACAGAAAACGAAAGAAAAAATGGTGTGGATTAACCATAATAAGCTATTTCATGTGTGCTTTAGTATTGTTTTCTTTCAACGTGTTTGAATAAGCTTTATAAATGTTGCTCCTGTCATGTACACTCTTAGAAAAAAAGGGTAGAAAAAGGGTATTTGTAGTGATGAATACTGCTACCCTTTTTTCTACCCTTACAAGTATACCCTTTCGGATCGACGCAATATACCCTTTCCAACCCTCTCGTCTAAAAAGGGTAGATAAGGGTATAATCGGCAGCATCTACCCTCCAGCCTGGACATAGGGTTTAAAAAGGGTAGTGATGGTGCGATGTAACAATTCTACCCTTAATATACCCTTATTCTGAGAGTGTAACAGTCCGTAGTTTTTGGTTTATTAGTCACATTACACCTATGGTTGTTTTGTGTGGACTTGTAGCCGTGTTGTGAAAACCTGCAACGGCTTCCCGGCCCTTTAATCGATCCCAAAATTGCATTTAATCCTTCCAAGCAATCATATACAGAATAACTAGAATCTTTCGTTTTGAAGCATAAAGCTGAATAATTTTGCAGTTAATTTTGCACTGCATGCCTCCCCCTCCTATTCTGTCCATCTTCCTAATGCAAGAGTTAACCAGTATCTTCACTCTTTCATCTCCTTCACAGGTAAACTCTGGAACTCTTTCTGTTTCTATTTTTCCACCTTCCTATGACCTAAATCTTTTCAAGAAAGGAGTAACAAGACACCTCCTGAACTAAATCCCCCCCCCCCCCTTTTTATATTCTCCTACTGTCTTCTTTATAGGGACTGGCAACTAACCGGGATTTTTTTACTTTTTTTCTCTCCCTTGACCAGTCCTGTTGATGTAAAAAAAAAAAATGTAACTTCCTTCCAAACTCTTCCATAAATCACATCAACTGAGTTCCTCTTTTTTGCTTCAGGTTCGCAAAGGTCTGGACGCCAACCAGTATGCCACGAAGAAGAACAGTGGCTCAGGGCATGCTGGACGTGGCTCTCCTCACCGCCAACGCCTCGCAGCTCAAGTACGTGCTGAGTGTGGGCGAGCAGCACGAGTTCTACACCATTCATGGTCGTCCTCATCAGCACCTCGCTCGTCCTACAGGTGGGTGGCTGTACCTGTAGGTCACACAGGCACTGAGAATATGTTTATGTCACCTTTCCCTTCCCATTGTCATTTATACACGCATGTTCACGTGTGTGTGTGTGTGTGTTGTGTGTGGAGAAAGCGACAGCTCCTAATGGACAATAAATGATGATTAAAAAAAATGACGGACAGGAAAATTGATAACTATAACTGATAGACTTAAAAGTGTGAAGTAAACCATTTTTTTTTAGGAAGAGAGAGAGAGAGAGAGAGAGAGAGAGAGAGAGAGGAGAGAGAGAGAGAGAGAGAGTGAGAGAGAGTAGAGAGAGAGAGAGAGAGACGAGAGAGAGAGAGAGAGAGAGAGAGAGAGGTGTGTGTGTGTGTGTGTGTGTCTTAGCATCCCGTGTGCTCAAACAGCTGTTGGTTGGAATACTCTCGCTGTCCCTGTCAATGCTGCGGGACTGTCGCCTACACCTCAAAGACTACCACCGCTCGGCAAACATTATCAGCCACTTCAACCTGATCTCAGTCTTCGTCATCGCCTCCCTCAACGTGATCATCAACGGCTTTGGGATTTTACCTAATAACAGAACTCAAGTCATTCGCTCCTATCGTAGTGATGACCTTGTGACGCGTGACCTCAGTATCGTGCGAACCCATTGCCATCCTGCTCCTCGTGCAATCGTCCACGTTTCGAGAGATTCAAATATTCGAAATATCTAAAACGAATATTCCCTTGCAATACTGTCTTCAATTGTTATTCGAAATATCATTCATTCCAAGTTCTGTTTTCATTGTATTCTAGTCGAGATTCATTACTACAATAGAATTATCTCAGTTTCAACTACTTAATACGTGTATGTGTGCACTGTGAATACATGTATACGCACGAACAGCATCACAAACACGACACAATGTATATTCTAAGTTTAGCATTAGGAGGGCCATGACCAACCCCGCCAGGGCCACCGACAGCCACGCCGCCAGCGTGGGCCTGCCGGGTGAGGGTCACCACGGTGGCCGCCGCGCTCTAGTGACACCTCTGTCTGTCGTAGGCGGTGACGGCCATCCTGCTGGGACCCCTGGTGTTACTAAATATAAGAAAGCAGAAAGACAAAAAGCAGCCCGGATGATCAATCATGTGATCTTGACGCTCAGCATGCTCATGTTGGCCTTTGACGCCATAAAGATGGGCTTCAACAGTGGCTTGACAGTGACAAAAAAACTCCACCACCCCTCATCCCCTAAAGTAAGGACGCCTTCTAACCTTGCATTCCTCTTAAAGTAATCAGTAGGTGTCGCTGCACAACAAATGCTTACATGGTATTAAATATAATTTCACTTAGTGTAAAAAAAAAAAAAAATCACAATTATAGATTGTATATTATACCAACACTGCATTTTGTTCCAGTGCTAAATGTTACCTAAAGTGACCACAAAACCTAATATCAGGGCCTGCGCAGTGTGGGCGGTGCACAATAGATGAAAAACACATGACAAAATCGATTGCGATCAAAATAAGTAGTTTTCATGGTTTCAAAAGCATGCCAACTGCAGTGTTTAAGTGTCACTGTGATATTTGCATTAATCATAGCATTATCAGCCCAATAGTGAACCAGCAGTGGGTCCTTATATTTCAAAACTGAGTGTAATATATATTAATATATATATAATATTATATATATATATATATATATATATATATATATATATATATATATATATATATATATATATATTACACGTAACAGGACAATATCAGCTCTGAGTGGAAAGGATGTTCATTACGCACAACAGTAGTAGCAGCTTCAGATGGTTGTCGTGTATGTAGAGTAACTTTGGCACTCCTGTTTTAGGTGATGGTGGGCGTTCTCTTCATGATAATCGGGATGATGAACATTAATGACCTGAACAGCAAACTGCTGCCAACATTCTCAACAACGTCATCGTTGTCTTCATCTTCATCATCTCTGTGCTGAATGTGATCCTTTCCTCTTTCGGCATAGAGAACATGAATCTCAACCCTCCTGGAGTCCCCATCAAGCTTAACAGTACCAAAATTAAAATAAGGCTTGGGTGCATCGAAGACCGTGTCACCTCACCACGGCACATGTATATATATATATAAGTATATTCTCTCTCTCTCTCTCTCATTCCTCTCTCTCTCTCTACCTCTCGTCTCTCTCTCTCTCTCCTCTCTTCTCTCCTCTTCTCCTCTCTCTCTCTCTTCTCTCGCTCCTCTCTCTCTCTCCTTCTCTCTCTCTCTCCTCTCTCTCTCTCTCTCTCTCTCTCTCTCTCCTCTCTCTCTCTCTCTCGTCTCTCTCTCTCTCTCTCTCTCTCTCTCTCTTCTCTCTCTCTCTCTCTCTCTCTTCTCTCTTTTTCTCTCTCACTTGTACCTGACATGATCTGCCCATGGCCCAGAAGACCTTAACCTTGTGTCATGGCCTTGTGATCTTCCTGTGCCTGGCCATCAAGGTGGCCACTCACTCCCCTTTTCTCATGACAATGTAAAGGAGAACTTTCAGGCTTTAAAGGTGTTGTCTCTGTTAATGTAGCATTGATATGTATATGTGTGTGTGTTTGAGCACTGAGTTTGAGTGACATGATTGATCACAGTGAGACACTGATATAGATTTACGTACTTATTACGTGCAGTATAATCATTCTCAATTATAATTATAATAAAAATCACTTGAATATCTTAAGGTTATAGAATGTCTTTTGAAAGTCATAGGGGGTAAGGGGGGATTTTTACCTGTGTGGATGAAAATAGAATCATGAATGTGTGACTCTACTAAGAAGCCTGTGTCATGTAGTGTAATCATGTAGGGTAAAAATGGTGCCTTTCTGTACATTTCCTTGTTCTTGCATTTCTTTACTGTGTACAATACGTAGTTTCATCAGATCATAGCTCCCTTGATATTCATAGAAATTGAACTCACTTAGTTTCTTGAATTCATTGTGGAATTTGAATTGCGTGGACAATCATGATGTAAAAATGTGTGTTGGTGTTCTGTTTCTCGGTGTGTTCCTTTCTCCGGTGTGGGCGCGGCTGGGGGTGTCAGGCTCAGAGCGACAACACAGGTCTCTTAATTAAATATAAAAAAAACAAGTGATCCCCACACTTGAATTCTTGGAAATTGCTTTTATATATATTTCTTATTCAATATCACTGTGTCGATGGTGTGTCCCTCTAGATTCTGACACCTTTGTTTTATGCATACTTGGAGTTTGGAGTCTTTCAGATCCTTATCAGTATTTTCCTAGATATGATGATAAACACACACACACACACTGCTGGTTATCGTGTATCCAGCGCGTGATCAGACCGTGGGTGAATAAATTACACACACGCCACATACATATTTCAGGAGTGAAGGATTGTCAGCCTCTGGTCCTGCGAGATTTCGAAGTCACAATTCCTCGGCTTACATCCCTTATCTGTTATCTGCTAGCTGAACAGAGTTACAATGTGAGAGGAGACAAGCCCACTTTGTCTCTGCCCGGCCGAGGATTCGAACCCGGATCCCTCGATTGTGTGAACCAACCGCTCTAACCACTCCATCGCGGGCCGCTCATTAATGATGATGATAATATTAATAATAATTTTGATAATAATGATAGTGATGATCATCCATGAATCAGACCACCATAGGGTGCAAAATGGCATGTGCATACGTATATGTTGAGGGACGCCAGCTTTGGTGTTTGGTGAGATGACTATTTATGTAGACCTGATCGAGCTAAATAGAAGAGGAAATTCGTAAACACTCAGTCTTCATTCGAAAACAGATATCCCTCATAGTCTGCCTTGCAATCTGCTCACTCCATGATCCGTTACATAAATTTTTTTTTAACAATGCAAAATGCATTAGATATCCAAATGCAATACACTGCAAATTAATTGGTAAACATGTGCGGTTATCATGATCTCTGCATGAAAAACTTTCTTTCTTTGCGTATCCTCTCTTAAGGAAAAGTTAATGAAGGCTGCTGAAAAGACTCCAGGGCTCCACAGCTTTGTCCACACCACTCAAGATTTGCAATGTATTCTTTCCTAATTTAGGCTACTTAATCTTTCATTGGCTGTTTCCACTTCCTTAACTATAAGATGTACTGTGATACACTTGACTTCAAGTACAACACTGAATGTTGATACAATCACAAGTTTGTATCAGCAATAATTCCGTTGCGGAGCATGTGAAAAAAATCTGAACAGATTCTCTCAACCACTGTATGTAGGTGTTAAAAAATAAACATAAGGGAAGACAAAGCATTTTATCATGAATACTAACCTGATATTTTTGAAGAAGAAATGAAAAGCGAGACAGTTATTTTATCATATAGGCTACCTCCATATAAGCCAATGTTCACACCATCCACTGTTGACTTAACTTTGTTTCTAGTAGGTAATTCTTATTTTGCTAGTCACTAGATATAAGAAAACGCAATATCAATTAATAATAATCTCCTATACATGTCTTCAACACTGAGCACAGGACGAAGGCCAGTAAAGAAAGCTGCACCCAGCAGGTGGGTGATCTGTACAAGCAGCAACACACGCGGAGGAATGCCTCCAGGGAACCTCGGCCTGGAGGATGCCAAGGGGGCAAGGGCGTAGCCAGGAAAAATAATTGGGGGGGGCGCACCTCCCAATGATGGTTGAGGCTTATCAGTCTGGGGTCTGGGAGGCGTGGAAGTCCCCCAGAGAATTTTTTTGAGATGTGACTTAATTGGGGGCATATTGAGCCCTATGGGGGGTCATTATTGGTTCTTTGCATGATATTCAATATAGTAATAATGATGAAATTATACCATACACTCCTAAAGTAGATGTGTTGAATTGGGGGGGCCATGGCCCCATTGGCCCCCCTCTGGCTACGCCCTTGCAAGGGGGGGTTTTCTTTTTTCTTTTTTCTCAAAATAAAATGTACAGATTTAGAAAAAACAGTGACGGACGAGCGATTATGCATGCATATGGTAACACATTTCATGTTGTTATCAATTAAGTAATGAGCTTCAGGTTTGTTATTGTCAGAAATGTTATTGAATTTTTCTCCAAAAAGTCTTGGGATCTTTGAATGTTGAAGCAGTTTTTAACATTGCGTTTCTCTCATTTTTATTCATGTCTTCTGTTGATGTTTCTGGCAGTGAGTTAGGCTACATCATAATTTGTTTGTAACTTCCCTATAGCTGCAGGTAGTACGTAGGCTACCATCTTTACCTGTAGCGTCAATATACTGGTTCATGACGTGCTGTTTAGTTTGGTTATGGAAAAGGCTTGGGAGAGTGTCTCGGTAGTGTGCTGTGGGAACGTCTTTTCAGCTGAATTCAATATAATTTCATCCCATTAGCAAATTTCAGCGTCGATCTCTCTGATGTGGCATCGTCGGGGAAACTTAATGTTGATGTTTTTAGCTATTTCATCCTTACAGCTATCACAGTTTGCTTGTAGCTGAGTTTTTGGTGAGGACTTGGATTCCATTAGTCTAAAAATTTGTGACAGTAGATAATATTAAAGTGGTCCTTATTGTGTCACAATTTGTGTGGGACTAGAATGTGCATGTAACCTCATGAACGTGACTTAGACGCATGTATGAGGTGAAAAGCTTGACTCATACTAATATACTGGCTGGAAATCGTGAATCAAGCTTAGGTATCAGCTGAAAAGTATGATCTCGATGTATATATTAATTGACTGAGAAGTTTGATATGTAGTACTTATCAACTTATGTAAGAGCAGGAAAAACGTGATTTAGGTGAGAAGCGTGACTCAAACAAATGATGCTTCAAAATCGAGGGGAAAGTCTACCATATTGACTTAAAAGTTGACTCGGACACAAGAGAGTTTAAAACAGTGTCTGACAGATTTGTATATCAATAACAACAACGTGACTTTTTTCCCCATGTTAAGGCTCGATAGTGGTCTGCTTGATTCCAACGCATATTGTGGCAGAAAAGGGTGACTTGAAGTATTTATGCTGCACGTCGAAGTCACTTTCCTGCCACAATTTGCGTTGGAGTCAAGCATGCACAGTTTAATTTTGAGACTCAACATGATGCTAGAAGTGTGACTCAAATGCAAGCTTATATTGGTGGGAAACGTAGCTCAGAGGCATACACTCTGATAGGCTAGAAAGCTTTAAGTCAAGCCAAATTCTAGTGACGAAAACATGATTCATACGGGATCGATACCGCAACAGTTTTCTAAAAGGCCTCGAAACGTGATTAAAACCCACGTCGTTGCATAGCTCATATAACATAATTAACTCATATCGGTACTAGCGACTATCAGTTCGCTTGTACGTGACGTCACACCGCTCTCCTCGTAGACAAAAGACATCGCAGATGCGTTTGTGGACGACCGCTGAGAAATGTCGGATTGTGGACGACCGCTGAGGGACTATATTAGCCGCAGTCTCGAATGTTGGGCTTCGAAACGTGTTTCAAACCTACATCGTGAACTAAATACCATAGAACACTTTTATTTTCAGGCTCAAAAAAACATAACTAAAAGGTGAACATTGGCTTCGATGCCGTGACTGAAAAAAACTCAGTAAATAAGTGATTTACGTGAAGCATAGGATAATAAAAAAATAAGTCAGTGTAATGTATAAAAACACGAAAACTAAAAGAAACTGTGTACATATAAAGCACTGGGAAAAGAAGGAAGCGACTGGTAGCGAAAATGTAAGATATTATTACCACGGGATGGGACGGAAAGGGAAACAGGGCAGATATCGCACAATATAGGAAAATGAAGTGATTTAAAGTTGCATTTAATTGAATTATCAGAAAAGAAAGTAACAGAAGAGGACCGCGAATAGGGAAACAAAAAAATGGAGTTACAGTAAGAAGAGGAAAGCATCGTAACCACCGGATTTTAAACGACCTAACAAACAACATGGAGGTGTCGGATCTGCTAAGCGAATCTTGTGCTCCTGATGATTTAAAGGTATTTTTCCATGTACATTCAGTGATTTAATGTCTTTTATAGTCCCAGTCATATATGAGACATACAGAAACCCATAAATAGTACTCTTGTCGCCATGATTTAATTTACAGCGTTGAATAAACCCACCAGCGTACAATGATTCATCTTGCGTGACGCAACATTGACATTTTTCAGGACTGTTTCTTCCTCCTTTCTCTCAAGTCGTTTGTCAGACAGGCTAACTTATTCAACATAGATGTATCTAATTCTGGTAAAACTGTAGCTTAGTACAGTACTCCCGGTAAAACTGCAGTATAGCACAATACTTCCTATTGACCAATACTCTCGTGACTAAACGGGGGGGGGGGGGGGGGGGGGGGGGGTCTGCGTACCCCCATACCCCCCACCCCGCGGTGTTATAAGATTACAGGAAGTTTTGACGGTAGCAAATGGAGGTTTCGACGGTACTACCGTCGAACTCCGTCGAAACTTCCAATATTGTATACGTATCTATACGAATGTCTATCAGTGTGTATCCAGCTTCTTCCCTGTGAATACAGGAGTGAGGCAAGGGTGCGTCCTTGCCCCATCACTTTTCAACGCTTGCATGGACTGGGTATTGGACAAAGTTGTAGATCAATGTGATTGTGGAGCATCCGTCGGCAACACCAAGATCACTGATCTTGTTTTTGCCGATGATGCAGTAATCTTTGCTGAGTCGCTGGAGGTCCTGGTGATGGTTCTCGAGGTGCTGCACGAGGAGGCAAAGCCTTTGGACTTGAGGTCTCCTGGCTCAAGACCAAGGTCCAGGTGTTTGGAGACTTACTAGATGAAGCAGTACAGTCTGTTCATGCGTGTGGCGAGGACACTGAGATCTTGGAAAGTTTTACATACCTTGGTAGCGCAGTCCATAATGACGGCGGGTCACGTGAAGAAGTCTTACGGCGGATTGGCATAGCCACGGTGTTATGGACTCGCTCAGCGGGAGTATTTGGCATTGTCGGTACCTGTGCAGAAGGACAAAGATCCGGATCTTCAAGTCGCTTGTGATCCCTGTCTTACTCTATGGTTGTGAGACATGGACACTAAATAGTGACTTGAAGAGACGAATCAATGCCTTTGGTAATAAATGTCTTCGCAGAATCATGGGGTATCGCTGGGCTGATTACGTGTCAAATCAGCGATTGCACCGTGAGACTGAATCGAGGCCTATTACCTGCATAGTCCGTCAGCGCCAACTTCGGCTATATGGGCATGTGGCACGCTACCCTGAAACCGATCCTTCCATCGGGTTGTATCTGTAAGAGACAATCCGGCGTGGAGGAGGCCAAGGGGGCGCCCACAAGGCTCGTGGCTGGGGCAAGTTGATGTTTCTTGTCGAGAGCTGCTTGGTAGGGAAAGGAGCCTGCATGGGAACTCGCGCGTTGGTGACCCCCGGGAGTGGCGTCGTAGGGTGGGCGAGGCGACGCGCCCCCCGGCGTATGCTCCCAATGATTGATATGTCTATCATAGAGTAAAACCTAAAGATACTTTGTCATTGAGAGGATTAATATAAAATACAAAGTTACTACCTAGATCATTGCCAACCAAAATTAGAGTGAAAAGCATATACAGCCAAGATCCCCCTATATCTTTCTTTGTTTCCCAGCCTAACGTGGTAACACCTATCAAACTTAGCTTGCCTATCATTAATATTGTATTTAAAAAAATGGTTATAATGGACAAGAGTTTCACGTTCGTTTTCAGAGACACCAACTATTTTTTCTTGGCCTACAATAGGTGCTTGTTCTAATGGTGCTAGTTCTATTTTGCGCAAACCCCCCAAAAAAAAAAAAATGTATACTTTGTGGTTAAGGTTAGGTTAGGTTTCATTAAAACCTTGAAGGCTAGGTTAGGTTTAATTAAAACAATGTTAGGTTAGGTTTTTTTTTTTTTTTTTTTTTTTTTGGTTTGCGCAAAATAAAACTAGCACCATTAGAACAAGCACCTATTGTAGGCCAAGAAAAAATAGTTGGTGTCTCTGAAAACGAACGTGAAACTCTTGTCCATTATTACCAATAAAATCAATTAGCGATAAAGACTAATAAACAATGAACAACAGTACTGAATGTGCAGCTTCATCCTCAGGCTAAAGCAGTTCCCTCCTGATGTTCACAGTAAATTAGACTACAGAATCAAATCAGACTCGGCACCGTTGGTCATTATCCTTATATTCCTATGTACCGTATTTGCCGGCGCATAAGACGCACCTCCGCATAAGACGCACCCCTATGTTACAAGCAGTTTTTGAGAAGAAAAAAATATTGGTGTTTTTGAGGGGAAAAAAAAAAAAATCGTAAATTTATCAAAAGTTATTACAAAAAAAAAGGATTTGTATGGGAAAGCAAATTATTATGAGCATGTACCTAAATACATATTCACAGTGCAGTGCGTGTGAATGAAAAATTATACTAGTTAAAATGTCAGGAATGACAGGGGTTAAAAAAACCCCNTATATCTCTCTCTCTTTCACGGAGAGAGAGAGAGAGAGGAGAGAGAGAGAGAGAAGAGAGAGAGAGAGAGAGAGAGAGAGAGAGAAGAGAGAGAGAGAGAGAGAGAGAGAGAGCGGTCGACGCCGACGCGATTTATTTAGTTAACGCTAATTTATACATGCTACTACTGCATTTATCAGAAAACTAAATATAGCAATGGAAAGCTAATAAAATTCTGCTTCTATTGATATATTCCATCTTATAAGTTGTCCCACAACGTTTTACATGACGACGAGTTTTAAGTGAATGTTAAGTTCACCATATTTCTTCAGAGTCTCATAATGACCTTTATTTAATGTGTTTTACTATGTTTTATGTGATAATCTTATAGAACAAGCATTTCCGAAGATAACAGTATATCCTTTATACATGTATAACATGATATACTGCGGGGTAATGCCTTGAGAACTTCCCCGGGTCTTGGGTGAACGAAGAGGCCCTGGCGCTAAGATGGCGCCCAGTAGCGTTTAACATAGGGCCGATGAATGGCGTTAC
The DNA here is from genome assembly GCA_016584305.1 of Chionoecetes opilio. Lineage (NCBI taxonomy): Eukaryota > Metazoa > Arthropoda > Malacostraca > Decapoda > Majidae > Chionoecetes > Chionoecetes opilio. The sequence goes on from JACEEZ010000460.1 coordinate 27,274, forward strand.
CCTCTATATATAGATACCCTAATGATGACCAGTGGAGGTGAAGTAGCCCAGCTAAGGCATAGGTAGGCACCGGCGGGCCTACGTAGGCTGTAGAGCGGCGAACGGCGGCCGCCGGCGTCAAATTTACCTCCGTCAGCCCTCCGCAGGGCCGCTGGTGTATTTTCAGACGGGAAAATTTACTATGTTGAAATTAATGTACAGAATTTGAAGAATTGAATATTTCTATGTGTAAACATTTTGAAACAACAGTTATATGATTATCTTGCTGTAGTATTGCATCAGTAGTGACAAGCAGCGGCAACTTGACGTCAATCCTCCGGAGGCCCGCTGGTACGTATTTGTAAGTGGGAAATATTCATTTCATATTATATATATTAACTCAGTAATATACATAGTATCTCAATATCGGTACCATCACTATTATTAGGCCTGTTCAAGCTATTAGAAATTGTTATAGAAGTTTTTATAATAGTTTATAGAAATTATCATATATCAGTTTATTTCAAATATTTCCAGCTTAATCAGGAACACCCAGAGATACATAGAAATAAAGATGAGATACGTAGCTACATAGGAAGGAGTTTACATGGAAAAAGGTTATCAGTTAGTCTATGAGTGTAGCTAGTATCCCAGCAAACACAAAGACGGAGGGCCTCCGGAGGCCCTCCGTATGTCTTACAGGCGGCCCGACGGAAGTGTACGACGTAGGGCCGCTGGGAATTTGCTCAGAGGCTTACCGGCGGACCGCTCCCAGCGGCCCGCCGTAGGGCATATGACCATTTGCTGCTGTTATATTAACTGATTGAGGAATATTTATGGTTATACTTTCTAAGTATATTGCAGATATAGTAATGTTTTAAGGGGTGTTGCAAAACCCATTAGCCGATTAATGGACTAATGGGCTGTTCAACACTTATAAAAACATTACTATATCTGCAATATACAATTAGAAAGTATAACCATAAATATTCCTATGTCGTTATCCAGTAATACGATGAAAAGGAGATCATAATTGCTACGGACATTGTTTATTTCATAAGTACAAAAACATTTTCGTTATTGGGTTTATATGGTGGTGTACGTGGAACACTGAACAGCCATGTAGAAGGATATTGGTTGCGGCGAACCACACAACATCCACCCACTTGTGCGTTTTCTCACTAACTGATTTCACTCACTGACACAACGCTGCCGAGGAATTCCTAAAAAAACGTGTCGTACTGCAATTATTTATATTATTCAGTCTATTTCGATATAATGAAGGAGCAAAAACATGTTATAACTAAGTTGTCATTATGTTATCGACTGGTTAAGGGTGACAATTTAGGCCTTTTGTGGGTTTTTAACCTTTGTAATGGCTATCGTACGTCTGGCAGTTTAGTGCATTGATAGCTGGGAAAAGATTTCAAATAATATTCTATTCTAAATCATGATATTATCCATGTTAACGATCCATCATCTACATATTCCTTATTAGGTGTACCGTTGAATATTGATATGTGTTGATAATATGTTGGAAGTTATTGAAAGAAGGGAAAATATGACCTTGTGTTATCCCGTAATCTTTGCTGGGTTAATCAAATGTTATTTTTATATGATACTAGCTACTACACACACAGACTAACTGATAACGTTTTTCCATGTAAACTCCTTCCTATGTACGTATATCTCATCTTTATTTCTATGTATCTCTGGGTGTTGCTGATTAAGCTGGAAATATTTGAAATAAACTGATATATGATAATTTCTATAAACTATCATAAAAACTTCTATAACAATTTCTAATAGCTTGAACAGGCCTAATAATAGTGATGGTACCGATATTGAGATACTATGTATATTACTGTGTTAATATTATATAAAATGAAATTAATATTTCCCACTTACAAATACGTACCGGCGGGCCTCCGGAGGATTGACCTCAAGTTGCCGCTGCTTGTCACTACTGATGTAATACTACAGCAAGATAATCATATAACCGTTGTTTCAAAATTTTTACACATAGAAATATTCAATTCTTCAAATTCTTTACATTAATTTTCAACATAGTAAATTTTCCCGTCTGAAAATACACCAGCGGCCCTTCGGAGGACTGACGGAGGTAAATTTGCCGCCGGCGGCCGCCGTTCGCCGCTCTACAGCCTACGTAGGCCCGCCGGTGATGGTTAGCTGGGATCATATAAAAATAACATTTGATTAATTAACCGAGCAAAGATTACGGGATAACATGTGCATAAGGTCATATTTTCCCTTACTTCAATAACTTCCAACATATTATCAACATATATCAATACTCAACGGTACACCTAATAAGGAATATGTAGATGATGGAGAATTAACATGGATAATATCATGATTTAGAATAGAATATTATTTGAAATCATTTTCCAGCTATCAATGCACTAAACTGCCAGACGTACGATAGCAATTACACAGGGTTAAAAACCCACAAAAGGCCTAAATTGTCACCCTTAAAGTAATCGTCCAGACCCAATTTTGTTTTGCCTAACTATGTTGAATAAACATTCAAAACACCTAATCCACCCAAAATAATTGATTTCCAGGCCTTATTTCCGTAAAAACACGACTTTTGTAAAAAGCGCGCGAAAAAAATGTTCTTCCCTCCAACAGGGCTACGCATGAAATTGATGACGTCACAAAAGGGACGCTCCAATGTAAACAACACTCGTCTGCCTCTGTGAGACCTGTCGGCAAATGTTATGATGAGCGATTGTACTTCGGTGTCAGACAGTGAATCTGTCGCTGTGATAGATCTAGAGTACGATGCTTAATCTGAGACCGAACTAAATGACGCTGCTCGCGTATATGAGGAAAACGAACCAGATTGTGATGGGAGCCCAACCCTATATGTTTGAGCCAGAGTACGAGGTGGATGAACAGGTGTTAGCGGAGCCTGCTGAGGTTCAACACTACTACACACACAAACACTTCTACACACACACACAAACACTACTACACACACACAAACACTACTACACACACACAAACACTACTACACACACACACAAACACTACTACACATACACACACAAACACTACTACACACACACACACACACACAAACACTACTACACACACAAACACTACTACACACACACAAACACTACTACACACACACAAGCACTACTACACACACACACACCGTACTACGCACACACACACACACACACACACACACACACACACACACACACACAAACACTACTACGCACACACACAAACACAATCACTACTACACACACACACAAACATATTACTACACACACACACAAACGCAAACACTACTACTACACACACACACACACACAAACACTACTACGCACACACACAAACACAAACACTACTACACACACACAAACACTACTACTACTACACACACACACACACACACACACACACACACACACAAACACTACTACACACACACACACAGACAAACACACTAAATCTGGTGGGTCTTTTAGGTTTTAATGAAACCTATAAGGTTAGGTTAGGTATACTTTGTGGTTAAGGTTAAGTTAGGTTTCATTAAAACCTATAAGGTTAGGTTAGGTATACTTTGTGGTTAAGGTTAGGTTAGGTTTCATTAAAACCTATAAGGTTATGTTAGGTATCTTTTTTTTTTTTTTTTTTTTTTTTTTTTTTTAATGGGTTGTTTGCGCATAATAAAACTATCTCCATTAAAACAAGCACCTATTGTAGGCCAAGAAAATAGTCTGTGTCTTTGAAAACGACCGCGAAACTCTTGTCCATTATTACCCCTAACCTAACCATTACCGTCGGCGAGTTTTCCCGATTTATGTAGGGACGAGCATTTCGGTAGACGAGAGTACCAGGTACCATGAGGCAAGGATGGGTAATGTCACCGTAGCTATGCAACTTGTTTATGGATGGAGTAATAAGATAAATCAAAGCAAAATCTAACCTAGCCATTACCGTCGGTGAGTTTTCCCGATATGTGTAGGGATAAAAATATCGGTAGACGACAGTACCAGGTACCAATAGGATGGGTAATGTCACGGTGGTTATGCAACTTGTTTATGGATGGAGTAATAAGATAAATCAAAGCAAAGGTTGGTGATGTTGGTATAGACTCAAGAGTATTCTTGAGGAAGAGTTCAGGTCGTGGTCGGGTCAAGAGGTCGCTCTGAGCCCTCCCACTATTTACACTAACTTCGCGGTATTCCAGCGTTACTTTACAACGAATAATGGTACACAAGTGTTTATAAGTACCCAGTGAAGTGCGAGAAACCAAGGATTACCAGAAACTTGTGTTATAGGACGAAATAACTGCAAAATATCTCCTCCTGCTGTGTCGACGCGCCGCTCCGCCCGTCCTACGATATTTTGAAGTCTTTTGGGCACCACTGTGATATCAAGACCCCAGAGGTTGCAGGCGCCCCACCCACCTCACCTTGCCACCCAGGGGAGATAAGACATCCAGCCATCTGTCGTAGTGATCGGAGATATAGGCAAGAAAACAAGGTCTTGAGACTTTGCTACCAAGATGGCTGCCAGCAGAGAAGGTCAGGATTCCAACACAACACAAACAAACAAGTGTGCCGCCTGTTGCATCAATGATGACATGAAACATACCATACAATGTGGTGAGTGTAAAGAATGGATTCACTATTACTGTTCAAAATTGCCGCTGTACAACTTAATGTGTCTCCTGAAAACCAATAGGAAGTACACTTGTGAAAAGTGCTATGTATCCAAGTACTTAGACGAGGATTGGGAAAAGGTAGCAAAGGAAGCACAAGAGGCAATTGAAAATCAGGAAAGCTCTAGACGTAGTCCAACAGAATCTAACCTATCCAACCTTTCTGAACATCAAACATCACTGCAAACCCATGAAGATGAGGAAACACTAGAAGCCGCTCAGCCTGCAGGACAAAGTTTTGATATTGGTAATACTCCTGAGGACATGAGACTTACCCTACATCGAAATAATGACTTAAACTCCAGCCCTGACGTACAAGATACGTCAGATAGGACCAACAGGCAAAATCTCGTTGGCAGAGGTAACATACAAGAAAATCATGCAACTGGGCATGGACAAAACAACAACAAAAATAGCAAACCAATATGTCGTTTTTACAGAAAAGGAATCTGCAAATATGGATCTGGTGGAAAAGACTGTAACTTTAGACACCCAAAGCCTTGTAAAAAACTAATCAACCACGGACTTGAAAGTAAACATGGCTGTAAACTTGGAAAAGACTGTCAAGACTATCATCCGTTTCTCTGTCGAAACTCCATGCAAAAAGGGGAATGTTTCATAGAGAAATGCAAGTATACCCACATTCGAGGAACCAGAAGACATCGGGGACATTATGATACTCACAACCAAAACAGCCAGTATAGTACACCACAGCAGCAACAAGTACCTGCCCAGCACCACCACCACCACGACTCAGGAACCCCATCAACTGCTACAATAAACCAAGGTGATTTTTTAGGGGCAATAAACCAAATGAAGGCAGCAATCAGCGACATAGCAAAAGTGGTAGAAGCACAAGGGTTGATGATGCAGAAACAAACAATAGGGAAGCACATGAACCAACTACCACAAGTGAACCAAATCCCCATGGCTGCACCAGTGTACCCGTGGCTGAATGCAGTAATAGGCCACTCGGCCTAGAATGCTTCCTGATGTGCAACATTCAAGGCCTGTATCCAAAATAAAACAGAAACAAAGTACCATTTTTATGTGATCTGGCAAAACTTGAAAATTATGCTTTTATGGCAATAACAGAATCTCACCTGTCAGAAGCTAATAATGCAGAAATACAACTCCATAATTACACAGTGTACAGAACGGACAGGAAAGACAGGTCACATGGAGGTGTTGTAACATATGTCAGGAATGACCTTGCATCAAGCACTAATGTCATGCTTTCACACTCAAACGGGGAAGTTGAAGTTCTAATATTACATGTTAAAAAACTATCGTCAATCATTGTAAATATTTACAGACCCCCTCTATGTACCACACATAACTTCATGGAGGCATTAACCATGATAAAGCAAGCCATTGAACACTTGCACTCACCACCTCCTGATGTAATAATTGCTGGTGACTTCAATTTTCCATTTGTGAGATGGCCAGAAGGACAGATGGACGGAGGGAGCCGCGAGGACAGATACCAAGCCACGGGATTACAAGGCCTCATGGCGCAACTGTTCCTAAGCCAAGAAATTAATGACCCAACATGGGGAGATAACATCCTGGACCTCCTCCTCACCAATAATCATGAAATTATTCATGGGTACAGAATTGAAACCTCAACCCTCTCGGATCACAACCTAATTACAGTGTTAATGACAAAGCCAAGGAGGACATGGGTCAGGAACAAAAATGAGCCACAACAATCAACACAGACTTTTAGAACCCTAAACTTCAACAGTGAAAAAGCAGACTGGGAAAATCTAAATTCAGAACTAATGTCTGTGAAATGGGATCAACTGCTAAATGATCTTAACCCAGACACTATGCTTAGTACCATAGACAACAAAATACTTGAAATCTGCTGTAACTACATTCCCCATAAGCAGATAGGCAAACGTAGGATGTACACCATTCCAAGAGACCGGAAAATACTGATGAGAAAAAGGGCATCCCTGAACAAGGCATTGCTTAAAGTCAGTAACCACCAGAAGAAACTGACAGTTAAATCTAGCATTGCTGATATTGAAGTGAAATTATGTCAATCTCACAAGCAACAAAGACTACGAGAAGAAAACAAAGCCATTGAAACCATCAGAAGCAATCCAAAACACTTCTTCAACTATGCCAAGAGATTCTCTAAACTAAATGCACCAATTGGACCTCTGGTAACATCTGAGGGGCAAATGGAGGAGGATGCCAAAAACATCAGTGAAATTTTAGCTGAGCAATATCGCACTGTGTTCAGCATCCCTGACCAAACTAAAGTTATACCCGACCCAACAGTCTTCTTCAGCTCAGCCCAGAACACTCAAGACACCGTTACGCTAGAAGACATAATGTTTACAGAAGAGGACATAATAAAGGCCATTAAAGAAATTAAGCCAAATTCAGCGGCAGGTCCTGATGGCATACCAGCAAAATTGCTACTGAACTGCAAAGAATCCTTAGCTCGCCCCCTACACCTGGTGTGGCGTGAGTCCCTTAACACAGGTGTAGTACCCTCACAGACCAAGACGGCCGTCATAACACCCATCCACAAAGGAGGAAGTAGAGGCTGTGCCGCAAACTACCGACCAGTGGCTCTCACTTCTCATGTAATCAAGCTGTTTGAGAAGATCATGCGTAACCACGTCTACGCATTCTTGGAAGAGAATAACCTCCTCAACGCTAGTCAGCATGGCTTTCGGAAAGGTAGATCCTGTTTGTCTCAGCTTCTTGCTTATCATGACAGGCTCCTCAACCAACTGGCTTCTGGCAAAATTGTGGATACTGTCTTTCTAGACTTTGAAAAAGCCTTTGACAAGGTTGATCATGGCACTCTCCTGCACAAGCTGCGTAAACTGGGCATAACGGGCAAAATTGGTGTGTGGCTCCACAGCTTCCTAACATCCAGAACGCAAGTAGTAACAGCGAATGGGGCCATGTCTGCAGACCACCAAGTTGTAAGTGGTGTCCCCCAAGGCTCAGTCCTTGGGCCTCTACTGTTCATCATTCTCATTGGGGATATTGACGAGGGAGTGTCAAAATCAAAAGTAACATCCTTTGCAGATGATACAAATATCAGTAGAAGCAGAGAAGTACAAGAAGATGTTAACCAACTACAGCAGGATCTTAACAAAATCTATGATTGGGCAAACAGTAATAACATGAAGCTCAACGATAATAAATTTCAGTCACTCAGAGTTGGGGCAAAACAAAATGACCAAAACCCCACACCTCTCCTGACAGGTGAAGGCCGAGAAATTACATCAAGCACCAATGTGAAGTGCCTGGGGGTCCACCTCAGCGACGATGCCACATTTAGGCACCATATAGAAAAAACGGTGAAAAAGGCCAGAAAAATAGCAGGTTGGATCCTACGAACATTCTATTCCCGAGAAGAGGGCTGCATGTTAACTCTGTGGAAGGCACTGGTACAACCAGTGGTGGATTACTGTAGCCAGTTGTGGTCCCCTCACAGAGTAGCAGAAATACAAGCCCTCGAATCAGTTCAAAGGTCTTATACTAGACAAGTGGAGGGAATGAAAAACCTCAATTATTGGGAAAGACTACAAAAGTTGGGCCTTTACTCACAACAGAGGCGGAGGGAGAGATACCAGATATTATATACCTGGAAGATCCTGGAGAACCTTGTGCCCAACCCTACTGCCATCAGTGATCTGTCAGCCCAGCACATCAACCCAAGAACTGGTCGCAAGGCAAGGAGGAGAACACTACCATCAGACGCACCAGCCAGGATCAAGACCCTCCTATCAACCAGTCTGCCTCATATTGGGCCAAAACTATTTAACAACCTGCCAGGAAAATTAAGGAACCTCACGGAATGCTCGGTGGAAAAATTCAAACATCATTTGGACAACCACCTACAAACAATCCCGGATGAACCTCCCGTGCCTGGATATACGTCTATGAGCAGGGCAGACACGAACTCAATATCGGACCAGGTGAACCTGCAACACAGGGATGCTGGGTTCGGATGCAGCGGTGGAGCACCACGACTGTGAGGGAGTACCCTCTAGACGGAAACAAGTAAACAAGTAAAGTATTCATTGGCTCGTCAAGTAACACTTAAACCATGATGTACCACTACTTATTATGAGGAAAGACAACAAAAGGAACTCAATTAATAAGGTATTTTAATACTATCATAACCATGAATATGTACAACCTACAAAGAGAAGACTACGACGATGAAAAATTTTTGAGTTGTTTTGGGCGAAATTGATATTCCAGGTGCTATATTTCCGTGCTCGCTGACAACATAGAGAAGATCTGAGGTGATGGTTGATGTGCAAAGGCCTCTAAACCAGGAAAACAGTCACAGCAGAGTCTCATTAAGAAGTAAGCAAGTGGTAGGGACACATTACGTACCTACCAGTTGCTTACCTTTTGACGAGGCTCTGTTATGACTCTGTTTTCTTGGTTTAAAAGCCTCTGCACATCAGCCATTACCTCAGGTCTTCTCTATAGTGTTCTCAGCGAGAGCAGAGCACAGTAATATAGCACCTGGAATATCAATTTCGCGCAAAATAACTCGAAATTCTTCCATCGCCGTAGTTTTCCCTTCGTAAGTCCACCCGCGGCGACCCCGCCTTATCCCCACAATGCACCGATGTAAGCAAACCGTGACGTAGTTATGGTTAGGGTCGTGTATTATTATTATTATTATAGAGCATTATAGAGAGAAGGGAGATGGGGACAGGGAAAGACAGGGAAGAGGAACAGAGAAGGGGGGGGGGGGGGGAAACGGTGGGAGAGAACATGGGAAGGAGAGGAGAGAAGAGGAAGAGAATGTTACAATATTCTGGCATTACAGAGAACAGGTATGGAAGGTAAATCCACGTTAAAGTGGTACTGTAGGAAAGAGAAGCCTGAGGCACTTCACTGGCATGCAGGTAATTAGAGAGAACTGAAACTCGAGAAATGCCAGTGGTCGCTGGCAGTTTTAACTCAAAAGTTGGTCTACTGTGTTTTGGCTCCGCGACTAATATTTTTCATAAATTAATTTCGCGATAAACATTGATGCACCGCATCTGAATACCAAAAAATATAGTTCTTCTGTTGTTCTACTAATTATATGGATGACATTCATTACGATGGAACGTTCTATAATAGCAATTTAATGCAAATTACTCGCCTCGAGTAGCAAAGCTTAATATATTTTTTACATGTATATTGTGGCATGTAAAATTTGGGTGATGTTCACACTGTTTTCTAAGACAGTACTGCTGCGTCTGGCAAACGCTTGTCAAAATCCAATAAGCAATGCCTTGGAAAAACGAAGAATAAAGAATGCCGAAATCGGCTTGTTGCTGCGACAATGTAGGTTATAATTGTGGAGGCGACACGCCGCGGCGGGGAGTGGTGGGCGGGGAGATTGTGGCGGGGAGATTGAATCAAAACATTGCCACTTCACGCGTCGACTCATTGCACTTCTAGGCTTTCTATCTGATTGATGCACAATAATAACAGGAAAATATGACTGCCTAGGTATAGATAACTTCTAAACATACGTTATTGACTATATAATATCATAGAGTAACATTTACCTCGCCTCCTCAACTATAACCTACTTGGTTATTTGGTTAAATGCATGTTTTACAGACTCAGGCTTCTATACAATATACATATAGAAGAAAATCGTTCTTAAAATTATACTTTTGTGTTTTAAGTGCAGTGGAATAAGCCCATATTTTTCTTTCAAGTTGACCAACTTTTCACCAAATTGTGAGTTAAAACTGCCAGCGACCCCTGGCATTTCCGAGTTGCAGTTCTCTCTAATTGGGGAAGCAGACTGTTGGTGAAGGCAAGGACAGGAACACTAGAGGTGAAGGCTAGGAGTAGGGATGGGCAGGACCAGGTAGCTTCTGTAGAGGAAGTAGAGGAGGCCTGTAGCTTCTGTAGAGGAACAAGGGAAACTATTGAACACTTGATAATAGAGTGTGGCATATATGAGCAGGAGAGGAGGAGGCTGATATAGTCCATATTAGGAGTGATAGGAGACGGTGAATGGGATAGGAGGATATACGAGGTGGATGGGGGAATCCTTACTGTGCTAGGACTGTATGGGAGTAATGAAGAGAGAAGGAAAATAGTAGAAATAACTAAGGTGTTTTTAAAGCAGGCTTGGGAAAAAAGATTGCGTGCGAATGTAGAAGACGTATAGGAGGGTAGTTGATAGGAGAGACTTATGTCTGTGTATATACTGCCCTGTTGTGCCCTTCTCTCCCCACAGGTGGCAGGGAAAGAAAGAGCTACAGAGGGGCAAAGAAGGAAGATATGTGTCAAGTTCGACCCCGAGCTTGACAGACTACCTACAAAGCGATAATAAGCAGAAAAGGTCACAAGAAGAAGAAGAAAAAGACAACACCGTCACACCGGACGTCTAGAGTGATAACACATCGATGACATCACGAATTTTTCCCCAGTCGCTCAGGGCTTTACATTAACCGAGGGCTGTGCGTGTTATCAAGCGATAAATATTGTACTTAAAAGGAAGAAAAGCTGAAAATGAAAGGCACGTAAACAGCTGACAACGAGTTTACTTCACGCAGGTTTCGGACGAGTTGTAAACACTAAACAGGTGTTGGTGAAGGCCACTGGACCACCTACCTAGGTTGCTGGAAAGGTAGGCCAGTTCTTTTATTTTTCGATTCTTTGAAATATTTCGTCAATCATTGAATGGATTAGGGTAAAAAAATAGTTAATGACTGTTGCAAGACTTTCAGACAAGTTCGATTTTTTTTCTCGCTTAATGTTTTGGTATTACTTTACTATAGGACCAAACGTCCCTACACAATTGGGAGCATGGTTTTTGTTTACCTTATTGTATTCTAAGAGACATTTTCCTTGTTAAGTCTTTGTCGGAAAATGTCGGAGATATAGAACATTTTAGCCTAAACTTCCCTACCTATTCTTACACATAGGGTAGCAGGGTTTTTTGTTTCCTTATTGTAGTCAATAGGACATTTTCTCATTGAGACTTTTCCGTCGCAAATCCAATATTCGGAGATATAGACATTTTAGCGTGAGGCAGGAATATGTCTCTCGTTTAATACAATGCCATCCCTCTTACTATTCATCTGCTGACCTGGCATCGCTTTTGTCATTACGGGGCGCACACTTGGCTACCTAACCCTAACCTAACCTTACCTAACCTAACCTAACCTAACCCTTAACCCTTTAACCGCCTAACGGGGCTACAATAATTAAAGGTAATTAAAAATACCAAACAAAGCGCTTACCCCATGCATGTTGCACCCTTTGTCACAAGAAAAAGAGGAGGAGAGCGGAGATGCCATTTGGAAACGGAGGAGACATTGCCTTCCTCCCCAC
>JACEEZ010000460.1:41527-71527 GCA_016584305.1 Chionoecetes opilio
TTCTAGGTAAGCTAAATCCTATGTTAGGGAATTCTTGAAGTTGAAAATTTCTCTATGGAAACTATCTAATATAGGGATGTACCGGATATCTGGTTGTTATCCAATTATCTGGCTATCTGGGCTGATTTTTCACTATCCAGTAGCTGGCTATTTGGTATCCGACCTTACTTGAAGAATCCGTCAATCTGGCTGGATAACCGAATATTGCCTTAAACGACTACTTACTAAACTACAGTACCCTCCCGAGTTTGGCGCTTGCTTTCTTCCGAACGCTAAACTTGAGGATCGCGAAACTCTGGTATTGAAAACACTGTAAAAATACTTATTTATACCGGTGCGAAGTGTAACGTATTTTACGGCTTATAAGACTCATATTTCTCCCGCCCAAAATATCCTGAAAATGCCCCGAGCCCCTGTCCACCCAGCAGTGAATGGGTACCGGGTGTTAGCCGGGGGTTTGTGACCCGCCTCCCGGGGTGTTGGCTTCGGCCAAAACTAGAGGACAGGAGGGGAGGAGAGGAGAGGATCTACGAGCTTGAGCTTGAGTTGGGAGTCACCCAGCAGATGCTGTCGGTGAAGCCGTTGGTTCGGTGTTCTCCCACACACGTAGTATTCTGTTGGGAGAGAAGCAAAAGGGGGAAGCAAAACTAGGTGTTTAATTTTTCCCTCATTCCTCTCTCTGCATCACATTCATACGGGGTCCCCCCCTCACTGAGGGGCCCTGCCTCTCATTCTCTCTCATGCGTGCTCTCCAAGAATTCTCCAAGAATTCTTTTACACACACTTTCAGCCACATGACTGTCACTCCTCCACTCAGCACACAACACCAGCAGGTACTCCATCTGCCTGTCCACAGTCCTGTCTCTCATCTCTCGCCATTCTTCCACTTCGACCTCTCCTACCACTATCTCCAACATCTGTGTTCTAGCATACTTATACCGTTCACATTCCTGCATCAAGTACTCCACAGTTTCATCCACTCCTGTCTCACACATCACACACGTCTTGCTACCACCATTCTTCCATCTGTACATCTGTCTGTTAGCACTGACAGCAGTCCCTTTTCTGTCTCCTCTTACTGTCTCTATTCTCATTTTCAATCCAAAGCTGGCTGTTGCGTATATGTGCGCAACGACATCACTTGCTCTCGTGCCCACGGTCTTGAATCTTCCGAATTTTCTACCATCTGGCTTCGACTTTAATGTCACTCTCTTACTAAATTTATCTGTGCTGTATATCTCTCACCTAACTCCTCGACTATGTAAAATTCTTCGACTATTTAACATCAAAAGTGGAGCACATCTCATCTCATTTTCCTTTAGCAGGAATTTCCATTCTTGGGGATTTCAATGTTCACCACCAGCATTGGCTATCACCTTTCACTGACCAACCTGGTGAACAAGCCTACAGCTTTTCTATCCTCCAAGACCTAGAGCAGCTAGTGCAGCACCCTACCCGTATTCCTGACCGCCTTGGAGACACGCCCAACATTCTTGATCTTTTCCTAACTACTAACCCTTCTGCTTACTCTGTGAAACTATTCTTTCCGTTGGGTTCCTCTGATCACGATCTTATTTTTGTAACCTGTCCTATCGCTCCGGTACCGCCTCGGGACCCACCTAAGCGGAGGTGCTTCTGGCATTTCAACTCGGCTAAGTGGGAAGACCTAAGGCAGTACTACTCTGATTTTCCATGGAATGATTACTGCTTCCATGTCAGAGACCCATCTCTTTGTGCAGATCACATAACTGAGGTCATAGTCTCTGGCATGGAGGCGTACATTCCACACACTCTCTAATCCTAAAGCCCGTCAACCTTGGTTTAACTCTGCTTGTTCTCATGCTGTCCAAGATAGAGAGGCGGTACAGAGGCTCACAGATAAGGCTCACCTTAACCATCCATCTCCTGAAACTCATGCCCTTTATATTTCTGCCCGTTATCATGCCAAATCTTTACTTCAACTAACCAAAAACTCCTTCATTCATAGAAAATGTCAAAATCTTTCTGAATCAAATTCCTCTCGTGACTTCTGGCATCCAGCTAATAACATCTCTAACAATTTTTCTTCTGCATCTTTCCCTCCTATGCTTCATCCAGATGGCTCCACAGCTGTCTCATCTATTTCTAAATCTGAACTCTTCGCTAAAACCTTTGCTGAAAATTCCACTGGTTGATAAAGGGCTTGTTCCTCCTTCTCCTCCACCCTCTGATATATTATGCCTGTTATTAAGATCCTTCGTAATGATGTTTTCTTTGCCCTTTCTGGCCTAGATCCTCGGAAGGCTTACAGTCCTGATGGAGTCCCTCCTATTGTTCTCAAAAATTGTGCTTCTGTGCTTGCACCCTGCCTGGTCAAACTTTTCCGTCTTTGTCTATGTACTTCCACCTTTCCTTCTTGCTGGAAGTTTGCTCACATCCAACCTGTTCCTAAGAAGGGTGACCATTCTAATCCTTCAAACTACCGTCCTATAGCTTTGACTTCCTGCCTTTCTAAAGCTTTTGAATCTACTTAATAAGAAGATTCTTAAGCATCTATCTGCTCACAATCTTCTATCTGATCGTCAGTACAGTTTCCGTAAAGGGCGATCTACTGGTGATCTTCTAGCTTTCCTAACTGAATCTTGGTCATCCTCCTTTAGGGTTTCGGTGAAACTTTTGCTGTAGCCCTTGACATATCAAAAGCTTTTGATAGAGTCTGGCACAAATCTTTAATTTCCAAACTACCCTCATTCGGTTTCTTTTCTTCTCTCTGTACCTTATTCTTAAGTTTCCTTTCAAACCGTTCTATTGCAGCTACTGTAGACGGACATTGTTCTTCTCATAAATCTATCAATAGTGGTGTTCCCCAGGGTTCTGTCCTATCACCCACTCTCTTTCTATTATTCATTAATGATCTTCTAAGACTTAACTCAAAACCATATCCACTATTACGCTGATGATTCTACCCTGCATTTTTCAACGTCGTTTATTAGACGTCCAACTCAACACGAACTAAGTGATTCACGGAGAGATGCCACCGAGTGCCTATCTTCTGATCTTTCTATAATTTCTGATTGGATCAAAGCAAACCTTGTTTTGTTCAATGCCTCAAGAACCCAATTTCTTCACCTATCTACTCGACAAAACCTACCAGATAACTATCCCCTCTTCTTCAATGACACTCAACTGTCTCCTTCTTCTACAATGAACATTCTAGGACTATCTTTTACTAAAAATTTGAACTGGAAATCTCACATCTCATCTCTTGCTAAAACAGCTTCTAAGAAGTTAGGTGTCCTGTGGTGCCTGCGTCCTTTTTTTTCTCCCTCCCAGCTGCTTGCTCTCTACAGGGGCCTTATCCGCCCATGTATGGAGTATGTCTCGCATGTTTTGGGGGGGATCCACTCATACAGCTCTCCTAAATAGGGTTGAGTCAAAAGCTTTTCGTCTCATCAACTCCCCCTCCTCTGACTGACTGTCTTCAATCTTTAAATCACCGCCGCAATGTTGCTTCTCTTGCTACCTCTTCTACCATTATTTTCATGCTCACTGCTCTTCTGAACTTGCTAACTGCATGCCTCCCCCACTCCCACGGCCTCGCTGCACAAGACTTTCTACTCATTCTCATCCCTATTCAGTCCATCTTCCTAATGCAAGAGTTAATCAGTATCTTTACACTTTCATCCCTTGCACTGGTAAACTCTGGAACTCTTTTCCATTGATGTTTTGATGAAACTTCATGATGAGGAAGAAGAGACGAGATTTGTGGATGAAGTGGAAGAAGTAGTAAGATTGATACCTTAGGCAGAAGGAAGAGATAGACCAATAAAACTAAGATTGAAATCACAGACAACAACCAAAGAAATCCTGGAGAGCCTTCAGGCTAAGGTCAACTGTTGATTTCAGAGAAGTGTGTGTAAAAAAAGTGATGAATAAAGAAGAAATGAATAAGTTAAAGGAAATGCAAGAAGAAGTAAATCAGAAATGAAGTAAGAATGGAGGAAGAAAAAACAACTTTTTTGGAGGATTCTAAACGACAGGGTAAGAAAGTGGTTTATAAAGAAAAAAAAGTACAGGAGAATGGGGTCAGAAAAAATTATGCAAAAAATGTAATGAAAGTGATGTACAGGAACATAGATGTG
The DNA here is from genome assembly GCA_016584305.1 of Chionoecetes opilio. NCBI lineage: Eukaryota > Metazoa > Arthropoda > Malacostraca > Decapoda > Majidae > Chionoecetes > Chionoecetes opilio. Next base: position 45,649 of record JACEEZ010000460.1, read on the forward strand.
ATAATACTACCAAGAAGGCTGGAACTAAGAGAGTATTTATTAGATAAAGAACCAGACGTGGTGTGTCTAACAGAAACTAAAGTAGTAGAAGATGACCAAGTGATGATAAGCAATAAATACAACATGTAGAGAAGGGACAGAAATGGCAGAAGAGGTGGTGGAGTTATGATACTGACAAAATGAGGGGTGAAAGTAAGAAAAGTGGAATATGGAGAAGGAAGAGCGGAAATAGTGAGTGTACAAATATAAGTCAGAAATAGAGAAACACAGACTACAGTGGCAACCTCTGTACCACCCAAAACAAATACTTGGAGTAAGTAAGAACATGAGAAAGTATTAGAGGGCACCTTGAAGTACTTAAACAAAATAATCAAGAATAGTAAAAAGATACTACGGGTTGGAGATTTTAACTGCAAGGAAGTAAAATGGGAGACATTTGAAGGAGGAAATGAAAATGCTTGGGGGAATAGATTGTTGAAACTGACAATGGAAAACATGATGACTCAATGGGTGACAGCTAGAAAACACAGGATAAAGGGGAGATGACGAACCAGCAAGACTTGACCTAGTGTTAACAAAAGGTATGGACCTAGCAAATGAGATAATCTATGGGTGCCACATCGGAAAGAGTGACCCTATAATCTTAGAAATGGAGACGGAAAAGGAAATAAAGGAGGAAGATGAATCGTACAAAAGGAGCAAAAGAGACTTTGGGAAAACTAACATGGAAGAACGGAAAAAATTCTGTGAAGAAATTGACTGGGAAGAAATGAAAGGAGTGACCGATGTGCAAGTGAAATACAACATTTTTCTGAGCATGTATGAGAAAGGAGTTGAAAAACATGTTCCACTTTATACACCAAAAGAAAAAGGGAAGAAAGAATAGTTTAATGGAAGATGTGAGAGGGCAAAGAGAATAAGGGATGAGGCATGGAAAAGAGTTAAGAGAAATCGAACACAAAGAAATAAAGAAGACTATTAAGAATATTAGCAATAAATGAATATGTGTGCATGAGGAGAGAGGAAGAGAAGAGTTATGAGAAGGATGTAGTTGAAAAGTGTAAGGAAGAACCCAAACTGTTTTACAGATTTATCAAAGAAGAATCCAGGAATCCAGCATAAGGAAAAAGTAGAGAGACTGAAAGAAAGAAAGAAAATATATGAAGATCCAAAGATTATGTGTGAAATTTTAAATAAAACTTCTGCTCCATTCGTAAATCTTGTTCAGGTTACTTTATAGTGTTTCACAATCTTTAAGGCTTTTTATTTATCTTAATAGTTTTGTATCATCAGCAAATAAACTCATGGAACTTTTTATTTCATCAGTCATGTCATTGACGTAAATCATGAACATTATTGGTGCCAACACTGATCCTTGTGGTCTGATCCCCACTAAATACATTTCTCCATTCAGATTTTTCATGCAAAATTTTGCAAGTACAGCCACATTTATTGGCTAGGCCTGTGGGGGAGGTAGATATGCTAATTGGCTCGGATTGTTAGCCAGTAGCGTCCCCAAAAATGCACGTACACGCATACTCACAGGGCCGCGTCATGCACACACAAACGCACACACCCACACAGCCAACCGTTATGCACACACAAATGCACGCAAACACCCAACCGCTTTCCACGTTCACCACACTGTTGGATTCCACATTCATAACATTATTATCGTAGTCAATAATATAATGATAATTATTTATTATTATTAACAATATTTTTTTCTTCGTTGTTTTGATCACTAGTAGTAATGCACACACACAGGACTGACATACTTAAACACCCTCCTTATCACAGCCTGCTTATCGTATGACAGGGAAAGAGACTTACCGTATTTTACGGCTTGTAAGACTCACTTTTTCTCATAAAAAATACCCTGAAAAATACTCATGCGTCTTCCAAGATGAATGTTGTAGCTTAGCTTAGTGTGTAAGTTAACCGATGTGCAACACTGATTGTATCACTGAGTTAAGGAAGTGTTTGGGGCTGAACACGGTGTCTGACCTGCGGATGATAGAAATTATAATAATAATTGCAATTCCTCTTTTTTTCAATCAGTTTCATTAATTATCCAATAGAATGCATTTCCATTCAGAATCTTATACATGAGAAAGTCTTTAATATTTATTCATAAAATACTGTAGTTTCTGCCGTATGCAGTAGGCTCTTAAGGATTTTTTTTTTTTTGCCAAAGGCCGGTTCCCACTAGCCCGCTTCTACGGCCGCCGTTGCCGTACACCGCCCAACAATGACGTCACCATCATCACCGCTTGAGTGGTATTTGTGGTAACGGCACAGTTTGCACCTCCGCTCGAGCGGACACCGCCGAGCGGGAGAGATGATTTGATTGTAACTTTGTACGGCAGCCGTACAACGGTACGGTGGTGCGGTTGACTTTTTTGTGACGTCATTGTGACATCATTGTTGCTCATTGTTGTTGTACGGCGGCCGTACAAGCAGGCTAGTGGGAACTGGCCTTAAGTCTTTGTAACCAAATAGGCTATACCTCAAAAACTATTTCCACATTTGATGGCAAGAAACTCTATATCATGATGGGTTGATACGTAATCTCACCCACCGTACCTCATTCAAATATATTAAGAAATTACCGTATTTTACGGCTTATAAGATGCACTTTTCCCCTAAAATATACCCTGAAAAATACTCATGGGTCTTCCAAGACTAATGTTGTAGTACTCAGTACCTCAGTACTTCAGTACTTACCTGTTATAAGTATTTTGAATACCATAAGACATTCAAATAAACTAATCTGGCCTCACGCTGTGATGTTTACTAAAATACTGGCGGGAGCCGTTCCGCATAGGAGGCTCAACAGATTAGCGCCAACTATTGTCTGCTAGTGGTGATGTATCATTTACCACCAGGCTTTCACACGTATCACAAGCTCTTTTCAGTCCTGGAAATTATCACTCATGGCGAATTTTATCAAAACTATTTACTTATACTATCGCATACAAGCTTAAAGTTGTACGATACACCAAAGAACATGGGAACAGCAACAGTAAGACACTTCGGACCACCGTCTACCGAGAAAATTGGTAGATTTTACTACTGCCTACCGGTATAAAATCTTTTTTTTTTCTTATAAATTTCTTTACAAAATCAGGGTGCGTCTCCAAGATGCGTCTCCAGTCTTATATGCCGTAAAACACAGTAATATCTCAGGAACGAGCAATTTCCGATGGAAAAGCAACACACCAGTGTCTTGTATGTGCAGAAGGCACTTCACATAACGCATAGGTGTCCTTCGTAATGAATACACTGCATCCTCATACAACACAGTTTTATGGGTGACACAGCACGCCGTGTTGTACGAAATCGTGTTGTACGAATCATAGAAACCCATATTATAATGTACTTATGGTGGACACCTCCGAAATTTTGTACTTTTTCCCCCATATTAACACATTGAAATACATACATTGCCTTTATAATAATCAATATATAGTAAACATACACTCATCTTAGTCTCTTACCTTAATTCTAATGGTGGGAGAAAGTTTGGAAAGAAATTTATAAGAAAAAAAAAAAAAAAAAAACCAGATTTTCTACTGGTAGTAAAATCAACCGATTTACTCGGTAGGCGGTGGTCTTTCTGTTGCTCTGTTCCCATGTTCTTTGGCGTATCGTACAACTTTTAGCTTGTATGCGATAGAACGTATTAGTAAATTGTTTTGATGAATTCGCCATGGGTGATAATTTCCAGGACTGAAAAGAGCTTGTAATACGTGTGTGACAGCTTGGTGGTAAATGATACATCAACACTACGGTAGCAGATGATAGATGGCGCTGTTGGTGGCAATCTGCTGAGCCTCCGAGGCAGAACGTAAACATTACAGCGTGAGAACAGATTAGTTGATTTGAATGTCTTATGGTATTTGAAATACTTGTAACAGGTAAGTGCTGAGGTAGTGAGTACTGAGGAAGTACTCAAGTTGTGTGTTGTGCAGCGCAGCACCGTGCAGTGCGGGTAAGGGCGGAATTGCCTTGCTTTCGGATCGCCAGATCATTTTGTATGAATACGAATAGTGTTGTGCGGATGAAGTGGGTTGCTCAGACCCCCACCGTGTTGTACGAGGATGCAGTGTATGGTGTTTTTCTGGAATAATACCTTAATTTTCATCACCCATTCCGGTTATAATGGACGAGAACTGCGTGGTCGCTACTGCCGTTACCACTTATGGGTTTTTTCTTCTTTTTGGTCAGTATACTGTGCACAGTGTGTAGTATTAATCCACTTTTTTAATTTCCTAAATTGATGGGGATGGGTGAACATTTTTTGTTAAATAAAAAAAATACACTCACCTCAACCAAATTTTGGTGAAAACGGGGCCTTCGAGATCCGGCTGGGCGAAAACTTGTGCACGGTTTCCGTAGACATTATTACCTTTTTGGGGGTTTGCAGTCAAATTGCAAGTGCTCCCAGCAACTTGTTTGGACGGACACAGATTTTGAGGTAGTGTAGAGGTGAGTAAATACTATGTTGCGTAGGCACACGTATTTTTGTGGTTTCCATATGTGCACGAGAAACCATGGTTACGCAAAAAGTCGTATAAGACGTTTTTGGACCATTCTTTTGTGGTATTTTTTTCCCCATTATATTATATATCAAGAGCACCTGCTGTATTTCAGGAGTGATCACGGACTACTATGACTATCTTTGGACTGTCTACCGACTATCTTTGAGAGCCCGCGACATGGTTTCTCTGTGGGTGGTACACAAAGACTGATTGGTAGGCTTACCACCCATGCCCGGGTCTTTGTGGGGGGTATGGGGGGTATGGGCTCATGTCTACTTGGGGTAGTAAACTTTGTAGGGTAACTCGAGTATTTTCAGCAGGGCGGATTTGTATTTCTGGTATTGTGGGATTCTGCTTGTACCCAAGCATGGTGACTGGGGAGGGTGGAGGGGATGGGTAGGGCTAAGGGTGGTCTGTCTACTTGGGGAAAAAATGGGAGAGCTAACACAAGTATTTTCGGCTGGGCGGATTTTTGTTTCTCCGGTATTGTGGGATTGCTTGTACCCAAACTACGGCGACGGGGGGGGGGATAGTAGGGTCCCGCATGGAACGTGTTCGCACAGAACGTTTCCCTTTTAGAACGAATGACCTAAAATATTATTCCTAAATTTTCGTTAGGAACGAATGTGAATACACACAAACCTCGATTTCCCGGACTTCCATTTCCCGGATATCGGATTTGCCGGACAAAATCCGAGGTCCGGGGATAAGTCAGTCTCGGACAATTTTTTTTTTTTTTTTTTTTTTTTTTTTTACGTTGAAATGCCTGGTCCTGTTCGTAAATTGACAAAGTTGTCCGGCGGTCCGAGCATCTTCTGTCACCCCTGGTCAGTGTCCGTGCCTCCCGCCAGGTGGCAGCATGCTCAACAGTCTATTGTTTACATTTGGGCACACGACATTCACGGTTCACCTGCACTGCCTCCGTCAGTCCCCTGACTCCCACTGCCCTGGTGCAAGAACATCTCTGAGACTATTGAACACTTTCTGTTGTCCTCCCGCCAGGTGGCAGCATGCTCAGCGGTCGTATTGTTTACATTTGGGCACACGATACTCACATTTCACCTGCACAGCCTCCGTTAGTCTCCTGACTCCCACTGCCCCTGGTGCAGGAACGTCTCTTGTGAGTATTGAATACTTTCTGCTGCCTCTCGCCAGGTGGCAGCATGCTCAGCGGTCGTATTGTTTACATTTGGGCACACGACACTCACGGTTCACCTGCACAGCCTCCGTTAGTCCCCTGACCCCCACTGCCCCTGGTGCAGGAACGTCTCTTGAGACTATTGAACACTTTGTGCTGCCTCCCACCAGGTGGCAGCATGCTCAGCGAACGTAAAAGTCCGCGGCGGGTCAGTTGATATTGGCGGTTGCCGGACAGTAAATACTAGAGTAGGATAAGCGTCCGGGGGTGGGTACTGGCATCGGACTTTTTTTTTTTTTTTTTTTTTGTACTGTTAAGATTTCCGGACTTTTGCGTTCCCGGACCAGTGCTCCCCCAATTAGTCCAGGAAAACGAGGTTTGTGTGTATATAGAACGATTCTGCCATTAAATTAAGGCAAATCCGAGGAGTTTATTGTGACGAGTTTGTTATGTGTTTCACATAGAGCGAATTCACATAAAACGATCTCATTTATCGACCAATTTTTTGTTCTATGTGGGACGCTACTGTAGTTAGGTGTAAGAGTCGCCTACTTTGAGTAAAACAAAATGGGAGGGCTAACTCAATTATTTTTGACTGAACAAATATATTTTTTGGTGTTTTTTTCGATACCATTTTTTTGCTTGCCTTCAAGCGCGTCGACTGTGGGGTTTAGGGGGGCGAGGGTAAGGGAAATGGGAAGGCCATAGGGTGGCCTACTTGGGGTAACTAAATTGGTAGCCTATCTCGACTGATTTGGGCTGGGCGAATATTTAAAAAAAAAAAAAAAAAATTTTTTACATCACAACGGACTGGCCAAGGGCACAAAAAAAGTGGTAACACAAAGCCCGCTTAATTGCCAGTCCCTATAAAGAAGACACTAAGAGAATAAAGAAAGGGGGGTGGGCCAATTTAGTTCGGGAGGTGTCTTGTTACTCTTCTCTTGAAAAAAATTAAGTCGTAGGAAGGTGGAAAAATAGAAACAGGAAGAGAGTTCCAGAGTTTACCAATGAAAGGGATGAAAGAGTAAAGATACTGATTAACTCTTGCATTAGAAAGATGGACAGAATAGGGATGAGAATGAGTAGAAAGTCTTGTGCAGCAAGGCCGCGGGAGTGGGGTAGACATGCAGTTACCAAGTTCAGAAGAACAGTGAGCATGAAAATAACGGTAGAAGATAGCAAGAGTAAAAACATTGCGGTGGTGATTTAAAGATTGAAGACAGTCAGTTAGAAGAGGGGAGTTGATGAGACGAAAAGCTTTTGACTCAACCCTGTTTAGGAGAGCTGTATGAGTGGATCCTCCCCAAATATGGGAGACATACTCCATACACGGGCGGATAAGGCCCCTGTAGAGAGCAAGCAGCTGGGAGGGAGAAATAAATGAACGCAGATGCCACGGGACACCTAACTTCTTAGAAGCTGTTTTAGCAAGAGATGAGATGTGAGATTTCCAGTTCAGATTTTTAGTAAAGAACAGTCCAAGAATGTTCATTGTAGTAGAAGGAGATAGTTGAGTGTCATTGAAGAAGAGGGGATAGTTATCTGGTAGGTTTTGTCGAGCAGATAGGTGAAGAAATTAGGTTTTTGAGGCATTGAACAAAACAAGGTTTGCTTTGGCCGAGTCAGAAATTATAGAAAGATCAGAAGTTAGGCGCTCGGTGGCATCTCTCCGTGAATCACTTAGTTCCTGTTGTGTTAGACGTCTAATAAACGACGTTGAAAATGCAGGGTAGAATCATCAGCATATGAGTGGATAGGGCTTTTAGTTAGACTTAGAAGATCATTAATGAATAATAGAAAGAGAGTGGGTGATAGGACAGAACCCTGAGGAACACCTCTATTGATAGACTTAAGAGAAAAGCAGCAATGTCCGTCTACAGTAGCTGCAATAGAATGGTTTGAAAGGAAACTTAAGATGAAGGTACAGAGAGAAGAAAAGAAACCGAATGTGGGTAGTTTGGAAATTAAAGATTTGTGCCAGACTCTATCAAAAGCTTTTGATATGTCAAGGGCTACAGCAAATGTTTCACCGAAACCCTAAAGGAGGATGACCAAGATTCAGTTAGGAAAGCTAGAAGATCGCCAGTAGATCGCCCTCTACAGAAACCGTACTGACGATCAGATAGAAGATTGTGAGCAGATAGATGCTTAAAGAATCTTCTTATTGAGTATAGATTCAAACGCTTTAGAAAGGCAGGAAGTCAAAGCTATAGGACGGTAGTTTGAAGGATTAGATCGGTCACCCTTCTTAGGAATAGGTTGGATGTGAGCAAACTTCCAGCAAGAAGGAAAGGTGGAAGTAGATAGACAAAAATGGGAAAGTTTGACCAGGCAGGGTGCAAGCACAGAAGCACAGTTTTTTGAGAACAATAGGAGGGACTCCTTCAGGACCGTAAGCCTTCCTAGGATCTAGGCCAGAAAGGGCAAAGAAAACAACATTACGAAGGATCTTAATAACAGGCATAATATAGTCAGAGGGTGGAGGAGAAGGAGGAACAAGCCCTTCATCAACCAAAGTGGAATTTTCAGCAAAGGTTTTAGCGAAGAGTTCAGATTTAGAAATAGATGAGACAGCTGTGGAGCCATCTGGGTGAAGCATAGGAGGGAAAGATGAAAAAGAAAAGTTGTTAGATATGTTATTAGCTAGATGCCATAAGTCACGAGAGGAATTAGATTCAGAAAGATTTTGATATTTTCTATGATTGAATTGTGCTGGAAGCTGTCATTCTGTTGTGCCTCCACCAATCAACCTCTCATTGCATTGTCCCTACAGGTGGTGAGAGCAGCACCAGCAGCAGTTACAATGTCTTCCACACTTACAATGGCCCCTCCACCCCCAGTAAGGAAAGGTAAGGTGTGTGTGTATTTTCCTAGTTCTAGTTACCTAGTTGTGATATACGGGAAATAAGTTACACTAGTGGGGTCCCGTCTCCTTGTCTCAATTGGTCAATCTTAGCTTAAAAAACATCTTATCCAGATATACTCTTGGCATTTATAATTTCACTGTCCAGGCTATTCTTAATATCAGTGCACCGATAGGGAAAACTGTACTTCAGTACTTCTTAATGTCCTTCAAGCACCTTGTCTTCTTCAGTTTCTTTGTATGACCTACGTCCCATACATACATGTCCTCTTTGTCAGTTCTCTCCATTGCTGACATAGCTCTATACATTGCCATCAAGTCTCCTCTTTTCTTTTTTCTTCCAATGATTGCAGCCTCAATTCTTCAGCCTCTCCTCATAAGTTAGGTCTGACAGGCTGGGAACAATCTTTGTGGCTGCTCTCTGTATTCTTTCTTTCTTCTTTACATCCTTCCTCTTGTGCGGAGACCAAACTACTCTGGCGTACTCCAGTTTAGGGCGTATCATGGCCACAATCAATTTCTTCATCATGTCCTCGTCCATATAGACAAAGGCTGTTTTGATGTTTGTTAGAAGCTTATATGTTGCATCAACAATTATATTACAGTAAACCCTCTCTAATACGAACTAATTTGGGGGAAACCTGGGTCGAATTAGCTGAAAGTCCAAATTATCCAATGGTTACCTCTAGCCCCTCCACACAATAAGAACTCATTCAAACATGCTAAAACAGCACAGATTGTATTACTTGTACTCACCAAAACCATCGTATTTATACAATAATTATTGTATATCAAATTATTGTATATTATTGATGTTATTGTTTATCTGGTGACGCTGGGCAACTGCAGCACGCACGGCATGGGAGAGGTCGGACTCGTACTAGTAAGGCCTGATAATTCAAACTTCTGTTCAAATTTTGAAAAGTAGTTGAAAAATTTGAACTGGCTTGAAACGGGTTGAATTATCTGAAGTTCGAATTATACGGGTTCGAATTAGAGAGTGTTTACTGTACAGAACCCTCACGAGTTTAGCGCTTGCTTTCTTCCGAAGGCATAGCGCTAAACTCGAGGATCGCGAAACTCGGGTACAGGGAGGTCCTGAAGATACGAGCAGTTAGGTTCCACCTGGCATACTCGTAAAGCGAAATCTCGTATAACGAAACACATAACTAATGGTAAAATATAGGTTTGGTTCCAGGACCCCACCAATTTATATATAAAAAAAAAAAAAAACATGTTTTTCAAGCTAAAATAAACTATAGCAAACACAACAAACACACAGCGTCTATATTACCCACACTGTACTACCTATTCTGTAGAAAAAGCATTCTGAAAGAGAAAATAGCACACAAAATAACATAACTGCACATTAATTAAACATAAAACATGCATAACAAGCAAAAAAGACGTTTAATGTAGGGGACGCCGCGTGATACAAGAGAAGGTAGTGTAGCGGTCCCAAGGTTGGGGCTGCACACTGCTAATTACCCCTAAAGGTCAGGCCACGCCAAATGCTTAATTACCCTTCAGGTCACGCCTTGCTAGGGGTGACCTGACTGCGGTCCCAAGGTTGGGGCCCCGCACCTGCTAATTACCCCTAAATGTCAGGCCGCGCCATATGCTTAATTACCCTTCAGGTCACGGCTTGCTAGGGGTGACCTCACTGGGGTCAACCAAATCCCACTTTGTCCAGCCTGGGAGTGGTAGGGCGCGCATTTTGAACTTGATAATTTTACTCACCCCAGTTTGAATGTCGTATCATTGGATTTCCGATCTCGTATATTGAAAATAGACCCTAATTTACACATCTTGTATCATCGGATTCTCGTATACCGAATGCTCGTATAACGGGACCTCCCTGTATTGAAAACACTGAAAAAATGCTTATTTATTCCGGTGCGAGGTGTAGTACCATATTTTATGGCTCATAAGACTTATCTTTTTCCCCCAAAAAATACTCATGTGTCTTCCAAGACGAATGTTGTAGTACTTCCTCAGTACTCAGTACACACAACCCTCGTTTTCCCAGACCTCCATTTCCCGGATATCCTCACGAGTTTAGCGCTTGCTTTCTTTCGAAAGGTTTTGACCCGACCCGGTTTTACCGGAGGGCCCGACCATGCAGACCCCTCCAATGCCGACGCAGGGGAGGGGTCTGCCTATGACGAGTGCGGGGCAAAGCTCTCGGGAACCCCGCACTCTAAATCAAGTGGTAGGGCCCCCTAGCCCAACTTTTTCTTATGGGGGTGGCCGGGGCGGTGCAGAAGCGGCGCCTGCCCGTCGAATCACTCCTGGGATCAACCTGCGGAGGGTTCTTCGTGTGGGCTCGTGGAACGTTCTGAGCCTCTCAGACGATCATTGACTACCTCTCCTATCGGGCGAGCTCAGTAGGCTGAGGGTGGATATAGTGGGACTCTCTGAGACGAGGAGGCCTGGCAGTGGCGAGACTAGCAGTGGGGGTTACACCTACTACTGGTCTGGCATGAGTAATGGTCACCGTGTCCGGGGAGTAGCTATAGGCATCTCCAGCAAACTGCAGCCATCAGTTATTGAGGTTACTCCGGTTGATGAGCGTATAATGCGGGTTAGGATGAAACACACTCTGGGTTTCATGTCTCTTGTTGCAGTGTACGCTCCTACCGAGATGCATAAAACTGAAGAGAAGGAGATGTTCTATGCCAAACTCGACTCTGTTTTAGACCAGTGTCCTCCTCGGGACACACTCATTGTCTTGGGCAACTTCAATGCTACTACTGGCCCCGTGAGAGATGGCTACGAGTTATGTGTTGGTCCCCATGGCTCCGGTACCAGAAACACCAACAGTTCTCTGCTTCTGAACTTTGCAAAATCCAGAAGGTTGAGAATTGCAGGTTCTTGGTATCAGAGGCCAGAGCTGCACCGCTGGATATGGTATAGTAGTGCCGGAGGGGTAGCTAAGGACATCGACCACATCCTCGTTAGTACTCGTTGGAGGATCCTCCAGAATTGCAGGGTTTACCGGAGTGCTGAGTTCTTTGGAACAGATCACAGACTTGTTGTTGCTACACTTAAGCTTCATGTCAAGTCCAGAAGAATCTCAAGAGGTAACCATACTGTGTTTCATCTTGAGAAACTGAAGGACTTGACATGTGCTCATGAGTAGGTGGCAGTCTCAAATCGGTTTGATGTGCTCGGTGCTCTCGGGGACCCTGTAGAACTGTGGGATACCTTCAAACGTGAAACTCTACAGGCTGCCAAGGAGTGTATTGGGGAGCGCCTGAGGTCAAGGCGTGGTTTTGTCTCGACGGAGACGCTGGAGAAAATCGAGGAGAGTCGCGCTGCCAGGCTGGCTGGGAACCGGGACCAGCACAGGGCTCTGTCACGCCGGACTAGAACCCTCCTGGGGAGAGACAAGGAGAGGTATGTCAGGAGTCTCGCTGAGGATGTCGAGGGTCATTTGAACGCTAATGACCTCCGACTCACCTACCGAGCCCTGAAGAAGCTCCGTTCCAAGTCTCCTTCTCGGGCGAGTGCTATTCGAACAGCAGATGGGCGCCTCGTGTCGGACATGGATGGGCAGATGGCTCGTTGGGCTGAGTACTTTGGGTAGTTGTTCACGGTGGACCCTCCAACTGAGCAGCTTCACACCACTGGGTTACAGGCAGTGGATGCCGATCCTCCCATTGACGAAACTGCACCCTCTCTTGACGAAGTCAGAGAGGCTGTAGCAAAGTTGAGGGGTGGAAAGGCAGCTGGTGTTTGTAATATCAGTGCGGAGCTCCTCAAAGCTGGGGGTGAGGCCATGATCCGCGGGTTGCATGCTGTCCTGACTGCCGTGTGGCAATCAGGTACCATTCCTCCTGACTGGAAAAGGGGGCTGGTTGTCCCTATCTGGAAAGGGAAAGGGGACTGTCAGGACTGCAACAATTACCGCGGTATTACACTGCTCAGCGTACCAGGCAAGGTGCTTGCCCATCTATTGCTGACACGGATTCGCAGTCATCTGGTGAAGCATCAGAGACCTCTTCCTAGCGCTTCGTGTCCTGGTGGAACGCCGACGTGAGTTTCGACAGGGGATGCTTGCAGCCTATGTTGATCTCAAGAAGGAGTTTGACTGACTGCACCGTGAGTCACTTTGGGATCTTCTGCGACTTCGAGGGATTCCTGCAAGGACTATTTGTTTGATAACTGGTCTGTATTCTGGGACTGAGAGTGCTGTGAAGTGTGGGGCAGGTGTATCCAGCTTCTTTCCTGTGAATACAGGAGTGAGGCAAGGGTGCGTCCTTTCCCCATCACTTTTCAACGCTTGTATGGACTGGGTATTGGACAAGGTTGTAGATCAAAGTGATTGTGGAGCATCCGTCGGTAACACCAAGATCACTGATCTTGTTTTTGCCGATGATGCAGTAATCTTTGCTGAGTCGCTGGAGGTCCTGGTGATGGCTCTTGAGGCGCTGCACGAGGAGGCAAAGCCTTTGGGACTTGAGGTCTCCTGGCTCAAGACCAAGGTCCAGGTGTTTGGAGACTTACTAGATGATACAGTCTGTTCATGCGTGTAGCGAGGACATTGAGATCTTGGAAAGTTTTTCATACCTTGGTAGCGCAGTCCATAATGACGGCGGGTCACGTCAAGAAGTCTTACGGCGGATTGGCATAGCCCACGGTGTTATGGACTCGCTCAGCGGGAGTATTTGGCGTTGTCGGTACCTGTGTAGAAGGACAAAGATCCGGATCTTCAAGTCGCTTGTGATCCCTGTCTTACTCTATGGTTGTGAGACATGGACACTAAATAGTGACTTGAAGAGACGAATCAATGCCTTTGGTAATAAGTGTCTTCGCAGAATCATGGGGTATCGCTGGGATGATTACGTGTCAAATCAGCGATTGCACCGTGAGACTGAATCGAGGCCTATTACCTGCATAGTCCGTCAGCGCCAACTTCGGCTATATGGGCATGTGGCACGCTACCCTGAAACCGATCCTTCCCATCGGGTTGTATCTGTAAGAGACAATCCGGCGTGGAGGAGGCCAAGGGGGCGCCCACAAGGCTCGTGGCTGGGGCAAGTTGATGTTTCTTGTCGAGAGCTGCTTGATATGGGAAAGGAGCCTGCATGGGAACTCGCGCGTGGTGACCCCCGGGAGTGGCGTCGTAGGGTGGGCGAGGCGACGCGCCCCCCGGCATATGCCCCCAATGATTGATTGATTTCTTTCGAAGGCATAGCGCTAAACTCGAGGATCGCGAAACTCGGGTATTGAAAACACTGAAAAAATGCTTATTTATTCCGGTGCGAGGTGTAGTACCGTATTTTACGGCTCATAAGACTTATCTTTTTCCCCCAAAAAATACTCATGTGTCTTCCAAGACGAATGTTGTAGTACTTCCTCAGTACTCAGTACACACAACCCTCGTTTTCCCGGACCTCCATTTCCCGGATATCGGATTTGCCGGTCAAAATCCGAGGTCCAGGGATATGTCAGAGTCCCGGACAAATGCCTGGTCCAGTCCGTAAATCAACAAAGTTGTCCGGCAGTCCGAGCGTCTCCTGTCACCCCTGGTCATTGTCCGCACCTCCCGCCAGGTGGCAGCATGCTCAGTGGCCGTATTGTTTACATTTGGGCGCATGACACTCACGGTTCACCTGCACCGCCTCCGTCAGTCCCCTGACCCCCACTGCCCCTGGTGCAGGAATGTCTCTGAGTCTATTGAACACTTTCTGCAGCAGTGTCCGCGCTTCCACTCCCACCGTGTAGTGCTACACTCTCAACTCCTCACTCTGAATGTCGCCACCCGTCGCCTGAATGTGACCTGCCCACCCTGCTGGCATCCACCCCTCATGGCAACACGCTGTCATCCGCCTCACCTGTGCCTTCCTGAGGAAGAGAGGTCAACTACAGCGCCTTTAATAGCATCATAGGACATCACCAGGGCTCATAGTATTCCCCAAGGGATCCTCGCAGCCCTAAAAACAACAACAAAGTGATGTAAAAGTCCGCGGCTGGGTAGTTGATATTGGCAGTTGCCGGACAGTAAATACTAGAGTAGGATAAACGTCCGGGGGTGGGTAATGGCCTCGGACTGTTGCGATTCCCGGATGTTTGTGGTTCCCGGACTAGTGCATCCCCCTAATAGTCCAGGAAAACGAGGGTTGTGTGTACCTCAATACTTACCTGTTACAAGTATTTAAAACACCATAAGACATTCAAATCAACTAATCTCTCCTCACCCTGTGATGTTTACGTTCTGCGCCTGAGGCTTGGCAGATTGCCGCCAATAGCGTTATCTATCGTCTGCTAATGTTGATGTATCATTTACCACCAGGCTGTTGCACACGTATCACAAGCATTTTTCAGTCCAGGAAATTATAACCCATGGCGAATTCATCAAAACGATTTACTAATAATATCTCATACAAGCTAAAAGTTGTACGATATGCCAGAGAACATGGGAACAGAACAACAGAAAGACACTTTGGTGGGAGAGACACTGCTTCTCCCACCGCTGGGAGAGGCGGTAGCTGAGTGGTTAGTGTCTTGGAGTGGTGAGCTCAATGTCCCAAGTTCGAATCTTGCCGGGGCAACTCTTTGGGTACTCCGTAGTGTAGGGGTAGCACGCTCGGCTCACAACCGAGAAGTCCTGGGTTCGATACCCGGGCGGAGCGGAAATAGATGGGCTTTTTCCTTTAAAGAACCCGAGCCCCTGTCCACCCAGCAGTGAATGCGTACCGGGTGTTAGCATGGGCTGTGTGACCCGCCTCCCAGGATGGTCACAACAACAAGAGGAGGAGGGAGGAGAGAACCTATAGATAGTATGCACTGACCTCACGAAGCTCCGCCCCGAGCACATGGTTGGCCGACAGTGGCCGTGCGGTTATGTAAACAAAGGACATTACTTCCCCTGTAAATGCGGTACACTCACGCCTACTAATCTCTTTTATGAGGGCTGGGAAAGTGATTTGATGGTGTTCATCTGTCAGACTATGTCCTCCAGACGTTGGACTCTGGATCTATTCCTCGTTACATTGAAAAATGTAAGGAAAGAGGGAATATAGATTTATATATCATACCGCCGCACAAATGGAAGGACATCACGACTCTGCTTGGTGACGATCTGCCAGGCTTATTACGCCACAGTGATATATACCACTACCATGTGAGCTTGAAAAGTATATATTAATCACTCTACCCATGTCTACAATTCTTAAAGACTAGTCAATTCGCACTGCAGTTTAAATACACAGCTTAATCACTGCAAACTTAGTAATAATAATGAGCTGTAGCTACTACTGTGTGCGTGAGAGGAACGGTGACTGTGGTGTGAGGGAGCGGAGGCCGACGGAGAGAGCCTCGCCCAGTCGCAAACACAGTGAGTACTGAGGGTGGCGTGCTTGCTTATACCCCGATTGATGATTATATTTATTTAGTTAACGCTAATTTATGCAAGGTGCTAATTCATTTATCAGAAAACGAAATATATCGATGGAAAGCTAATACATCGATAAGGGCCAGAAAACTTCAGTGATTGTGAAGGCCATGGACCTAAGAGAAAGTACGATACGGACGATTCGGGCCAACGGGAAGAACATTTATGCCAGTGTTAAGGCAGGAACTCCACTCTCTGGTTCTAAGTCTTACTATACACAACCAACAGAGATGCAAGTTTTTAAGATTTTATTAATAAAGAAGTGTTTTGTGTTTATCAATTTTTATTTAATGTCCCAAAAACATAAGTTTACAAAGTCTCACTCAGCAAATCTTACCATGTCCTGGGAATGAATCATTTAGATCCTTCACTACTGTTCTCATTTCTCTTCCTCGCAGATAACTTTCCGTCCAGGTTTTGATCACCCCTGTGATTCCTCCTATATTTTCCAATTTCCAAAGTAGTCTCTCATGTGGAACTTTATCAAATGCCTTTTTAACCCGCTGAGTACCAGCTAAATATAATAAAAAGTACACCCACAGCCCAACTGATTTTTAATCTTTTTTTATTTAAAAGGTGAAAAATGAAAAAAACTAAAATTATCACTTTTTCGAAAAAATGGGGGTTCTAGGGGGGGTGGGGCACCCTCAGACATCAGCTGATTTAAGGTTCCCGCGCGCCCAGCCTGCAGCTGAGCACGCAGCATGGCAGATCTACGATGCGTCCAGTTTTCGGGTGGCGGTTATTTTCACACCACCCGAGGATCAGGTGTGCCTTCATAGTTCATATATACCACGTATGTATTAAATAATGTCATAATAAGTCAATTTCAAGTGTGATAAGTTGACATAATAAAGTTTTCTAAATGAGCACGAGTGGCAGAGCGCCCTCGCGTCCCGGTAACCATGGCGACGGGAGGCCATGATGGATTTGTACCCCAGCATAACACACGTACACACGCACCTCGTTTGTCCCTCAGTAATGACTCGTGCACATCCCCCGTCCCAACAAGCCTATACTTGAGGGTTGCCACGTATATAAGGCATATCCCATACCAATCTCAAGTCAATAGCTACCATAGAACAGGAGTAAATAAGGTATAAAGTCGCAGCGAAAAAAGTGGATAAGCTCGCACCTCTAACCCCCCCCCCCCCCTACCCGCACGGCGTGCCCACGCAGTTGCCGGGTACCGCCACTGTTGCCCCACATATCAAGCAGTGGCCCATACCATTTTCAGGCCATTCCTTACCATAGAAGTCGCGTACCAGATTTTTAAAGGGCGGACGCACAGCGTGCGTCGCTGGGACTGGGCGTTGCATACATGCTTGACGCATCACGTGCGTCGCTGGTATCCAGCGGGTTAAGGACGTCGCTCCGCTTACGATACAACTATTTTCCCTAATTGAGCTAGGATGCTAATTTTTTTACTGAAAGTTGTGCACATAATAGTAAGTATACAGATAAAGTTTCATTAAATTATATCAATAAATAAATTAATTAAAAATAATGATGTTGAATTTTAGTGCGATTTTAGTCAATTATTCATATCGCTACTAGTCACTAGCTATTAGGAGTTCTGCCTTGGTTATTTTTTAATGAACAATGTTGGGCATAGTGCCAAACTTGGACTTTTTTTCTGGTGTAGGTTCATGGGTTATGCTTTGCTCGATTTTCATTTATTTTTTTTCTTTTCACGTACTACATATCAATATAAAATCAGATATTCAACTTACCAGATCTTTGACCAGTCCAGAACTTAGAACAAAGTGTCAGCTTTCAAATAAAAAAGAAATTATGCAAATCGGAAAAGAATTGACAGAGAAGTAAGAGTTTGAATGACATTATCTTAGGCAAAAATGAAACTCCAGAAATAGCCGTCAAAGTTTTATTTTATTTTTTTATTTGTTTTTTTTATTGTTTTATTATGTTTTCAAAGGTTTTTTTCTTTTCTTTTTTCTTCAGAGACAAAAAATATAGCAAACCCAAGAAAAAAAGGGAAAAAATAGTATAAATGACCTGCCCACGTGCTATTACATCCTATGTAAACTAATCATTGCCAGCCTACATATAGTACTTAAAATATTTATTAAAAATAGAAAAAATTGTCAAATGACAGCAATCTTTTGGGACGGTAATGCCAACACATGAGGCTAATTTTTCACAAGTTTTCGCAAATTTTCACTTTTTCATTTTTTCCGCCTCTAAAGCGGAGTGACGTCCTTAAGATCTAAATATACACATGTATTTACCTAGTTGTATTTACCTAGTTGTGTTTTACAGGGCCTGAGCTACACTTCTGTGGTCCCGTCTCCGTATCTACATTTATCCAGTCTTTCTTTCAATTGGTGCACATTATGTGCCGATATCAACTCCTCATTTAGTCCATTCCAGACTTCTACATTTCTATGATGGAAGCTGTACTTCTTTATGTTGTTTAGGCATCTCCCTTTTTCAAGTTGTTTTGTATGTCTTGTGTATCGACCTTCTCTTTGTTTCCGAGAGCAGTAGTCTCTCATTGTCTGTGTCTTCCATCTTTGTTATCAGCCATAGACCACTGTAGTAAAATGTTTCCACGAATGTGTGGGCAAGAAAGATACAGGCGCAAAGGAAGAAATTTGGCACAGGAAGTTATATTTCGTCTCTTAACTCATTGTCCAAGCGAGCGAAGCGAGCTTTTAGCATTTATGCAAAAATTTGTAATATATTGTGCCTGGCACATTAGTGCAGTGGAAATAAAATGTGTTCGTAGCCTTCACAACAACAGTGTCTTAGCGTCGCCGAGAGGCAGGCCGCTTGTGTTAGGCCTCATATAACCACTATAACTCGTGTTTCTAATGCCGTTATAGGTGTTATTTAGGGTTAGCGTGGTGTTATATATGTGGTAGGGTGTGTGTGAGGTGTTAGATATGCCATTTCAGCCGTGGGTACAGAGAGGAGGAAGAATAACAATTATGAAATACCACCACCACCACACCACCACCACCATCAGATTGATTATCGTACAACCTTAGGTAAAATCATATACAGTAAAAGCCTTATAACTCGGCACGATAGGGGCTCTGGCCCTTCCCGAGTTATTCAATGTGCCGAGTTATGCAATGTCTTCCTCTGATATGGGGGGAAAAAAAAAAAAAAAAAAAAAAGTAAATACAGTAAAAGCATAAAAACTACACTTACCAGTGAACAGGTAGAATGTGCTGGATTTGATATCAAACTCAGCACAAATAGCACGCATGGACGCACCTGCATCCATCCTTGGCAGCACTTACACCTTTTCCTGCAGGCTCAGGGCCTCAGGCTCAGGGCCTCAGGCTCAGGGCCTCAGGCTCAGGGCCTCAGGCTCAGGGCCTCAGGCTCAGGGCCTCAGGCTCAGGGCCTCAGGCTCAGGGCCTCAGGCTCAGGGCCTCAGGCTCAGGGCCTCAGTCTCTTCAATGTCATTCCCTTCCTGCTGGAGACACCCTTGCGTGATGGAGCTGACATCTTGATATACACTACTGTATCATGTAATCACAAAACACCTAAAATAGGTGGCAAAGTAAAGCAAAGATCGGGAACCAGTGCGTAGGCTGCGCCGTGTTTTTGTCGTCCAAGCACCGTCTTGGATTACGAATCCCAATCCAATAACACTTGCTGAAATGTGTGTTATACTACTTTGTGATATTGTTTGCAATGTTTTGCATTGATTATTATTTCGGCTCCTACCAAGCTTGTTGTGTTTTTGAAGCAGAAACCAATCCTTTTTCAATTTCGACAAAAAACGGAATTCGTATCCAAGACGATGCTTTGACGACATAAACACGGCTCAGCTGACAGCCTACACGCTCGTTTCCGACCTTTGCTTTACTTTGCCACCTATTTTACGTGTTTTGGGATTACATCATACAGTACTGTATTACAAGATGTCAGCTCCATCACGCAAAGGTGTCTCCAGCAGGAAGGGAATGAAATTGAAGAGCCTGAGCCTGCAGGAAAAGATCAAAAGGATAAAAATACGACTTTATGCGACTGACGATATGCCGAGTGTAAGCGAAGAGATGCAGTTATAACATCAATATGCCGAGATACATTATTTTTTGCTGACTTTCTGTTTACATGTTCACACAAGAGGTTGTGAGGGCATGATATGCCGAGTGAAAACCATGAGATGCAGTTTAGGTGAGGCGGTAGCAGAGTGGTTAGCGTCACCGGGTGGCATTCTCGAAGACCCGAGTTCGATCCCGAGTGAGACCCATAAATCCACTTGAAATCTTCTGCACCGTCGAGTGGCCTAAGAACACCCACATGCCCTGTACATTAACTTCACCTTTGACTGTGAGTGCATGGGAGGACACAGGGGGCGGCATGAGCCTCTAATCACAGGCGTCAGTCCAGGGCCGGATTAAGGGGGGGGCTACCGGGGCTCTAGCCCCAGGGCTCCCACCAAAAGGGCCCCCACCATATGTATATTAGCTTTAAGCAGTAATATTAAAAACATTGGCAAGTTACAAAACCAAAACATATTTGCCCGTCTGTTTCATCCTTTATCTCTGAATACCTGTCTATGCATTAATAGTTCTTTGCCAAACATAGGCCTCAAAATACCCACAAAAGTGCTTAATTTTCGTGCGAATATAGGGCCCCCACAAAAGCTGAGCCCCAGGGCCCCCACAGCTCTTGATCCGGCCTGGGCGTCACTATAACAATCATGCTTGCGCCACCACGGGCGAGGGCCAACCATCACAGCCCTCGAGTGAGCTTCCAGGGCCTACCATCCCACCCCTGTAGCTCACTGCCTACACGCGCTATAGGCATAGGTGTGTGTGTGTGTGTATATATAAAATAAAAAATAAAAAATATAAAAAAATAAACAAAAAATAAATAAAAACTTTGCCTTTGCCATGCCGAGTTATATCAAATTCTGAGTTACACAGTGCCGAGTTATAAGGCTTTTACTGTAGTCAGTAAATGACTTTATAATTTTAGTAAATAACTTGGTAAGTTTACTCACCCCATTTTGAATGTCATGCATTGGATTTTCGATCTCGTATATTGAAAATAGACCCTAATTTACACATCTCGTATCATCGGATTCTCGTATAATCGAATGCTCGTATAACGGGACCTCCCTGTATTGACATGTACACCGCCATTTACAGTAGTTGAAAAGTGTATGAAAGAAGTTTGTAGATTGTTCAAGGAATTGAAGGAGAGGAAAGCAATGTTATGTTTTAAAGTAGTGCAGAAAGCAGTTGGTTGAACCAGTTTATGATATAATAAAGTGCTCATTAACGATGGGAAAAGTGCCAAAGGAGTGGAAGAGAGCAGATATAGTGCCAATATATAAAAATGGAAAGAAGGAGGGACCATTAAATTATAAACCAGTGTCATTGACTATTACAGTATGCAAGATATGTGAGAAAATAATAAAAAAGCAATGGATGGAATATTTGGAAAGTGTAGGTAAAATGACAAACAAGCAGTATGGCTTTAGGAAAAGGAGATCATGTGTGACCAACTTATCAAGCTTTTACTCAGGAGTAATTAATACAATAATACAACACAGGAAAAAGATCAATCGATCAATCATTGGGGGCATACGCCGGAGGGCGAGTTGCCTCGCCCACCTTACGACGCCACTCTCGGGGGTCATCACGTGTGAGTCCCCATGCAGGCTCCCTTACCATACCAAGCAACTCTCGGCAGGAAACATCAACTTGCCCCAGCCACTAGCCTTGTGGGCGCCTCCTTGGCCTCCCGATGGGAAGGATCGGTTTCAGGGTAACGTGCTACATGCCCATATAGCCAAAGTTGGCGCCGACGGACTATGCAGGTAATATACCTCGATTCAATCTCACGGTGCAATCGCTGATTTGACACGTAATCATCCCAGCGATACCCCATGATTATGCGAAGAAACTTATTACCAAAGGCATCGATTCGTCTCTTCTAGTCGCTATTTAGTGTCCATGTCTCACATCCATAGAGTAAGACAGGGATCACAAGCGACTTAAAGATCTGGATCTTTGTCCTTCTGCACAGGTACCGACAACGCCAAATACTCGTGTTGAGCCAGTCCATAACACCGTGGGCTATACCAATCTGCCGTAAGACTTCTTGGTGATTTTTTTTTTATGTCCAGGGACCCATTATCCAAGATCAAGAGAGAAATCCCCCAACACCATTTTGCAAACTGGTCTACAAGCGAGGTACATGATCAGTATATGCATCTGTCTTGAAGAAACCTATAGTATGGATCTTTGGAACTCTAAATAGTTTTAATAATATATTGTCTTTAAATATTTATGAGGAAAATTAATCATGTGATTTAGATCAGACTTTTTTCCTTAATAATATCAGTCAAGTAATTTTTTCACCGGTTATAAGTAATGTGTACATTATAAGCTTGAAAGAAAGATAGAGACGTCTTTGTTGCAATTGTCATTTGGAAGGAATTTTGGAAAGTATCAGAGATGATAAATTCGCTATTAGTGTGGGTATGACAGAGGTGGGCATTCCGCAATTCTAGTCCGCAATTCTGCAACTTGCGGAATGGTAATTCGGTTGCGGAATTGCGCAATTACAGATGCCTTAAAAAATTGCGGAATTGCGAATTGCGGACCGCCAAAATTTTAAAGCGCAATCGCAATAACTTGCGGAATGGGTAATTCGGTTGCGGAATTGCGCAATTACGGATGCCTGAAAAAAAAGCGGAATTGCGGGTTGCGGACCGCCAAAATTTTGAAACGCAATCACAATAATTGTGACGATCACCACCTTCAAAATGGCAAGTGCCCGCGTGAACATAAGTTCCCACCAAATATGGTGGAGACGACACTGCCAACTGCCAATGAGCCGTGTTTTTGTCGTCCAAGCACCGTCTTGGATTACGAAGACCACTCCAATAACACTTGCTGAAATGTGTGTTATACTGCTTTATGATATTGTTTGCAATATTTTGGACTGATTATTATTTCGACCCCTACCAAGCTTGTTGTGTTTTTGTCGCAGAAACCAATCAGTTTTCAATTGCGAGAAAAACAATCTTCGTACCAAGACCAAGCATCGCTAGCTAGTGTTATAGCTAGTGTAGCACAGTCACTCACTCAGTCAGTGCGTTCTGGGACTTGGGATTGAGAGCGTGTACGCTCACTACGCTGGCCGTGTGTGTGATTACTGATTTATCCTACATATACTGTTGTTGTGTTAGTGAAGTACTAAGATTGCACAAATTAGACAATAGACACTGGTTACTGGCAGTGGTTAGTGGTTAGTAACCACTAACCAGTGTCTATTGTGGTAAATAAACGGGTTTATTAACTTATATATAGGCTAACAATAGGCTTAATAAACGGCGTTTAGTAAATAAACGGCTATTTTTGCTTCTATCTAATTTGTAATTTCAGTAATCTCAAATTTGTCTTATATTTTGCAGATTGTGCTCATATAATTAGCGTTTACTAAACGCTAATTATATGAGCACAATCTGCAAAATATAAGACAAATTTGAAATTACTGAAATTACAAATTAGACAGAAGCAAAAATAGCTGTTTATTTACTAAACGCCGTTTATTAAGTCTATTTTTGCTTCTGAAAATTTGCAAATTTAACCAGAATAGACAAGTTTTTGTCGCCATTTCCGTCGCCTAGGAGTAGGAGTGTGAGTGTGGATACACTGGATACTGATAGTGTTAGAAGTGGGGATTGTGTCAGAAGTGACTTGGAGGCTCAGGATGATCTCCCCAGCACTCAGCCCCTCAGCCAGAGCACTGAGCGTGAGAGCAGGCAGGGCCAGGAAACAGATGGAGAGAAGCTTCCAGCTAACTTGAGTCACTTGGACAAGTAAGTTATTCCTTATCTACTGAGTATTTAGTAAATTTAATTTGGTCAATTTATAGTTTCACTCAGCCAACGATTTTCTGATGGCCTTATTATATACATAAGGCGCATCAGAAATCGTTGGTTGGGTGAAACTTAAATTATCCTTTAATTTACTAGTTAAAAGTTAAAACATAGAAAAATTGTTATAAAGGCTGAATAAAAGGCGATATATATCCAATATATATGTGATTATTTGTGAACACAAGTCATCACAGAGAGCGGCCTGCGCGGCGATTTATTTAGTTAACGCTCATTTTTGCAAGGTACTACTGCATTTATCAGAAAACGAAATATATCAATGGAAAGCTAATACAATTCTGCTTCTATTGATATCTTCCATGTAATATGTTGTCCCACAAAGTTTTACATGACAACACGTTTAAGTGAATTTTAAGTTCATGCATATTTCTTCAGAGTCTCATAATGGCCTTTATTTAATGTGTTTTACTGTGTTTTTTTGTGATAATCTTATAGAACAAACATTTCCGAAGATAACAGTATATCCTTTATACATGTCTAACATGATATACAGCGGGGTCATGCCTTGAGAACTTCCCCGGGTCTTGGGTGAACGAAGAGGCCCTGGCGCTAAGATGGCGCCCAGTAGCGTTGAGCATAGGGCCTATGAATGGCGTTACCCTCTTTCATATAGATACCCTAGTCACCTAGTGATTACTAGCCAGTAGACTGTGAAGTGTATAAGTAAAGAAAAACACTAAAAGAGACAAAGACTTAATTGTGAATGACAAGTAACAAGTATAGACAGAAACAGAATAGGAATACAGAAGTATTAAAAATAAACACTAAAAAAAAGTCTTGAGACATTTTTTGTTTTAATTGTAGGTGTTTAAGAGTCTATAGACATTTTTTGTTTTAATTGTAGGTGTTTGTTGGATAATTTATAGTTTCACCCAACCAACGATTTTCTGATGCGCCTTATGTTTTTCTGGTGTGTTTTTATGTGTTTTGAATGAATCTGCTAACTGTTTCTGTCGCAATTTTTTTTTTTTTTTTTTTTTTTTTTAGGTAGATAAAGGTTAGTTTTTTGTTTTGTTTTTTTAGTTAGGTAAAGGTTAGGTTAGGTATATGTTAGGCTAGGTTAGGTAATAGGTAAAGGTTAGGTTAGGTTTAGGCTCATTTATTTTATTTTTTTGTCATTTTTGCAAAAAAAAAAAAAAAAAAAAAAATGGCAACAGAAACGGTTAGCAGATTCATTCAAAACACATAAAAACACACCAGAAAAACATAAGGCGCATCAGAAAATCGTTGGTTGGGTGAAACTATAAATTGACTGTTTTGTTTTAACCCTTTCACGTACAGATGACGTCTTTGAGCGTCATCCAAAAATAATATTTTAAAATATTTATTAAAAATCTTAAAAAAAGTGCACGGTTGACGTGAGATTCACTTGACCGTTGGAGCGAATTACAATATATTTTATTAAAATATATTTTGTGTAATTTAATATTGTATAATATTATATTATACAATATATTTATTAAAAAAAAAAACTCTACGCTATCTTTAACTTTGTTGTATGGCTTTATTTTTGAGCGAATTACAATATATTATACTTCATTGGAAAGGAAATTTATTCAGCTATGTCATGGAATGTAGAAAAATTTTCTATGATGATAAGTTGATTTTTGGCATATTATTTTTTGCCGCAAGGTGTTATTTTTTTTTTTTTTTTTCACTTCTAACTCGAGATTTGTAAGTTATTTTCACGCTAGCGTATTTTTTTTTAACATTGTATGATATAGGAAATGATCATAGCTTAAAAACGAAACATAATTGAACTCGATACCTTTGATAGTTTAGTTTCTAGACGCGGTGGAAGTACAACTTTTTTTCCTCGCGTGACATTTCGGGTGACAATGGGTTTACGCGGGACAACAAAAAGTGAATGACAATGGTGACGTGAAAGGGTTAATTGTAGGTGTCAAAATTAGTTTGCGGAATTGCGGAATTGCGATTGCGAAAAGGCCTATCGAAAAAAATGCGGAATTGCGATTGCGGACTGGTGCTGGTTGGAATTGCGGAATTACGATTGCGGAATTGGAAAAAAAAATTGCGA
>JACEEZ010000460.1:76527-79027 GCA_016584305.1 Chionoecetes opilio
AAATAATCACAAACAACCAGACCGTGTAGCTATGTTGGGAGGTAAACTGACTGGCGCTACATGCTGGATTTGGTACGCTCCTACATGCTGTGAAATAAATTAGAAATAATTACAAGCACAACCAGACCGTGTAGCTATGTTGGGAGGTAAACTGACACTACATCAGGGATTTGGCACACTCTCCCACGACTGTTCGGGACTGGTATTAGGAGAGGTAGTAAGTATCCAGGCTCGCTCATTACTGCTTGGTATGCTATGAAGTATCATTATTCTAGTTGAATGTAGACATATACCGTATTATACGGCTTATAAGACGCACTTTTTTCCCCAAAAAATACACCGCTGCGGTAGGGTTTTTCACTCCCGCCATCCGACCTGCGTGCACATGTTCAGCCAGCCAACATGACGATTTTCTTATACTATCGCATACAAGCTAGAAAATAAAAATGGCTGATGAGTAAAGAAGATGATAAGATGAATGAAGATAATGAATAGTGAGTGTGCTCTTGTGTGAAAATGAATGTATATCGGACAAGTTTTTTTTCTTTTTCTTAGAAATATCCTTCCAAACTCAGGGTGAGTCTTATAAGCCATAAAATACGGTAATCGCATTTTAATGGCTATTATTCATACATATGTATGAGTAAAAATATGAAAATTCAAGCAAGGCGCTCATCGCTCAAGACACCTGGCAGCGCGGCCGCGGCAGCAGCATCATGAGACATTATAATCACCCTAAAATGAGATAAAAAGAAGAAAAAGTCTCCCGTAAAGTGATGAGTTATCCCAAAAATGTTGGTGTTTTCTCTCACCGTCTGGCTAGTGAAAGGTAAACAAATGATCACAACTAAAAGAAAAAAGGAAAAGAAAGATAACTAAAGAAAGGGCTACACTGTGGCAAAGAAAGAGATATGTGTCAAGCTCGAGCTCGAGTTTGACAGACCTACAAAGCGATCCTAAGCAGAAGAGCTCACAAGAA
The DNA here is from genome assembly GCA_016584305.1 of Chionoecetes opilio. Classification (NCBI taxonomy): domain Eukaryota; kingdom Metazoa; phylum Arthropoda; class Malacostraca; order Decapoda; family Majidae; genus Chionoecetes; species Chionoecetes opilio. Next base: position 77,507 of record JACEEZ010000460.1, read on the forward strand.
GAAGAACAACAAGCCCGACACAGGCCGTGGCTGTCAAAGATATTGCTTATTATCATGACTATTTCTTATTATTATGTATAATATATGGTTGTGATGAGCTGTTTTATACACGTATCACTATTTAGGTCAGTGTAGCACCGTGTGTCGCCTTAAATAAGGGTGATTTAAGGTGTTGAGATGACAAGGGAGACACTCTTGCAGCGACCACCCCGTAACACTAATAGTCACTATTTTAAGCAATACACACCTTCTACCACTAAATCACTAGCAACACAGACTCCTTCCTTATATATCTTAATATATAATATATCAAAACTCCTTAAACCCAAGCATTCCAAAATAAAATGAGAAAACAATAAATTATGTTGAGTTGACAATTCGAGCGGCGATGAGTGGTCTGGCATGCCATTCTTGCCCGCAAATTTGTCACGCAAATGGAGTCCGTTAAATCCGAAGTCCGTTAAATCGAGGTCCGTTAAATCGAGGGTCGACTGTATATATATACACCGTATTTTACGGCTTATAAGACGAAGTCTTATTGCATCTTGGAAGATGCACCCTGATTTTGGAAGGAAATTTCTAAGAAAAAAATAATAAAACAGGTTTTCTACCAGTAGGCGGTAGTAAAATCTACTGATTTTCTTGGTAGGCGTTGGTCCGAGGTGTCTTTCTGCTGCTCTGTTCCCATTTTCTTTGGCATATCGTACAACTTCTAGCTTGTATGTGATAATTTCCAGGACTGAAAAGAGCTTGTGATACGTGTGACAGCCTGGTGGTAAATGATACATCAACACTAGCAGACGATAGTTGGTGCCAATCTGCCGAGGCGGAAAGGCTGAGGCGGAGAGGCTGGCTCCCGCCAGTACCGTGTAAACATCACAGCATGAGGACAGATTAGTTGATTTGAATTTCTTATGGTATTCAAAATACTCTTAACAGGTAAGTACTGAGGTTACATCATATAAGAGGCTGAATTGAATAGCTACCTAAGCTAGCCTCCTACAACATTCATTTTGGAAGACTATGAGTATTTTTTAGGGGAAAAAGTGCGTCTTATAAGCCGTACAATACGGTATACAGGGAGGTCCCGTTATACGAGCATTCGGTATACGAGAATCCGATGATACGAGATGTGTAAATTAGGGTCTATTTTCAATATACGAGATGGAAAATCCAATGCTACGATATTCAAACTGGGGTGAGTAAAATTACCAAGTTATTTACTAAAGTAAATTACAAGTTACAGGAGAACCTCGTTTATCCGGCACCCACGGGGGGGAGCGCATGCCGGATAACTCATTTTGCCGTTGTTTTGAGAGTTACTCTTATGGAATCCCCCAAAATCCCTTTTTTTTTTTTTTTTTTTTTTTTTTCTTTTTTTTTTTTTCCCCTTCTTTTTTTTTCCCCATCACAAGGAACCGGCCAAGGGCACAACAAAAATGGGTAACACAAAGGCCGCTTAGTTGCCAGTCCCTATAAAGAAGACAGTAAGAGAATAAAATAAAAAAGAGGGGTGAGCCA
>JACEEZ010000460.1:84027-107778 GCA_016584305.1 Chionoecetes opilio
TACATATGTATAGATGGACAGCGAGGTTGAGTAAGGCCACGCCACTCACGCACGCATGAACACGCTGGCTCGAGACGCCCCTGCAGCCTCCCACTAGCCCCGCTGGCTCGGGCGGGCTGGGTAGCGACTAACCACTCATGCATGAACGAACACACACTGGTAGGGCCGTCGCCTCAGCCTCTCCTGAGCTCCATGACAAGAAATTCAGTTTGTTGCTCGTCGACTAACTCCCACCTTGTCCTACCTCTCCCTTGATGTGACATGGTATTCCTGTGGCTGAAGTTTACCAGCAGGCTGCTCCTTCCATGAGCGGCGTTCCTTAGACGCATTTCGATCCTGTCCCCCCAACGGACAGCGGAAGTGCCATTACGCTTGACTGTGGCAGCTAGATGTGACGGTGTGTAGGGCAACAGGGATAATGACACTTAACGGTGTACAGTGTACACGGTACGGTTTATTCTGAGTCCGGTCAAGCCTGCAACCATGCATAATAAATTGTATATTGGAATATTGATTCTTTTTCCTCTTTCCACTTTGATTCCTCCTATATTGGAAAATATAAGAGGAATCAAAGGGATGATCAAATCCTGGATGGAAAGTTATCTGAGAGGAAGAGAAATGAGAACAGTGGTAAAGGATGAAAAATTTGAATGGAGAAAGGTTAAACACTTAACATTACAAGCACTTGGATATTATATGGCCTCACTGCAATCACTTTCATAGAGTCATAACAATTTTTTTTAACATGTATAACTACACTGGTACCTTGACTTATGAGTGCCCCAACTTACGAGTTTTCCGAGTTATGAGCAGTCGCTCGGTCGATTTTTTGCTTTGAGTTGCGAGCCAAAATCCGAGTTACGAGCGATTTTTTTATTTGTTTTTTGTTTTTGTTACGAGTGAGCTTCAGATACGCCGCCGCTAGTTGGCGCAGCGAATGCCACAACATCCGCCCAGCATCCCGCGTCTCACTCGTTCACTTCACTTGGTTACCTCGCCGTGGAAGCATCTCTGTTTGTGTTGTGCTCACACAGGCGAATGCAAATGGCGGAGGGTGAGTGCAGTACGTTTAGCGGCAGTTCCACCCACAGCTGTTTCCAACAGCTGATACACAGAGTATAAACACTGGCGAATGCAAATGGCAGAGGGTGAGTGCAGTACATTTAGCGGCAGTTCCACCCACAGCTGTTTCCAACAGCTGATACACAGAGTATAAAGACTGGCGAATGCAAATGGCGGAGGGTGAGTGCAGTACTAGTCATACCAGGTCACAGCGTAAAATATTAGGCTGGATGGAATGGCAAGGTGACGTGCATAATTTATTGCAATTATCCAAGTGTTCAAAATGTTGATATACAGCAAATTAAACACTCGAATCAATGACGAGTTAAGATACGTTTAGCCAAGTTACCCAAGCTGTTCCCAACACTGTACACTTTCATTGGCATGAAATGTGCATGGGTGATGAGTCAGTCTTAGGCTACAGGTATGAGACTTGGGTGGTGTTTTTGCCTGGACGGGATCATGGTTCATTCTTAAGGGGAATGACGTCACACAAATATTTCTGAAAAACAATCAAAATCGTAACAAATCCATGCATAAGTTGTAACACTTGATTAAGTCTTATGTGACAAAGTTTAGGCAAGTAGAGACTAATTGCAAGACTGTTTAAGGGATCTCCCCTCGCCCCTAAAATTTCAAACATCATATTTGAAATTCTCATGCATAGGCAAACTGGCACTGTACAGTACTCTTAGTGAGAAAAGAGTAGGCTGTTCCCTCCAAAAGGCCTTTTTTATGATTTACTGAGGGAAAATAAGTGGAGACAGAGGACGGGTGGGTGTCGCTGCTCGTCTCTCAGCCTTCCACCATTCCTGCTCCCTCCAGACCATTTACCATTTATTCAGCACAGGATTGATCTACCTCACGCTCTCTACCTCCTCCACCACCATGCCGAGGACATCAAGGCATAAAGTGGCTCAGAGAGAGAGAGAACTCTGACTTTAGTTCACCAAACTGTCCATGCGTGTCTGACAGCTAGCACCCTTTTGTGACTAGTACCTTTTGCAAAAGGGGGGACCAGATACCAGCTATGTCAAATAGCACTTCAAGAGTGATGGAAAGCATGGCTGCGACAGTAAACAAACAAACCAGCATCTGCTCCGATTCACTGTGCCTCGAGGTTTAAAGGGCGCGCGGCTTTTTAAACTGCGAGCCTTTAAACCTCTACTGAAAAATTTGCCTTATTCCAGTTTTCCTTTAATAACTTCACCACTATTGTACCGAATTTAATAAACAATACATCATTAGAAAGAGGAATAAAAATGTGATTTTCTCATCTTTCGTTTTTTTCCAATTTGGGTAAAAATTTGCAAATACGTAATGGCAAATACATTTATGAGATCCAAAAAAACAAAAAAAATGCTAAACACTTAAGAAGAATGAAATTCAAAATTCTTAAAAAATGAATCGTTTGAATAATTTGTAGTGCATATTTGGTAATTTGTTCATCAGTGCAAGTCATTGGATAAGAACGTTATTAAGAATTTAATTTCTTTAAAAAAACTGTTTATATTTTTTTTCTCAGTTATGTATCGAGCTATGGATCTGAAGATCAGCTAGGATTATTTCAGCATTAGCATACTTTTGACATAAAAAAAAATCATGACAATCCACCGGTAATTAAGAAATGGTGTGACGTCCCCTTAACATTACAAGCACTTGGATGTTATATGGCGCATTACTGCAATCACATTTATAGTCATAAAAAAGATTTGTTAACATATATAACTACAGTAAACCCTCGCTTATTCGAACCTGTATAATTCAAACTTCGGATCATTCAACCTTTTAAGGCCCAGTTGAATTTTTCAACACCTTCCCGCTTCCATAGTCCGAACTGAAGTTCGAATTGTCGGAGTTTTCTGCAGCATCTTCCATCTCCTCTGTGCCATCCACTTCGTCAGCCAGCCTCCACATTGCCTCCAACACATTAAGCACCTCAAGTACTGAAGACCTTATCTTACATATCCCCAGAGTGACACCACTGTTGGGTTCAGTAGCGGTCACTGACTCACACTCTCCTTACTTAACGATATTGAACGCTTCACAATAAATATTACTACCGAGATAGCAGCTGCCGAAAGTTATCTCTGTGGCTATTCTTATTGTTGAAGAATAACTTGTTGATGACCCTGTATTTGATGCAGCAGAAGTTATAGCATCAGGAAATGAAATTTTAAAGAGGCAAGAAGAGCAGAGGCTTTCTTTGCCCTATGTTTACATACCTTTGTTGTGGCACGAGCTGACGACTCAGTAGCAATCCACCTCCCAGGGCTGTAGTGCGGGGGCGTGCGCTGGGCATACTGTATGCTGACGTCACTGTGCGCCTCCGTGTGCACCCGTTCACGTTGCATTACTTAACGAAGCCCTTGCCTGAAGATGCTATAAGTGACGCCTGAGTGCTCAGTGTACAGTAGTACTGCATTTCAAGACTTCAGTATTAGCCATGTTTTAGTGAGTACATGTACTACAATCTGTGCTGTTTTAGCATGTTTTAGTGAGTTCTTATTGTGTGGAGGGACTAAAGGTAACCTTCGGATTATTTAAACTTTCGGCTAATTCGACCGAGGTCTCCCCCCCAATAAGTTCGAAATAGAGAGGGTATACTGTAGTACACACAATACTGTACACTTATGTATTAGGGCCTTTATGAATGAGCATGGGCGATGAGCTTTATGGCACAGGTCTGAGCTGGATGGCAACGATCTCCCTTCTGCCCTGAGGAGGAAGTCACGGCCCCACACAGCCCGCCCACAAGGCTTTCATCATGGCTTAAACTTATAGGGCAGCATCTTTGAGTGTAACATAGTCATCACACCGCCCTCACAACACCGTCTTCCACCTTCTCCTCAGCTTCTCACCTTCACTACCTCAATATTTTGTTACTTTCTCCCCTTTCTCTCTTTCCTCTTCATGTTATGAGCCATAAGCGATGACAGATAATTATTTAACTTTATTTTTTATTTATTCATCAGCTGCTCAATTCGATAACTTCAGTCCTACGTTTTTTTTTTTTTTTTTTTTTTTTTTTTTTTTTTTTTTGTGTTGTTCCTTCAGTCTTCCCTATCAAATACCATTGCAGTTTTTCAATAATGCATGATGTTTTTTTCTCACTTTTTTTATCCTGCTGGCCTCGGCCAGAAGGAGTGGTGGGTCCGGAAGACCTTCAACTTTGCTATTCTTTTACCACTAATGCATAGAAACTATAGTGGTAGAAAGTAGTCATACAGGCAGCCCCGTTTGGCCAAATTGGGCTGTTGCTGTCTGTTTTTCCTTTATATTCCTTTGTTTTCCTTTGTACCCTGCTACGGCCGTCTATGGAACCTTATATATATACCGTATTTTACGGCTTATAAGACGCTTTTTTCCCTAAAAAATACCCTGAAAAACACTCATGCGTCTTCCAAGACAAATGTTGTAGGAGGTTAGCTTAGGTAGCTATTCAATTCAGCCTCTTATATGATGTAACCTCAGTACTTATCTGTTACAAGTATTTCAAATACAGACATTCAAATCAACTAATCTGTCTTCACGCTGTGATGCTCACTGCGGTACTGGCGGGAGGCATTCCGCCTCGGCAGATTGGCGCCAACAGCCATTCCGTGTATAAGAAACTTTGTTTGTTACATTAGATGAAAGTCTGTATACTTATGTACATGCAGCCATCACAAATACTACACGCATACAGGAAAATTCAAACAATACGTGGTGCGGCACAGGAGGCAGCAACGTAGTGAGGCACGGGAGGATGTGAGAGGTGCTTACACTCCGGACGACAAAGCCAGACTCAGCTGATCGGCACGCAGCTGCACACCGCCACGGTCGGGTTTGTTTTCACTCCCGCCGTCCGACGTGCGTGTACATGTTCAGCCAGCCAACATGACGATATATTTATACTATCGCATACAAGCTATGGGTTAAATAGTGGGCAGCGTGGGGTTAATCCCTACAGGGGGTTCTGCATCCCTGGCCACGGTGAGCAGTAAGGCCAATCCCTGACATAGATTGGTTGGGGGGGGGGTTTGGGTTTGCAACCCTTCCCTGTAAAAACTAAACTAGCCACAAACATAGTAAGAGGTAGAGGCCGGGGGCGCGGTAATCGCGCCCCCGACCCGGTTTTGCCGGGGGGCCCGACCATGCAAACCCCTCCTATGCCGACGCAGGGGAGGGGTCTGCCTATGACGAGTGCGGGGCAAAGCCCTCGGGAATCCCGCACTCTAAATCAAGTGGTAGGGCTCCTAGCCAACTTTTTCTTATGGGGGTGGCCGGGGCGGTGCAGAGGCGGCGCCTGCCCGTCGAATCACTCCTGGGATCAACCTGCGGAGGGTTCTTCGTGTGGGCTCGTGGAACGTTCTGAGCCTCTCAGACAATCATCGACTACCTCTCCTATCGGGCTAGCTCAGTAGGCTGAGGGTGGATATAGTGGGACTCTCTGAGACGAGGAGGCCTGGCAGTGGTGAGACTAGCAGTGGGGGTTACAACTACTACTGGTCCGGCATGAGCAATGGTCACCGTGTCCGGGGAGTAGCTATAAGCATCTCCAGCAAACTGCAGCCGTCAGTTGTTGAGGTTACTCCGGTTGATGAGCGTATAATGCGGGTGAGGATGAAACACACTCTGGGTTTCATGTCTCTTGTTCCAGTGTACGCTCCTACCGAGATGCGTAAAACTGAAGAGAAGGAGATGTTCTACGCCAAACTCGACTCTGTATTAGACCAGTGTCCTCCTCGGGACACACTCATTGTCTTGGGCGACTTCAATGCTACTACTGGCACTGTGAGAGATGGCTACGAGTTATGTGTTGGTCCCCATGGCTCCCGTACCAGAAACACCAACCGTTCTCTGCTTCTGAACTTTGCAAGGTCCAGAAGGTTGAGAATTGCAGGTTCTTGGTATCAGAGACCAGAGCTGCACCGCTGGACATGGTATAGTAATGCCGGAGGGGTAGCTAAGGAGATCGACCACATCCTCGTTAGTACTCTTTGGAGGATCCTCCAGAACTGCAGGGTTTACCGGAGTGCTGAGTTCTTTGGAACAGATCACAGACTTGTTGTTGCTACACTTAAGCTTCATGTCAAGTCCAGAAGAATCTCAAGAGGTAACCATACTGTGTTTCATCTTGAGAAACTGAAGGACTTGACATGTGCTCATGAGTATGCGGTGGCAGTCTCAAATCGGTTTGATGTGCTCGGTGCTCTCGGGGACCCTGTAGAACTGTGGGATACCTTCAAACGTGAAACTCTACAGGCTGCCAAGGAGTGTATTGGGGAGTGCCCGAGGTCAAGGCGTGGTTTTGTCTCGACGGAGACGCTGGAGAAAATCGAGGAGAGTCGCGCTGCCAGGCTGGCTGGGAACCAGTACCAGCACAGGGCTCTGTCATGCCGGACTAGAACCCTCCTGAGGAGAGACAAGGAGAGGTATGTCTAGTCTCGCTGAGGATGTCTAGGGTCATTTGAACGCTAATGACCTCCGACCCGCCTACCGAGCCCTGAAGAAGCTCCGTTCCAAGTCTCCTTCTCGGGCGAGTGCTATTCGAACAGCAGATGGGCACCTCGTGTCGGACATGGATGGGCAGATGGCTCGTTGGGCTGAGTACTTTGGGCAGTTGTTCACGGTGGACCCTCCAACTGAGCAGCTTCACACCACTGGGTTACAGGCAGTGGATGCCGATCCTCCCATTGATGAAAGCGCACCCTCTCTTGACGAAGTCAGAGAGGCTGTAGCAAAGTTGAGGGGTGGAAAGGCAGCTGGTGTTTGTAATATCAGTGCGGAGCTCCTCAAAGCTGGGGGTGAGGCCATGATCCGCGGGTTGCATGCTGTCCTGACTGCCGTGTGGCAATCAGGTACCATTCCTCCTGACTGGAAAAGGGGGCTGGTCGTCCCTATCTGGAAAGGGAAAGGGGACCGTCAGGACTGCAACAATTACCGCGGTATTACACTGCTCAGCGTACCAGGCAAGGTGCTTGCCCATCTATTGCTGACACGAATTCGCAGTCATCTGGTGAAGCATCAGAGACCTCAGCAGTCTGGGTTCACGCCTGGTAAGTCAACAACGGACCGTATCCTAGCGCTTCGTGTCCTGGTGGAATGCCGACGTGAATTTCGACAGGGGATGCTTGCAGCCTATGTTGATCTCAAGAAGGCATTTGACTCAGTGCATCATGAGTCACTCTGGGATCTTCTGCGACTTCGCGGGATTCCTGCAAGGACTATTGGTTTGATAACTGGTCTGTATTCTGGGACTGAGAGTGCTGTGAAGTGTGGGGCAGGTGTATCCAGCTTCTTTCCTGTGAATACAGGAGTGAGGCAAGGGTGCGTCCTTGCCCCATCACTTTTCAACGCTTGTATGGACTGGGTATTGGACAAGGTTGTAGATCAAAGTGATTGTGGAGCATCCGTCGGCAACACCAAGATCACTGATCTTGTTTTTGCCGATGATGCAGTAATCTTTGCTGAGTCGCTGGAGGTCCTGGTGATGGCTCTCGAGGCGCTGCACGAGGAGGCAAAGCCTTTAGGACTTGAGGTCTCCTGGCTCAAGACCAAGGTCCAGGTGTTTGGAGACTTACTAGATGAAGCAGTACAGTCTGTTCATGCGTGTGACGAGGACATTGAGATCTTGGAAAGTTTTACATACCTTGGTAACGCAGTCCATAATGACGGCGGGTCACGTCAAGAAGTCTTACGGCGGATTGGCATAGCCCACGGTGTTATGGACTCGCTCAGCGGGAGTATTTTGTCGGTACCTGTGCAGGAGGACAAAGATCCGGATCTTCAAGTCGCTTGTGATCCCTGTCTTACTCTATGGTTGTGAGACATGGACACTAAATAGTGACTTGAAGAGACGAATCAATGCCTTTGGTAATAAGTGTCTTCGCAGAATCATGGGGTATCGCTGGGATGATTATGTGTCAAATCAGCGATTGCACCATGAGACTGAATCGAGGCCTATTACCTGCATAGTCCGTCAGCGCCAACTTCGGCTATATGGGCATGTGGCACGCTACCCTGAAACCGATCCTTCCCATCGGGTTGTATCTGTAAGAGACAATCCGGCGTGGAGGAGGCCAAGGGGGCGCCCACAAGGCTCGTGGCTGGGGCAAGTTGATGTTTCTTGTCGAGAGCTGCTTGGTATGGGAAAGGAGCCTGCATGGGAACTCGCACGTGGTGACCCCCGGGAGTGGCGTCGTAGGGTGGGCGAGGCGACGCGCCCCCCGGCGTATGCCCCCAATGATTGATTGATTGATACAAGCTAGATATTAAAAACGACTAATGAGCAGTGCTGAATGAAGATAATGAATAGTGAGTGTGTTCTTGTGTGAAAATTACTATATCGGACAACAGTTTTGGTGGTCTGTTTTTTTTCTTTCTTTTTTTCTTAGAAATTTCTTTCCAAAATCAGGGTGTGTCTTCCAAGATGCAGCGTCTTATAAGCCGTAAAATACGGTAGTTATAGTTCGCCTTATCGACCACCACCACCACACCTCGCTACAAGACTTCAAGCGGGAAGTGAACAGCTGGTTGATGTCCTAGCTCTAATGTTCATAAAAATGTATATGATATGAAACATTATGTAGCTATACATAGTTCTAGAGTAAAACCTAGAGCAGTTTTACAAATATAAGAATAGTAGAAAATGAGGAGAAAGAAGACAAAAAAGGAGAGAAAAGAGGAGAGAGAGGAGAAAAGAGGAGAGAGAGGAGAAAAGAGGAGAGAGAGGAGAAAGAGGAGAGAGAGAGAAGAGAGAGAGAGAGAGAGAGAGAGAGAGAGAGAGAGAGAAGAGAGAGAGAGAGAGAGAGAGAGGAGAGAGAGAGAGAAAGAGAGAGAGAGAGAGAGAGAGAGAGAAAAGAGTTGAGAGGGAGAGAAAAAAAGAGGGAGAAAAGAAAAAAGTAGAGATTGAGATTGAGATTTGAAGAAAAGAGAAGAGAGAGAGAGAGAGAGAGAAAAAAAATAGTGTTATTTATGCATTTGACTTTGTAGTTGTCATAAATGGATGATTTATCCAGCGATTAAGAAAGGTGAGAGGGTTTGCTTGAGCCTAATGTGTTGTCCACAGTGAGCAGTAATAATGTCAAGGTGGCCATCGTGGATGCTGCCAGGAGAGGTAACTATGACTTGCTGGATGAGTGCTTGGCAGCTGGGATGTCTGTCAATGCCCTGGACAAGTCCGGCTGCTCTGCCTTGCATGGAGCAGCCCAGGGTGGTCACATGCAGTGCCTCTTGAGACTCCTGCAGGAGGCCAAGGTGGAACTCAACCTACAGGTGTGTCTTTCATCACATGTTCTTTTGTGTACCCTTCATATATTTCCAAACACTTAATATTATTTACTGAATTCACACCAAATCTTACCTGCACTCCATGCCATGGTCATCTTTGCAACTACCACTCAATGTTAATATTTATGTTTTGAATATACCATCCATTTAACTCTTCTTCTCCTACCTTGCATTATGTACTTTCCTTTCTTGTGCTACTGTTTTTCTCTGCTTCACGTCCATTCTTCTAAGTCCACTCTTCCATTATGACAACCATATATATGATGTAATCACCCCATCTTTTTAAAATTTCTTATCTGTGTTACACCATACGCTTATGATGATTTTTTTTCTTCTTGTCTAGAACCCCAATTATCACCAGACATGAATTGGAACTTTTTTCCAATTTTGTCCAGTGTATTATGGCCTGCATACCCGTTACCATCATATTAATCTAATTACAGTAAACCCTCTAATTCGAACTGTATGATTAGAACTTCGGATAATTTGACCCGTTTCAGGCCAAGTTCGAATTTTTCAACAACTTTCCAACTTTCCATAATCAGAACTGAAGTTTGAATCTTCTGAGTTTAATGCAGCATCTTCCACCTCCTCTGTGCCATCCACTTCGTCAGCCAGCCTCCACATCACCTCCAACACATTAAGCACCTCAAGCACTGAAGACCTTACCTTACCTCTTGAGTGACACCTGCCAGGGCTGCGTTGAGTAGCGGTCAACCCCCCCCCCCCTGCACTCTCCCTACTGAATAATACTGAACGCTTCACAATTTACATTGCTACCAAGATAGCAGCTGCTGAAATTCATCTTTGTGGCTATTCTTATTGTTGAAGAATGACTTGCTGATGACCCTGTATTTGATGTATCAGAAGTCATAGCAGCAGGAAATGAAATATTAAAGTAATCGTCCAGACCATTTCATCATTCCTGATTTTATGTAGTTAGAGTATAGCCATTATCGAGTATATCAGCAATATGTTGTCACTTTTTGCATCCAGTCAGCCATTTTTTTATTCGCAATCAAAATCTGTAAATTCCCCGAGCTTCAAAAACACTGCTGGCAACTGGCAGACGATGCGCCACGGCTCGGTGACGTCACTGTAGGTGGTCTCCTCTTCCCGCGCTAATCCAGAAGCACGTAAACACAAGAGATAAATATAGTACTTGAAGAATTTTGGGTGTTTCTGATGGAATTATTTTGCGATATGGTATACACATGCATCCTTTATGGGTGCAGCAAGAAAGCTGTGCCTTTCCAGAGAAGTTTGCACACGTATCAGACCAATAGGCGAGAAATGTGTAAAAAATGTTGGTGCGTCGGGGGGTGTGTTAGTGGTGGGGGAAGGGGGTGGGTTTTAGTGGTGGGGGAAGTGGGTGGGTGTTGTGGTGGGGAATGGATGGGTGTTGGTGGGGGGGAAGGGGATGGGTGTTCGGTGGTGGGGGAAGGGATGGGAGTTAGTGGTGGGGGAAGGGGGTGGGGGGGGGAAGTGGGTGGATGTTGGTGGTGGGGGAAGGGGATGGGTGTTGGTGGGGGGGAAGGGGATGGGTGTTCGGTGGTGGGGGAAGGGGATGGGAGTTAGTGGTGGGGAAGGGGGTGGGTGTTAGTGGTGTGAGAAGTGGGTGGATGTTGGTGGTGGGGGAAGGGGATGGGTGTTGGTGGTGGGGGAAGAGGATGGGTGCTCGGTGGTGGGGAAGGAGATGGGAGTTAGTGGTGGGGGAAGGGGTGGGTGTTAGTGGTGGTGGAAGTGGGGGGAGAAGGAAGGGATGGGTGTTGTGGTGCGGGAAGGGGATGGGAGTTAGTGGTGGGGGAAGTGGGTGGGTGTTGGTGGTGGGGAAGTGGGTGGGTGCTGGTGGTGGGGTAAGTGGGTGGGTGTTGGTGGTGGGGGAAGTGGGTGGGTGTGGTGGTGGAGGAAGGGGTGGGAAGTGGGTGGGTGTTGGTGGTGGGGGAATGGGATGGTGTTGGTGGAGGGGAAGGGGATGGGTGTGGTGGTGTGGGCAGGGGATGGGTGGTGGGGGTAGGGGATGGGTGTTGGTGGTGGGGGTAGGGGATGGGTGTTGGTGGTGGGGTAGGGGATGGGTGTTCGTGGTGGGGGTAGGGGATGGGTGTTCGGTGGTGGGGGTAGGGGATGGGTGTTCGGTGGTGGGGGAAGTGGGTGGGTGTTGGTGGTGGAAGGAGATGGGTGTTGGTGGTGTGGAAACGGGGGTGGGTGTTGGAAGTGGGGATGTGGGTGGGAACAGGGGTGGGTGTTGTGGGATGTGGGTGGGTGTTGGGAATGAAGTAGAGTGAATAATAGCAGATTCTTGAAGGACTCCAGCATCCCCCCCTCTCTCTCTCTCTCTCTCTCTCTCTCGGTGAACACCTACTCGGACGTCATCAATAATATTCGCGGACCTGTTGAAAGGATGAAACTTTTTTCGCACGCTTTTTACAAAAGTCGTTTTTTTATGGAAATAAGGTGTGGAAATTATTTTTTTTGTGGATTAGGTGTTTTGAATGAACATTCAACATATTTATGCAAAGAAAAAATGAGTCTGGACGATTACTTTAAGGAGGCAAGAAGAGGAGAGCGAAGAGCAGAAGCTTGCTTTTTCCTTTGTTTACATACCCTTAATGTGGCGCAGGCTGGCAACACAGTGGCGATTCACATCCTCGCTGGGCTGTAGCGCGGGGGTAGCTTGCACTAGGCATACTGTATACTGACGTCACCGTGCGCCTCCGTGTGCACCTGTGTGCGTTGCTTTACTGAACGCAGCCTTTGTCTGAAGACGCTATCAGTGACGCCTGAGGGCTTGCGCTAGGCATACTGTATGCCTACGTTACCAAGCGCCTGCGTGTGCACACGTGCGTTTTGCACTACTGAACGCAGCCCTGGCAGACTTGCCTGAAGATGCTGTCAGTGACGCCTGAGTGCTCAGTGTACAGTAGTACTGCATTTCTAGACTTCAGTATTAGCCATGTTTTGGTGAGTACAAGTAATAATAATACAATCTGTGCTGCTTAGGCATGTTTGAGTGAGTTCTTATTGTGTGGGGGGGCTAGAGGTAACCATCGGATAATTAGGACTTTCGCTAATTCGACCCAGGCCTCCCCCCAATTAGATAGAATTATAGAGGGTTTACTGTACTGCTCACACCCGTATATGTTCAATAACTCAGACCACTATTAGTTTTGAAACATGTGCCGCCAATATTCTCCTTGAAGGTCACATTTTGCATAAGCTGAATTTTGTTTGATTTATCATCATATTTATGGTAAATGAAGTCATGTATTCAGTGCGAGAGGAATTCTTGAAAACATTGATTATTGAATTGATTATTCTTTGCAATGAGAGTAAAAATGTTCAGAACAGTTTTAAACTAATCTAGTGTCCAAAGTTTGCTTTAGTGGGAGGACATAATTGGTTGAATGTTTTAGCTTGTTTTGTAGGAATCTGTGAAAAGCCAGTCACACTTGATCTTGTTAATGATTTACACTTGTGTCATGTCAGCCAATGAATGTGCACTTTTAGATCACGTGATACACTCTTTTCAATAGTCTTGCAACTCATATTTTGCACCATATGTGAAAAAGATACTTTGGCCATGTGAGAATGTTTGAGATATGTATTGGAACAAACATATTTGTCTTACTTTTGGCAGTCACCACTTGTAAAATTATGCTTTGACTGATGACACCTCGGCAAACCAATTGAAGATATTGTAGGCTATGCCTATTCATATTTACCCAATAGTCAAAATCAATTTCATAGTTTTCTAGTGCCATGCAGCATAGACCATATCGCACAAATTCTCATAATGTTTGAGATATGTATTGGTGTTTAGTAGTTTAGTAGAGGACCCTACCATTGAGCCCGTGACCAATTTCTCCTGATCAAGGTTTGAAGGTGGTTTTTAAATGACTTGAGGATACTGAACAAAATAAGCCCCATGTCCCTCGCAAAAGTGCGGGCTAACTCCGCCAGGGGGCAAAATTCAAGATGGCCGCCGTGAAAACTAGATTTGTCATATCTTCACTCATTTAATAGCTATTAATATGTTCTTGGTGTCTAAATGTATGTTTTTTAGGTCAAGGAAAGCAATAAAGACATCGTAGAGTGGATTTGTGGACAAAAAGTCATTGTAATTGATTATTTTATTAAAAAATGAAGACAAAACATTTCAATATTCATCATTTTCGAGAACCGTATCATGCTTATTGGCCACTAATCACATGAAGCTTTTTTTCACTGGATTATAACTCAAGTTGATGTTACTGAAAAAAGATGTAGCCCAATTCATCTCAAAATGTTTTACAAGAACTCCAAGTAACACGATATGGCTGATACACAATTTGAATTTGTTCTATTAGTACAGGGAGGTCCCGAACATACAAGCAGTTAGGTTCCACCTGGCATACTCGTAAAGCGAAATCTCGTATAACGAAACACATAACTAATGGTAAAATATAGGTTTGGTTCCAGGACCCCATCAATTCTATGAAAGAAAAAGAAAAAAGAAAAAAATGTTTTTCAAGCTAAAATAAACTATAGCAAACACAACAAACTCTCAAACTCTCAAATATAGGGCTCTATATACCACACCACCGCACCACCACACAAAACACAGTGAATTAAGAGTGTGACAGCACAGTAGGACAGAGCACAAATAAGTCACAATACTTATTTCAGCCGAAATCAGGTGTCATATAGGCTTGTAAAATGTTTCCATGAATGTGTGGGCAAGAAAGATACAGGCGCAAAGGAAGAAATTTGGCACAGAAAGCTATATTTTGTCTCTTAACTCATTGTCCAAGCGAGCGAAGCGAGCTTTTAGCATTTATGCTAAAATTCGTAATATATTGTGCCTGGCGACATTAGTGCAGTGGCGAAAGTAGTGCATTAGTGCAGTGGAAATAAAATGTGTTCGTAGCCTTCACAACAACAGTGTCTTATAGCGTCGCCGAAAGTCAGGCCGCTTGTGTTAGGCCTCATATAACCACTATAACTCGTGTTTCTAATGCCGTTATAGGTGTTATTTAGGGTTAGCGTGGTGTTATATACGTGGTAGGGTGTGTGTGAGGTGTTAAATATGCCATTTCAGCCCTGGGTACAGAGAGGAGGAAGAATAACAATTATGAAATACCACCACCACCACCACCAGATTGATTATCGTACAACCTTAGGTAAAATCATATAGTCAGTAAATGACTTTATAATTTTAGTAAATAACTTTTAATTTACTTTATAGTAAATAACTTGGTAAAAATTACCAAGTTATTAGTTACTCACCCCAGTTTGAATGTCGTAGCATTGGATTTTCGATCTCGTATATTGAAAATAGACCCTAATTTACACATCTCGTATCATCGGATTCTCGTATATCGAATGCTCGTATAACGGGACCTCCCTGTATGTGTATATTGCCGATGTATTCTAGGTGTCAACAAATAGGTTTTTCAGACCAAGGTTTTTGTAAGAGTGCGGCCCAGGGTCAGAGACCCTTGAGAGCTTTATTGTTGACTACAAGACAGACGCGGAGCCAAGACTGATGCCCCGCTGGCGGGAAACTCCACGCTTCCAACGGGATGTCCCCGCAACACATAAAATGTTCCTTTAAACTCAAACCGTTTTCAATGCTAATATATGTACATGAATTAATTTGTTTAATCAAAATTGAAAACAATTATTGATTTATAACTCATTACATATTTTAGATAAATCAGGCATAATCCACAACCTATCATAACTATTTAACTGACAATTATGGATAACATGAATGGGCAATATTATACATCAATGTCATTATTGGTTAATTGGTTTAACATTTGATAACTGGTCTGTATTCTGGGACTGAGAGTGCTGTGAAGTGTGGGGCAGGTATATCCAGCTTCTTTCCTGTGAATACAGGAGTGAGGCAAGGGTGCGTCCTTGCCCCATCACTTTTCAACGCTTGTATGGACTGGGTATTGGACAAGGTTGTAGATCAAAGTGATTGTGGAGCATCCGTCGGCAACACCAAGATCACTGATCTTGTTTTTGCCGATGATGCAGTAATCTTTGCTGAGTCGCTGGAGGTCCTGGTGATGGCTCTCGAGGCGCTGCACGAGGAGGCAAAGCCTTTGGGACTTGAGGTCTCCTGGCTCAAGACCAAGGTCCAGGTGTTTGGAGACTTACTAGATGAAGCAGTACAGTCTTTTCATGCGTGTGGCGAGGACATTGAGATCTTGGAAAGTTTTACATACCTTGGTAGCGCAGTCCATAATGGCGGCGGGTCACGTCAAGAAGTCTTACGGCGGATTGGCATAGCCCACGGTGTTATGGACTCGCTCAGCGGGAGTATTTGGCGTTGTCGGTACCTGTGCAGAAGGACAAAGATCCAGATCTTCAAATCGCTTGTGATCCCTGTATTACTCTATGGTTGTGAGACATGGACACTAAATAGTGACTTGAAGAGACGAATCAATGCCTTTGGTAATAAGTGTCTTCGCAGAATCATGGGGTATCGCTAGGATGATTACGTGTCAAATCAGCGATTGCACCATGAAACTGAATCGAGGCCTATTACCTGCATAGTCCGTCAGCGCCAACTTCGGCTATATGGACATGTGGCACGCTACCCTGAAACCGATCCTTCCCATCGGGTTGTATCTGTAAGAGACAATCCGGCGTGGAGGAGGCCAAGGGGGCGCCCACAAGGCTCGTGGCTGGGGCAAGTTGATGTTTCTTGTCGAGAGCTGCTTGGTATGGGAAAGGAGCCTGCATGGGAACTCGCGCGTGATGACCCCCGGGAGTGGCGTCGTAGGGTGGGCGAGGCGACGCGCCCCCCGGCGTATGCCCCCAATGATGATGATGAATGTCATTATCCTCGTCTTCATCATATGAATCGCTCTCTCCTGAATCAGTATCTCCTGGTGTTAGGTCTTGAAGTTGAATGACATCCTTCAAATGCATTGGTAGTGCTGGTCTTGTGTATCACACTGGCTTACACAAGCCATTCTCAACAGCCCATCCATGTGAAAGTGGAGACGGGGAAGGATCTACCTTATGATAATTGAGAAGCATGTGTGTTTGATAATTTCCTCTTGTTACCTTCAGGTCATGTGAATCTCTATCTGGTGGAAGTCTCAGTGTTGATCTTTTCTCTTCATCTGCTTCCATTTTCGTGCCCTTGCTTCACCCATAGATTTGCTCACCTTGTCATTATAGATGTATCTTAAAGTAATCGTCCAAATCCATTATTTTTTTTTGCATAAATATGTTGAATGATCATTCAAAACACCTAATCCACAAAAAAATAATTCATTTCCATGCCTTATTTCCGTAAAAACATGACTTTTGTAAAAAGCGCGGGAAAAAATGTTTCATCCCTCCAACAGGGCCGCGAATATTATTGATGACGTCACTTTAGGTGTTCACCAGAGAGAGAGAGAGAGGGAGGGATGCTGGAGTCCTTCAAGAATCTGCTATTATTCACTCTACTTCATCCCCAACACCCACCCACATCCCACAACACCCACCCCTGTTCCTACCCACATCCCCACTTCCAACACCCATCCCCTTCCCCAACCCACATCCCCCAACACCCACCCCCGTTCCCACCCACATATCCAGTTCCCCAAACACCCATCCCCTTCCCCAACCACCAACACCCACCCCCTTCCCCAACCCACCAACCCACCCACACCCCCTTCCCCAACCACCAACACCCACCCCTTCCCCAACCACCAACACCCACCCCCTTCCCCAACCACCAACACCCACCCCTTCCCCAACCACCAACACCCCACCCCTTCCCCAACCACCAACACCCACCCCTTCCCCAACCACCAACACCCACCCCTTCCCCAACCACCAACACCCACCCCTTCCCAACCACCAACACCCATCCCTTCCCCAACCACCAACACCCACCCCTTCCCCACACCCACCAACACCACCCACCCTCCCCAACCACCAACACCCACCCCCTTCCCCAACCACCACAACACCCACCCCCTTCCCCAACCACCAACACCACCCACTTCCCAACCCAACACCCACCCCCTTCCCCAACCACCAACACCCACCCCCTTCCCCAACACCAACACCCACCCAATTCCCCAACCACCAACCCCACCCCCCCCTCCCCAACCACCAACACCCATCCCCTTCCCAACCACCAAACACCACCCCCTTCCCACCACACAACACCCCACCCCTTCCCCAACCACCAACACCCACCCAATTCCCCAACCACCAACACCCACCCCCTTCCCCAACCACCAACACCCATCCCCTTCCCCAACCACTAACACCCACCCCCTTCCCCACCACCGAACACCCACCCCCTTCTCCACCACCAACCCACCCCGTTCCCCACCACCAATTACACCATCCCCTTCCCCACCACCAACATCCACCCACTTCCACCACCACCCACCCACTTCCCCAACCACCAACACCCACCCCCTTCCCCACCACCAAACCCACCCAATTCCCCAACCCCCCCACACCTCCACCCGCCCTTCCCCACCACAACTTTACACCATCCGCCTTCCCAACCACCAAACACCCACCCAAATTCCCCAACCACACCGACCCCCGTTCCCCACCAGCAATTCCCATCCCCTCGCCAATACATAACAACCACCAATATCCCCAACCACCAACATCCACCCTTCTCAACCACAAACACCCACCCCCTTCCCGAACCACCAATTAAACCCATCCCGGTTTGTCCCCACCACCAAACATCCATTACTTCAACTAACACCCACCCACTTCCAACACCAACACCCATCACCCTTCCCAACCACAACACCACACCCCTCCCCAACCCCAACACCCACCCACTTCCCCCACCACCAATACCCACCCCCTTCCACCAACCACAACACCCATCCCCTCCCCAACACACACACAACACCACCCCTTCCCCAACACCACATCCACCCACTTCCTCAACCACCAACATCACACCTCTTCTCCAACCACCAACACCCACCCCATTCCCAACCACCAACATCCACACCACTTACCCCACATAAATACCCACCCCCTTCCCCCCACCAATACCCACTCCACTCCCACCACACAACAGCCACCCCCTTCCCCACTAAGTCCGATGCGTGTCCCCACCACCAACCCCCCCCTTCCCCAGACTCAAAACCACCCCCTTCCCCAATACCACACCCTCCACACTATACCAACCATTAACTCCCTTCCCCACCACCGAACACCCACCCCTTCCTGCACCACCAACATCACGTGCACTTGTCCCCACCACACCCAATCCACTTCCCCAACAACCAAACCTATCTCTTTCTCCACACCACATCCACCCACTTCCCCACCACCACACATCCACACACGGTTTCCCTGGGCCACCCCTTTGGGTACCTCCCGTGGCTGTGTTGCATATGACTCAAACCACTCCGGTCGTCGTGCACTTGACCTTCCCCCACGACTGAAAACACTGATATCTGACGCATGGCACTATGCGGTGATTACACAGTTCCGCCTAGTGGTCTGCTACGTTCACGGGGCAAATTAAAGTTAATATTTGCTTGACTAAATATTTATACCATTTAATACTAGTATACCTGACTGCCACAAATATCGGTTCATGGCTTTTCCCTGAAGTGGAGTACCTCGGATTATATAATATTTATAATATATATATATTATAATATATATATATATATATATATATATATATATATAATATATATATATATTATATATATATATATATGTATATATATATATATATATATTATATATATATATATATATATATTATACGCATCATATAGACTGGTTTATCAGTATAATATTAGGGTGTCCCAAAATGCAAAAGTTTTGAAATGTTGCACGCTCGTGTGTTATTCCGGTTCTCTCATAGTAAAACAGTATTGCGTTGAAATTTTTGGCTGAATTGAGTAATATTTAGGGGTCCCGACAAAGTGAACATTTAGGTGACGTGACTCGAATTTCAGGATTTTTCTAAATTTCCACTTTTTTTCTCCCTCAGGTTATCAACATGGCATCAAGAGCCGCTAGTAATCTGTTGGCTGATCGACAAGGCTCCAATCGATGAAATCACCGGAGCCCGGCTACCATCGAAGGAGCAGGTCCTCCTCCGCTACTACCACCACCACCGGGAGATGGGGAAGACGGCGAGCGGGAGCAGGAAGGCGGTGGTGGAGGAGGTTCTCCCCTTCTGGTCGCGCGCCAGGATTCCGACAACTACAGTAATACACGCCGGCACGAAGCTGTCAAAGCTGGTAAAGGCGTACAATGACCTCAAGAAGAACAAGAACAAAAGACAGGCCGAAACATCGTATGGATGAGGAGATTTCCAAAGGAGACCTCCAAGAAATCTTCGACCTCGCACACTCCTCCTCTCTCCAACGGGCAGACGTGAAGGACGAGGACAAGGAGTTCCTACGGAGTCAGAGAGAAGACAGAGGGGAATCATCCATGGCTGGAATTGACCTCGTGACAGCGAAGAAGGTGGAGAAGCAGGTCGAGCGCGGAACTCGACTCAAGCGGCTCCGGGAACGTGAAGACAGCGACATTGCCAGGCTGACTGAAAGGGCGGAAATCCCAAGCCAAAGCAGTAGCAGCAGCAGCAGTCCTGTGTCGACGACATCATCACCGGCTCGTGGATCCCGAAGCCAGAGGAAAAAACTCTAAACAGTCGCCATCGATCTCCGTGAAGGATCTTAACCTCATTTCAACTTGGGATCGAGAGAAGTTGTCGGTGCGGCAAGCAACGTCAACGTTCGCAGCTACCGCTCAAGTTCTTGGAATGGACATTGGGAGTATGGCGGTCTCGAAGAGCACGGTCCATCGAGCACGAATTGCGGGGAGAGAGCAAGCCGCCGAGAAGATCGTGGAACTGCGGAACCAGGAGATACCTGAGAGGTTGGTCCTGCATTGGGACGGAAAACTCCTCCCGTCCCTCTCTGGCGATACGGAGGACCGCATCGCCGTCCTCCTCACAGGGGAAGATGACGCCGAGTTCCTTCTTGGGGTCCCGGCAAGCTCGGATTCGACTGGCAGAAACGTGGCTGCAGTGGTCTTGAAGGAGGTGGACGAAGCGGGCGTCAGGGACAAAATCATCGCCTTCTGTTTCGACACCACGGCTTCGAACACTGGCATGGTGCAAGGTGCTTGCATTCGGATTGAGCAAGAACTCGGACGAAGCTTGCTTTGGTTGGCCTGCCGCCATCATGTCCACGAGGTGATCCTCAAGGATGTCTTCGAAGCCAGCCTCGGCTCTTCCTCTGGTCCTGAATTGGAATCTTCAAACGACTCCGTGATCGATGGTCCTTCGTGGATTCCTCGCAGAGAGAGACGGTGGAAACATCGGAGGACCTCGTAGAGTTCTTCGCCACCAATGACACTGCCAGCAAGCTGAAGAACGACGCATTGGCCTTCCTGAAGGAGGCTCTGATGTCGAAGAACCATCCCAGGGAGGACTATGAAGAACTTCTCCGTCTCTCCTACCTGTTCCTCGGTGGTGAAGGTCCAGCCCAAACCATTCCGCCGTCCTGGAGCTCTCCATCAAGCCCGGTGGATGGCCAAGGCCATCTACTGCCTCAAGCTTCAGATGCTGAAATCCCAGCTGTCGCTGACTGGTCGAGAGAAGGCCGGAGTGGAATGAGTGGCCCTCTTCGTTGCTCTGGTGTACTGCAAGCAATGGCATGAGGCACCGATCTCTGTGAAAGCTCCGTTGAACGACGTGCTCTTCCTCGAGATCCTCAAGACATACCCTGACCAAACCGTTGCCAAGGCAGCAGAACAAGCCCTGCGACGCCACCTGTGGTACGTTTCCGAGGAAAACGCGGGACTGGCCTTCTTCGACTCAAGGATTGATGTGGAGGAGAAGAAGCAGATGGTCAAGGCATTGGACAAGCCCGCCTCGAAGAAGGAACTCAAGTGATTGGAGGGAAAAAAGATGACGATGTCTTCCTCCCTCTCGTCCTTTGTCACTTTGAAGACACGGTCCTTCTTTCAGAAACTCGACGCGGACGAGGGCTTCTTGGCAAAGGACCCGGCATTGTGGAAGGAGGACGATCGATTCAAGGACGCTCGGAAACGGGCACTTGGCCTCCGAGTGGTCAACGATGCCGCGGAGCGGGGCATCGCCCTAGTCCAGCGCTACCTGGGGTCCACGAAGTCGGCCGCACAGGAGAAGTATCTCCTCCAGTTAGTCCACCACCATCAGAAACTTGTGGGGCAGGAAAAGAAGGAGGACCTTCAAAAGAAGGCTTTCTGAATGGAAACAATGAAAACTGTCTGTTTTGGTTTCCTTATAAGTTTCTTTCTAAAAATGTGGGATGTTTTGAGTTTTTTCTTTGTTTTTGAAGGTTATTAGAAAATTGTTCAGTTTGTCGCGACCCCCAAATATTCTCCGAATTTCATCTAATTTCACAGGAACTCTTCTTATGCATGTGTGAACAGAAGTAAAACACGAGCAAGTGAAAAAAACTGTTTCATTTTTTCCCTCTATGATCTTGGGACACCCTAGTATACTGTATGCTATACTGTAATCTTCGTAAATGTTTGTTCTATAATATTATCATATAAAAAACAGTAAAACACGCTAAAGAAATGCTATTACGAGACTGAAGAAATATGCATGAATTATTCACTTCAACTCTTCGCCACTTAAAACTTTGCGAGTCAACTTTTACCATGAAGGGTATCAATAGAAGCGCAATTTTATTAGCTTTCCATTGATGTATTTCGTTTTCTGATAAATTAATTACCCCCATGCATAAATTAGCGTTAACTAAATAAATAAAATCATCAATTGGGTAATTTTCCCGATTGATGAGGTTATTTATTTAGTTAACGCTAATTTATACATGGTGCTAATTCATTTATCAGAAAACGAAATTTAAAGGTAAATAAATAGCATCATCAATCGGGAAAATTACCCGATTGATGATTTTATTTATTTATTTAACGCTAATTTATGCATGGTTCTAATTAATTTATCAGATAACAAAATATATCAATGGAAAGCTAATAAAATTGCGCTTCTATTGATACCCTTCATGATAAAAGTTGACTCGCAAAGTTTTAAATGGTGAAGAGTTAAGTGAATATTAAGTTCATGCATATTTCTTCATAGTCTCGTAATGGCATTTCTTTAGCGTGTTATACTGTTTTTTATTTGATAATATTATAGAACAAACATTTACGAAGATTACAGTACAGGGAGGTCCCGAAGATACGAGCAGTTAGGTTCCACCTGGCATACTCGTAAAGCGAAATCTCGTATAACGAAACACATAACTAATGGTAAAATATAGGTTTGGTTCCAGGACCCCATCAATTAAAAAAAAAAAAAAAAAAAAAAAAAAAAAAAATGTTTTTCAAGCTAAAATAAACTCTAGCAAACACAACAAACACACAGCGTCTATATTACCCACACTGTACTACCTATACTGTAGAAAAAGCATTCTGAAAGAGAAAATAGCACACAAAATAACATAACTGCACATTAATTAAACATTAAACATGCATAACAAGCAAAAAAGACGTTGTAATGTAGGGGACGCCGCGTGATACAAGAGAAGGTAGTGTAGCGGTCCCAAGGTTGGGGCCGCACACCTGCTAATCACCCCTAAAGGTCAGGCCACGCCATATGCTTAATTACCCTTCAGGTCACGCCTTGCTAGGGGTGACCTGACTGCGGTCCCAAGGTTGGGGCCGCACACCTGCTAATTACCCCTAAATGTCAGGCCGCGCCATATGCTTAATTACCCTTCAGGTCACGGCTTGCTAGGGGTGACCTCACTGGGGTCAACCAAATCCCCCTTTGTCCAGCCCGGGAGTGGTAGGGCGCGCATTTTGAACTTGATAATTTTATTCACCCCAGTCTGAATATCATTGGATTTTCGATCTCGTATATTGAAAATAGACCCTAATTTACACATCTCGTATCATCGGATTCTCGTATACCGAATGCTCGTATAACGGGACCTTCCTGTACAGTGGTACCTTGACTTACGAGTGCCCCAATTTATGAGTTTTCCGAGTTACGAGCAGTCGCACGGTCGATTTTTTGCTTTGTGTTGCGAGCCAAAATCAGAGTTACGAGCGATTCTTATTCTTTTTTTTTTTTTTTTTTTTTATTTATTTTTTACGAGCGAGTTTCAGATACGCCGCTGCTAGTTGGCGCAGCAAACGCCACATCATCCGCCTAGCATCCCGCGTCTCACTCGTTCACTTCACGTGGTTACCTCACCGTTGAAGCATCTCTGTTGTGTTGTGCTCACACAGGCGAATGCAAATGGCGGAGGGTGAGTGCAGTACATTTAACGGCAGTTCCACCCACAGCTGTTTCCAACACAGAGTATAAACACTGGCGAATGCAAATGGCGGAGGGTGAGTGCAGTCGTAGGGCAGTCCACGTTGTTCCAACAGCTGATACACAGTGTA
>JACEEZ010000460.1:110425-145425 GCA_016584305.1 Chionoecetes opilio
ACTTCAAACCTTGATCAGGAGAAATTGGTCACGGGCTCAATGGTAGGGTCTTCTACTAGTATGCAATAGAAAAAAATATTGATTCATTGATTGACTATTGATTTGTCCCGGTGGGAGAAGAAACGAGGACAGTGGAGTGTGAAGTGTTCATGCCATGGGGCTCCGGGACATTCCTGCACCCTTGCCAGTCATCTTCCGCTCAGCTGTTGTTGTCACGTGACACTCCACACTCACCAAGGTATACAAATATGGTCTACTGCAAGTTTTCTTCCGTCAAGTTATTTTAGGAAGGACTTTTAGGACAGCCTTAAATTCTATTTCATGAATTACACCACAGTTAAGTATTATTGTGAAAATATTGATGAAAAAACTTGCAGTTTTTGTTAAAACAAAGGCAGCCTTCGGACCAGGGGGACCACCCAATGAGTTTTCTACAATTGTTGTTCCAATAATGCTAATAATACTGATCGGAAAAAAGTTGCTTTCAATCCCATCACCAGAAGTTACACTGTTCGAACCCCATCTGAATGTATTTGCAATATGGCTGACAAACACACACAAACAAAACTGGCCAGTCTGGTGATCGCGAGTCTGGCTCGCGTGAACAAGACCATGGGTGAATAACAAGAGTGACCATGTAATTTTATAAATGGAGACAGAAAAGGATGTAAAGGAAGAAGATGAATCGTACAAGAGGAGAGAAACTGAAAAGACTAACATGAAAAAACTGAGAAAATTCTTTGAAGAAATTAATTGGCAAGTAATGAAAAAGAGTTAATTATTTGTAATTGAAATATATTTTTCTGGGCATATATGAAAAAATAGTTTGAAAAACATTTTCCAATATAATTTTATGCACTTAACCCTTTCACTGCTGGACGCGGAATATTTTACTGACCGGTCACTGCTGGACATGGGGAGACGAATAGATTTTTTCAGGTACTTGACAATATTGAGAAGTTTTTGAGGGTGCGGGTCGATGGTAATAAATGAAGGGAGTTTTAAGGTAAGGGAGGATGGCAGGTGTACTCCCAGGGGATCGCTAGCACAAAGCCTTCAAATTCGTCCAAAAGCCCAAATCCTCGGGGGCTACGTTATCATACTCAGACAGGCCATCTTCATCTCTTTTAGCAACAACACACAGCAGGTGGTGTCTTCCTGCTTGTGACGGTTACCAAAGTACCGTGTGATCAAAGCTTGTTGTCGGCTTTTCATTCGTGTTTGGTACAATTGTTCATATTTATCTAAACCCTTCTGGACTGCGTAGATGGATGTCTCATGTCGGTCAGAATTAGAATAGAAACTGCGAATGGCCTCCTTTAATTTTTCTGTTATTGCAAATATTTGTTAGCTGGCGAGTGGTTGGCTCATCTTTCTTTTCTTCTTGTTTTTCTTCCTCCTCGGGCTCCTCTTCCATCATATCATCCACACTGAGTTTGGTGACTGCATCTGGCAACACTGCTGAGGGTGTCTATAAGGCAGCACGCGTGACGCTAACAGTAGGAAGACGTGTCCCGTACGTGTACGAAGCAGCGCGTAAGTCGGGATGGTAAGAATTTAGGACTCGGCGCGAAACTCGAGGATTGCGAAACTCGGGAGGGTACTGTATGCTATGTTGTAACCATGCATAGGGGTTCATGATATCTAGAGAAATAGAATACAACTCTGGCGATGAATATAGCTCTTGTAGTGAATAGAGTAGGGGAGACAGACGCCCACTACCCACTGCCTACACCGCGCCTAACCGTCTGATGTTTCTCTCTGTTACCACAGTGCCCGAAATGTTGACCACCTAGCCTACTTACCGCTAGCATCACCATGTATTTACCTAGTTGTTTTACAGGGCCTGAGCTACACTCGTGTGATCCCGTCTCCGTATCTACATTTATCCAGTCTTTTTTCAATTGGTATTCACATTATTCAATTTTCACATTATTTGCCGATATTACCCCTCCTTTAGTACATTCCAAACTTCTACATTTCTGTGAGGGAAGCTATACATCTTTATGTTGTTCAGTGATCTCCCTTTTCCTCGTTCTTTTGTATGTCCTCTTGTGTATCGACCTTCTCTTTGTTTCCGAGTCAGTAGTCTCTCATTGTCTGTTTCTTCCATCTTAGTTATCAGTTTAATGTTTGTTATTAAGTCTTCTCTTTCTCTTCTCTGCTCAATGTTGGTAACTTTATTTCCTTCAACCTTTCCTCATAAGAAAGTTCTTCTAGCTCTGGGGGGAGATGCTGAGAAGTGCCTTAGAGGTAAGGCGAAAAGAGCGCCTTACCCGTCTTCAGGCGCTTTTGTAACGGCCCGGCTAAGGCACCGACTAAAGCCCATGTACAGTCGATATTTCAGGCACTTTTGCACTGCACCAATCACGCTGCCTGTCTGAGCACTGTTTAGGCAGCTTCGACCAATCACAAGGCTTGAACACTTTTCCACTGAAACAAGAATGTTTGTTCCTTCCTCCTTCACACCTGTACTAAGGCAAGGATGCAACGCTCTCCCCGCCGAAAATCTGTTTTGTCACAAGTTTGACGTTCATCGCAGGTTTTGACCACCTAGATATTTTTGCATTGGGACGTGCCACATACCATGATAAGCGGAAAACTGTGCTGATTCCGAGACAGTGAGTGAAAATTTAATGCAAGCAAAATTACAGGAATAAGGAGGAGTTGAATAAAAAAAGGTGAAAGAAAAAAAATGTTTGTACACGATTTCATTTTGCTCTCATGATCTTATTATAGGTATAGTTTACTGTAATTTTTATATATTTATGATATGCACTAATGTCTCGTGAAGATGATGGTAGGTTCAGTTGTCCTAAATATCATCTGGTAGTATGATAATACCGTGTAATAGTACAACATTTTAGTGCTGGCGGAGCACCCTCGGTGACACTTGTCTAGTCGTCTCGCCCGCGCCGCCCGCCCAACCAACACACAACATTTCTATTGCCAACATTTAACACCCTAGTGCCACATTTAGTCTTCCACGATGATTCATACACACCTTGCAACACTAGTATTACGTAAACACCAATTGTTACGTTGTAGGAACTGAAACAAGGCTGTATTTGCCTTCTAAACAGAAGATGAATGCCTGTCAAAGGCCAACAGCAGCTCACTAAGTCATGGGTCAGACCATGCCTTAGTTTTCAGCGCATTTAGCGGTGCCACTAAGGCGGCATTCTCGACTGAGCATAGCGGTGGGAGGGCGTTTTGCCTTACCACAGGCGCCCTAGTGGATAGGGCGCCCTAGCTCGCTCTCAGCATCTGGCCCCTGGTACCATCTTTGTTGCCATTCTCTGTATCCTCTCCAACTTTTTCACATGCTTTTTTTATATGGGAACCATACAGTGGCAGCATATTCCATTTTTGGTCGGATCATTGTAGTAGTGTGTTGCATTCACAGGCAACAGACAAACACAAAACATGATAGGTTCGAAGTTGTGTTAGGAAAACTATTAAAATGTGAATCGAGGGATGTATTATTGGTCTACGGGGCAAGACACAAGGGGACTATTGCTGGTACTGCTAGTAAAACCCAGTCACGAAGACGATAGTGATCGGGACATAGTTCCGGAGAATGTGTTTGATATAATTGGTCGTTTCGAGCTTGGGAATAGTGTCAGATTTACAAACCCGTGTGATAAACATATTAATAATATTATTTAAAAGAAAGAAATTCACTTCAGTCATTCGCATTATAATCTCTTGTTTCTTATAACTTCAAAATAAACTACTACTTGCATTGGCATTGATGATTTCAATAGTAAGAAGTGGTAAGAAAAGATTGCACGAGGTCTGAGCGGTCCTTTTCTTCATGAACCTTTGTAATTACTTCATTTCCCATTTTATATGGCCATTTATATCTCTTGAAAAGTTGTAACACAGAAATGATTAGTTATTCACTTATTGAAAGAACTGAATTGAGTTCTTACCTCTAAAATACCCAACCTATATATACCCAACACTATACCTGAGCTAGCATTTAACTAAGGTACTTATCAGGTATATAGGAGGGTTGAAATGGCTTGGATTACCTGCATAGTCCGTCAGCGCCAATTTTGGCTATATGGGCATATGGCATATCCCACTGGGTTGTATCTGTTAGAAACAATCCGGCGTGGATGATGCCAAAGGGGTACCCACAAAGCTCGTGACTGGGGCAAGATGTTGTTTCCTGCTGAAAATTGCTTGGCATGGGAAGGGAGCCTGCATGCGCACGCATGTGGAAAGGGGAGGCGGTAGCGGAGTGGTTAGCGTCTCCGACTGGCGTTCTCGGTGACCCGAGTTCGATCCCCGAAGAAAACCAAAACCTTTCTGCACCGTCGAGTGGCCTAAGAACACCCACATGCCCTGCCCATCAACTCTACCTTCGATTGCGAGTGCATCGGAGGACACAGGGGGGCGGCATGAGCCTCTAATCACAGGCGTCACTATAAAAATCCTGCCTGCGCCACCACGGGCGAGGACCAACCATCACAGCCCTCAATTGAACCTCCAGAGACTACCATCCGAGCCCTGGGTCACCACTGCCTACAGGCGCTATAGGCACAAATGTGAAAAAGAAAAAAAAAAAAAAAAAAAAAAAAAAAAAAAAAAAAAAAAAAAAAAAAAAAAACCAGGGAGTGGCGTTGTAGGGTGGGCGAGGCGAAGTGACCAGGGGCGTATCTAGGGAAAGTAGCGTTCAGGGAAATCACTGGAATTGCACCCCTGGTGGGGGGGGGGAGTGTAGCGAGCCTCTGCAGCTGGGAGGTCTAAGGAAATGTTCAAAATATGAGCAATTCTAGGAGCATTTTGAAGCCATATACAAAGCTATATTTTGGTGATTCATTTCATTTGGCGAGGAAGATTTGGCGCCCCCCTTGAGTGGCGCCCAGGGCACGTGCCATACCTGCCACAACCTAGATACGCCACTGGATGCGACCCCTGGCGTATGTCCCCAATTGATGATGATAGTGAGGAGGATAGCCACAATGAAACTTGGTTATATATGAAGCTCTTTTTAAATGTTATTGATCCATTCCACAGAGAATAATATCAAGAAAAAAATATCACGTGGCATAAAAACTGGTTAAGGCATTCCTTTCATAGATATGTGTGTGCCTGGCTTTAGGAGAGGTGGTGCTGCTTTTAGAGTAAGAGACAGATGTTTATTAATGTTTATAGTGGGAGCATTGGTGTGGTGGTGGGCTGGTTGGGCTATGCTGATTGGTATTCCAGTAGTCATGAATGAGAAAAGATTGGGAGGGAAATATTTTGAGGGAAAGGCTTGAGGGCTGGGAAAACTAAAAAGCTCATAATTGAAATGACAGGAGATTTGCATTACTGTATTTTCTATACACTTTGCTTTGTCTACAGAACAAGATTGGAGACACTCCTCTGCACTGTGCTGCTGTGAAGGGCCACAACGAGGTGGTGAAGTTATTACTGCAGCATGGTGCTATCCGGCATGTGGCAAACAGGTGGGCACAGTCTGCACAATCCTGCACATATAGGCACATGTACACACATCACCAACAAACACATACACAAAAGTAGATAATAATGGTTGCTGTAGGTAATTACAGAAATACGCGGACAAATTATATGTACTGCTAAGCCAAACTGGAAAATTAAATGAATTAAAATGACGGGAAATGTCATGTTTTGGAGATAAGAAGGAAGGAGACTGAGAAAGAAATGAAAGATACAGAAATATAGTCTATTTTTTTTAACAAGGCAAAAATTATATTCTATCTTAAGGTCTCATGCTTAAAATGATGCCTCTGTTTACCTGATAATATGGTTAACTATGATAAAATACAGCTGGAATTTAGAAAAAGCGTAATATTCCCTTCTCCCGGCATCAAATATCAGTCAGTAAGCAGCAAGGGGTCAGGATTTTGGCCTCGTTAAAAAAAATAGACTATAGTAAATAGGCAGTCAAACTGAAAATGATTTTGGATTGATGTATGACATATTAAGAAGGCAAATTTGATCATTGGAGGGATATAAAGATTGCTGATGAACATGAGAGGCATTTAATCATATGGATTAGGACATGTTGAATGATTTCATTTCAAACAGTGACAACGATCAAGATGTGAGGTGGATAAAATAATGTATAGAGAAAAGACAAATTAAGCTAAGAGAGCTAAGTCGAGCGGCCTAAGAACACCCACATACCCTGTCCATTAACTCAACCTTCGACTGTGAGTACATGGGAGGACACAGGGGGGTGGGATGAGCCTCTAATCACAGGCGTCACTATAACAATCCTGCCTGCGCCACCACGGGTGAGGCCCAACCATCACGGCCCTCGAGTGACCTCCAGGGCCTACCATCCCACCCCTGGAGCTCACTGCCTACACGCGCTATAGGCATAGGTGTGAAGAAAAAAAAGGAAAAAAAAAAAAAAAAAAATTGTCTGCCATGCCGAGTTATATCAAATTCCGAGTTATACAGTGCCGAGTTATAAGGCTTTTACTGTATATCTCAACATTCTCCA
Organism: Chionoecetes opilio; assembly: GCA_016584305.1. NCBI lineage: Eukaryota > Metazoa > Arthropoda > Malacostraca > Decapoda > Majidae > Chionoecetes > Chionoecetes opilio. The sequence continues at coordinate 116,913 of JACEEZ010000460.1, forward strand.
ATCACAAAGAACCTCCAACATACTCCAACTTCTTCGTCAAAGCCCATGTCTCAGAATCATACAGCAAAACTGATCTTATACACTCGACCCTCCATTTCCTGGACCTCCTATTGCTGGATTTCGGATTTCCCGGTCATATTCCGTCTCCGGACATATTTGGCATGGCCGGACATATGTCCGGAATAGTCTGGGACATTAAGGAAAGTACGGCATTCACATTTCCCGCGCGGCGAGGCTTCCAGTCGTTAGTCAGGGATGCCGCCACTAGGGGTCAGGGCGGGCGGACACAGCCGCTCTGGGGCTGTATCCTCTGCTCTCATAGGCAGGAAGCGCAGATAATGCTAACGTTGAACCTTTCCGCTTGAAACTTAATGCCCTAATTGCTGAGGAAGGAGGTTTCAGTACACAACTGTACGTAAAAAGTCTGAAGTCGCCGGACCTTACCAGATAAAGTCCGTGAATGGCTACACCTCCCGGACTTTCGCGGTTCCCGGACCTTTGGGGTTCCCGGACCGGGCTAATCCCCTAATAGTCCGGAAAAGTGAGGGTCGAGTGTACATGCTACAAATACTCTTCCTTTGTTTTTCAATGGAATGCTCTTGTTTATCAGCAGTCCCGCTATTTCTCTCCACTTCATCCATGTAGTTGCTACTCGTGTTCTTACTGCTCTCTCCACTCCACCCTCGCTATCTAACATATTACCAAGATAACAAAACTGTTGTACTTCTATTACATCACCATTCTCTTCTATATTTTCTACCTCTTCCTCTTTTGGCGGGTCCCCTCTGTTGATTCTTCTTACACTATAAGTAACTTACGGCGCTATAGGCACACACCAAAAAAAAAAAAAAAAAAAAAAAAAAAAAAAACGTGTACGGAGCAGCGTGAAACTCGGGGAGATAATGCGCGAAAGTCGGGATGGTAAGAATTTAGGACTCAGCGCGAATCTCGAGGATCACGAAACTCGCATAGCGTGAAACTCGGGAGGGTACTGTATCCAAAATAGACATTAGGGCAGAAATGTGGTGGGCCAATCAGAAGAATATACACACAAATGAAACTAAGCATTATACAAACTCAAACTAACAAGCAAAATTCCCAACATTAATGATACAACGAAACAAAACACGAACATAAAGGCACAGGCTGTGCCTAGACCAAAAAGCAGTAATAGTAGTCCTGGTAGTAGTAGTAATCCTAGTAGTAGTCCTGGTAAGAGTAGTAATCCTAGTAGCAGAAAGATGGGCCCTGGGTAGATCTCATCTTGGATTCTCTCTGTAGCGGTGAGGGTGAAGTCGTGCTCATCGACCTGAGCAGACTGACTCAAAGTGAGATCAGGATTCAAAACATATTCCCTAGAACTAGCTGGGCCTTCAGACTTTAAAGTATGCTGAGGTGAATTGTCAGGACCCTCACTTGAGCAGGAGAACTTGCACTTTTCCCTGGGCTCCAATGTAAGCTCAGTTACGACAGGTAACAGCTAAAGTCTACAGTGTTTATCTAAGGATGGCGCGACTGGTAAAGGCTGAAAAGGACGTACCCGTCTCTTAGTTGACAAACGGTGACACTTGTCGCAGAAACGACAGTAATCCCAGTGCACATTCCTGGCCAGTTAAAGTCTTGAGAGATCTTCATCAGGGTCTTAAGATGGGAGACATGACCAGCCAAAGGATCTTCGTGAGCCAAACGTAGGATGAAGGGACGGCACTTACTGGGGATAACTAATGATAAAGTGTTTACCTTTTGTGGGCGATCAGAGGAGAGACATTTCCGGTACAGGAGACCGTGCTCAAGGAGAAACTTGTAGGTAGCACCATCCCGTGCCTTCTCTACTTCGCAAGTAGAAGTCTTGGCACGTAGACACTGCAGTAAAGGACGTGATTCTTGTAGTTGACTAAACTCATCTGGGGTCACAGACAAAGGATGGAGTTCAGGTAGAACTAGAGGGTGGATCAGTTCAGCTCGACCAGCTGTGGTCTCCACAGGACACACTTCAATTGGTGGAGACTCACATGGTGGTATGGTGGTAGAGGTTGACATTCAACAAGGGGAACGTCCTTGGCATTAGATGAGAGGGAGTCTTTGGGAGAAGCAGAGTCATTAAGAGGAAGATAAAATAACAGATCTTGTGGCAGTGAAACATTAGTGGTGGCTTGGTCCTTATCATCATGGAGAGAATGGTCATCACGTAGTTGAGAGTCGGGACTATGAGGGACTAACACACCGGGGATATTCCCAATCAATGCACTAGCAACTTTTAAGTGGGGCCCTTACGGCATCAGTCCCACCAGTGTAAAACGGGCACTGTAAGTAGCACCTAACAACGGGGAATTCATTGGCACGTTCTAAATAGTCAGCAACTTTAACTTTGGGACAGAGTGATGGGTCAATGTCTGGCAGAGCGTCTTCAGAAACTACGACACCAGTGCACCCAGTGTCCCTAATGATGGTGGAAGATCATGAACCATTGATAGTCCCCGAAATTGAATAGTGAGGAACCTCTAAACAAAGTCCAACCTCATAAGGAAGGGGCGGCGACAGTTGTTCCGTCCTTAAATGCTCGAGGATTATGGGGGCAGTGTGGTCATATGTGTCCAGCCTCCCCACAATTGTGACACGTCACATGTGAGGGAGCTTGATGCCCCGAAGATGGGATCCTCAGCAGAGTAGGAAGTCCAGGGGGAGATCTCGCGTTGTTGTAGGTGACCTTAGGATAGGCGTTGTGGGCGGATGCCCAGTCTTCCGCTAGTTGTATTGCATCCTTCAGCAGGGCAGGCCTCCTTTCCTTAATAAAAAGGCGAAGTTCAGGTGTTATGGAAGAAAGAAATTGGTCAAGGATGATGAATTGCCCATACGCAATGTATCGCTGAAAAGATCAGAAGGTGAGAAAGATCTTGGAGTGAGGGTGAGCTCAGACCTCCGACCTAGGAAACAATGTATTGAGGCTAGAAATAGAGCTAATAAAGTGTTGGAATCATTACCAGAAGTGTTAAAAGTAGAAGTGCGGAAGTTATTCTAAAGCTTTATTTGGCTCTAGTCAGACCTCACCTAGACTATGCGGTTCAGTTTTGGTCTCCATATTATAGGATGGATAGCCTTGTTAGAATCAGTGCAGAGAAGGATGACCAAAATGATTCAAGGGATGCGTAACTTTAGTTATGAGTAGAGATTGAAGCTATTAAATCTACACTCACTCGAGAGATGCAGAGTAAGGGGCGATCTGATAGAAGTTTTTAAGTGGATAAAGGGGTTTAATAAAGGACAGGTAGGAACAGTTCTTACAGCTATTAACCAGGGTAGAACAAGAAGTAACGGATTCAAGCTGGAAAAACTTAGATTTAAAAAAAAATAGGGAGAAAACTGGTTCACAAATAGGGTGGTAAATGATTAGAATGGACTCAGTAGACAGGTAGTTAGTTGCGGAGTCATTAGAGAGCTTTAAAGGGAGGCTAGATAAATTCATGGATGGGGATGAAAGGTAGATGTAGGTAGTGTTAGGTAACAGGAACTACCACGTGTAGGTCTCACGGCCTCTTGTAGCTTCCTTATTTTCTTATGTTCTTATGTTCTTATATCTTCATAAGTCTCAGGCACACAGGAGGACTCAACCCAAGAGTCAAATATCCGTGACAACTGGGTGACGAACTGATGGTAGTTCTGCCCTACTTGACTCTTGGCCGACCTGAAATCGACACTGCAGCTATCGGGAGTCTTACTCAAACCAGTTAAGAGTGCCTGCTTCAGTAGCTCGTAGTCCTTAGTGGTGGAGGATGGAAGTGGCGTGTAGAGATCAGCAGCCTTTCCCGTAAAGAGGCAACCCAGACGAACGGCGAAGGTATCCCCCTAGTGAGTACCAGCATCTCGGCCACTCCCTCTAACCTTGTTAAATAGGTGGCTATGTCCTCGTCATCCTTGTAGGCTGGTAAACTCGGCCTGGAGACAGGATGAGATGGTAAATGGACTGAGGGCCTACTTTGAGCAGTGATTTCGGCCAGTTTGATCTCTTTCCCCTGCTCAGCTTGTCTGTCTTCTCTCTCTCTCAGCTTGTCTTTCTTCTCTCTCTCTCAGCTTGTCTTTCTTCTCTCTCAGCTTGTTTTTCTTCTCTCAAGCTTTTGCTGCTCCTGGATCCAAAGGCCAATCTCCAATCCTTTTAGACCGAGGGCTTCGCCCTGCTACTTCAATGCTCGAAGGAAGACATAGGAAATGAGAGATATAAAGACAGAAATAACAATAATGAACAAAAAAACCCAATAAGAAATACTTACAAAAAATAGACAACACCAACAGCGAATCAAATAAAAAAGAAGCTCTCAAGCATTGCTTCGGGGCATAAGGCAACAATGGCGCGCAGCGGCGACTTACTAGCAATTACCACCCACAGTCTTAAGAAGTGTAATAGTAACTTGATAACCTGTCGAGGTTGCCAATTATGTCAGGGCTGAGGTTGTTATTAATTAATATTACCAAACTTGAGAAATGTGGGAGAAGAAAAATCAAGGAGTATGATTACTCCAAATATACACACAACCCTCATTTTCCGGACCTCCATTTCCCGGATATCGGATTTGTCGGTCAAAATCCGAGGTCCTGGGATATGTCAGAGTCCCGGACAAATGCCTGGTCCAGTCCGTAAATCGACAAAATTGTCCGGCGGTCCAAGCGTCTCCTGTCACCCCTGGTCAGTGTCCGCGCCTCCCGCCAGGTGGCAGCATGCTCAGCGGCCGTATTGTTCATTTGGGCACAAGACACTCACAGTTCACCTGCACCGCCTCCGTCAGTCCCCTGACCCCCACTGCCCCTGGTGCAGGAATGTCTCTGAGACTATTGAACACTTTCTGCTGCAGTGTCTGCACTTCCACTCCCACCGTGTAGTGCAACACTCTCAACTCCTCACCCTGAATGTCGCCACCTGTGACCTACCCACCCTGGTGGCGGCGGCTGGCGTCCACCCCTCCCGGCAACACGCTGTCATCCGCCTCACCTGTGCCTTCCTGAGGAAGACAGGCCAGCTACAGTGCCTGTGATAGCATCATAGGACATCACCAGGGCTCATAGTGTTCCCCAAGGGATCCTCGCAGCCCTCAAAACAACAACAAAGTGACGTAAAAATCTACGGCGGGGTAGTTGATATTGGCGGTTGCCGGACAGTAAATACTAGAGTAGGATAAACGTCCGGGGGTGGGTAATGGCCTCAGACTGTTGCGTTTCCCGGAAGTTTGCGGTTCCCGGACCAGTGCTCCCCCCTATTAGTCCAGGAAAACGAGGGTTGTGTGTATTTACACAACAACAAAAATCAATAACTGGCTGGTTAGCCGCCAATTAATAGGAACCAAACAACAAACTGTATTGATAATAATATCAGAGCAGGGGTAATGTCACCCTAAGAACTCCCTGAAACGCTGCCTGGAGAGAGGTGAACTGCAACAGCGATCTTCAGCACCGTAGATTCCACTTCAGACGGCGGGGAGCGTTGAATGGTGTGCGGAACAGTGAAGGGCTGTCAGGAGGAGAGCCCAATTCTCCAGCGAGTGCCTTCAGGGGTTGAGAACAGCAGCAAGTAGTGGAGGTGTAGTCGAGGTGAGAGTGGCTTGCTGTCTGCTTAACCGTGGGCGGCGAGGCTCCTTCATCACAATGGGTTGACTACCCCCTTACCCCGGAACACGGGGCTGGAAATGTTGACGTGGATAGTCGGGTAACAGTACTTGAAGCCCCGAAGCACGCCGCTTGGTGAAAGTGAAAGTGGTAATCACCGTTACCATAACGAAGGAGTTGTACCTTATTCCAATGATTGATTGAGTTGACTGAGATGTAGAAACTCCTACCTATGGCGAGGAGAATTCAGGGTTAATTTCAGTCTTAATGAAATGAAAAAACTGCCTCTTAGATGCCCAAATATATGTTTCTTTCTTGATCAAATCTTTATCAATAAAGTTAAAAGCTATTCTTATGTATCATCCTATATGTATGATTAAATCATTTATTTATATGCTTCTCTGCTAATAGATCATCCTGTAACACTATTCCAAGTCTTTCTCTTAATTTTTTCAGTGTTGATACATAATTACCCAATTTGTATGTCCAGCTGTAGCGTTCTCTGCATCAAGCAGTTTATACTAGGGAGTTGGAACTTAAACGAGGCACCAATATTTAGAAATATAATCCAGGCAAGGAACACGTACTTACACAAATAACCCTAACTCTATCCCTAATGTACACCCCCCTACGGACATGGGCAAATTCAGCCTCGTCTCTCCAAAACTGTTGAGCTTAACTTAACATACACCTGACTAGTTCACTACCCACTGAGTGGTTTACATTTACATAGAGGCAAGGCCACTGGTGGCCATGTGGGGGAGACAGCGGAGAGAACTATTGACTATTTGGCAGGTTATTTATGTACTGTATATGTAAACATTATTGATGCTAAGACCATTCCTTGTGGTACTTCGCTTGTCACTTTCCTCCATTCTGCTTTATCTTCTCTAACCACTTTTCTCATTTCTCTTCCTTTCAGGTGGTCATCCATTCTTGTTTTAGTGTGTATGTGTGTGTTTATTTATCTAGTTTTTGCAATACAGGGCTTCTTGAGCTATAATCATGTGGTCCTCTGTCTGTATCTTTGTTTATGAAGTGTTTCCTTAAATTGATGCAAACTTTTTGCCACCATCAAACGAACACCATCTCTTCAAGTCCACCCAGGATTCTATTAAAAAACTATACTTCTTTGTGTTATACTGTAGGCTATATACATTTTTCTTTTCATGGTTTTCCTTGTGTCCTCTCAAATATACAGCCTCTTTTCCTTTCTAATAGCAGGTCTTTTCTATCAACTTCTTTAAAGTCATTTATCAGTTTATATACAGTAATTAGGTCCCCTCTCTCTCTCGTCCTTTTTCAAGCTTTGGTAACTTTATTTCTTTATACTTTCCTTTCAAACATGATCTTTCAATTCGGGCATCATCTCACTTGTAATCCTTTGTATTCTTTCTAATTCATTTTTATTCTTTATTTTGTTAGACCACCCAATTTCAGCATACTCTACTTTTGGTCTTATCAGTGGGAATTATTTTTTTCATCATATCTTTATTCATGAAGTGGAAAGCTATCCTTATGTTCATTATGATTATATATGTATCATTAAATAATATATTTTATGCTTCTCTGGTGATATATCATCAAGAAACACTATTGCCAAGTCTTTCTTTTCATTTTTCTCACTAATACATCACATCCCAACTTGTGAGTTCAACTAGGTCTCTTGCCACTTATCAAAATTTTCTGTACATGACATTGACTTATATTAAATTCAATTTCCCATCTCCATTCATAAATTTTGTTTAAACAGTTCTGTAATTCTTCGCAATCTTTGTGGTTTCTTATCTTCCTCATTAACTTTGCATCATCGGCAAATAGACTTATATAACTATTACTCCATTTGGCAGGTCATTCACCTATATCAAAAACATTATTGGTGCTAAGGCAGTTCCTTGTGGTAGGTACTCCACATGTCACTTCCCTCCATTCCGATTTTTCGTCTCTTACCACTGTTCTGATTTCTCTACCTTTCAGGTAGTCCCATCTATTTCTATAGAGTTCCTTTCAGTCCTCTAATCTCTTCTAACTTCCATAATAGTAGGGGCTTATTTTTCTTTCAAAAGTACTATATGCATTCTGCCCATCCATCTATTGTGTCTCTATTACTCTCCAAATTTGCTTTTCAGTTAGTATTTCTTCTCTTTTCAAGTATTCTGTCTACATTTTCTTAAGATTTTTATTTTTTTTGCAGATTTTACATTCTATGCAGGTCAATGACACAGGTCTATAATTGGGTTTTTTCCAATTATTATAGATTGGTCCAATCTTTGCTATTTTCCACTCTTTCGTGACTTTCCCTGATCTCAATGAGCATTCAATTATGTCATGTATTGGTTCAACCAGAGCTTATCTACACTACCCTCCCGAGTTTCACGCTATGCGAGTTTCGCGATCCTCGAGTTTCGCGCCGAGTCCTAAATTCTTATCATCCCGACTTTCACGCATTATATCCCCGAGTTTCGCGTTTTTTTTTTTTTTTTTGTGTGTGTGTGTGTGTGTGTGTGTGTGTGTGTGTGCCTACAGCGCCGTTAGGCAGTGACCTCCAGGAGTGGGATGGTAGGCCCTGGAGGTTAACTTGAGGGCTGTGATGGTTGGCCCTTGCCCGTGGTGGGGCAGACAGAATTTCTATAGTGACGCCTGTGATTAGAGGCTCATGCCGCCCCCTGTGTCCTCCGATGCACTCGCAATCGAAGTTAGAGTTAATGGGCAGCGTGTGGGTGTTCTTAGGCCACTCGACGGTGCAGAGAAAGATTTTAAGTGGATTTTACAGCCCTCATCAAGGATCGAACTCGGATCACCGAGAACGCCACTCGGAGACTTCTTCTTCTTCTTGTGACTCTTTCTGCTTAGTATCACTTTGTAGGTCGTCTGTCAAGCTCGTATTCGAGCTTGACATATATCTTGACGCTAACCACTCTGCTACCGCCTCCCATAAGAGACGTACGGGACACGTCTTCCTTCCTTCCTGCTTAGTATAGTATTATAATAGGCTTAGTATAGCTTGTAGTTTTGCTTTGTTTTTTTCCATTTGTTTGTGTTTTTCTCTACAGGAGCAGCCGGTGTCGCATAAGATAGGTAACACCTCAAAATAAGTAGCACCTTACCGTACACTCCCGCCGTTCCTTACTATTTACCACAAAATACTCCTTTATAAGTGATTAACCATGACGTGTGTGGTACTGTGGTTTCTGGAGGTACTGGAGGAGACGAGAGAAGAGAGGAAGGCATTGTGACAGTGTTATTGCCGTATAACACTGTCACACAACCATCAGCTGACAAGATATGTGTCAAGCTCACTCACTCAGCCCAAAACAGCATCTGCTGGGTGACTCCCAACTCGAGCTCAATCTCAAGCTCCTCTCCTCCCTCCTCTTCTCTACGTAGTGTTGGCCGAAGCCACCACCTCGGGAGGCGGGTCACAAACCCTAGGGTAACACCCAGTACCCATTCACTGCTGGGTGGACAGGGGCTTGGGGCATTTTCAGGATATTTTTTTGGGGAAAAAGTGAGTCTTATAAGCTGTAAAATACAGTAGGTACACAGCCCTCAAGTTAACCTCCAGGGCCTACCATCCCACCCCTGGAGGTCACTGCCTAACGGCGCTGTAGACACACACACCCAAAAAAAAAAAAATCTGGTCCTATTGCTTTTTTTCTTCTAATTCCTTTATTAGTTTCAATATATTCTCTGCTTATCTTGATGTCCCATATCTCGTCTCCTTCCTTTCTACTGATGGTTGTCAGAACTCAGTTCAGTTCCTATTATAAACACCTAAATGTTCTTGTTTAGTATTTTTTCTTTCGGTTGCGCATGTGTTGTTTTGTTCTCTTTTAATCTTGCTATGCTTGCCTTATGTTTCAGTTTTCCATTTATAAAATGAAACAACAGTTTGGTTCTTCTTTACATTTGTCACCTATATAAGTTTTTTTCTCAAACGTCTTTTCTTCTTTTTCTTATTTTCACACATTGATATCTTGTTTGTTTATATTCTTCTCTATTTCTCTGGTTTGATGATCTCTTCATCCTCCTCCATGCCTCATCTCTTTTCTTATTTGCTTCTTCACACCTTACATGGAACGTTTTTTTCTTCTACCTTTTTATTTCACTGTATATAATGGAACTTTTTTTAAATTCCTTTTTCATATACATACAAGAAAAAAGTCATACTTCTGTTGGACATCTGACAGTCTCCTCATTTCTCTCCAGTCTATTTCCCTGAAGAACTTTTCCAAGTCAATGTAATTTGTCTTTGCATATATTGTTCCCTGGGATTGTTCCCTGGCTGGGAACCAGGACCAGCACAGGGCTCTGTCACGCCGGACTAGAACCCTCCTGGGGAGAGACAAGGAGAGGTATGTCAGGAGTCTCGCTGAGGATGTCGAGGGTCATTTGAACGCTAATGACCTCCGACCCGCCTACCGAGCCCTGAAGAAGCTCCGTTCCAAGTCTCCATCTCGGGCGAGTGCTATTCGAACAGCAGATGGGCGCCTCATGTCGGACATGGATGGGCAGATGGCTCATTGGGCTGAGTACTTTGGGCAGTTGTTCACGGTGGACCCTCCAACTGAGCAGCTTCACACCACTGGGTTACAGGCAGTGGATGCCGATCCGCCCATTGACGAAACCGCACCCTCTCTTGACGAAGTCAGAGAGGCTGTAGCAAAGTTGCAGGGTGGAAAGGCAGCTGGTGTTTGTAATATCAGTGCGGAGCTCCTCAAAGCTGGGGGTGAGGCCATGATCCGCGGGTTGCATGCTGTCCTGACTGGCGTGTGGCAATCAGGTACCGTTCCTCCTGACTGGAAAAGGGAGCTGTTCGTCCCTATCTGAAAAGGGAAAGGGGACCGTCAGGACTGCAACAATTACCGCGGTATTACACTGCTCAGCGTGCCAGGCAAGGTGCTTGCCCATCTATTGCTGACACGGATCCGCAGTCATCTGCTGAAGCATCAGAGACCTCAGCAGTCTGGATTCACGCTTGGTAAGTCAACAAAGGACCGTATCCTAGCGCTTCGTGTCTTGGTGGAACGCCGACGTGAGTTTCGACAGGGGATGCTTGCAGCCTATGTTGATCTCAAGAAGGCGTTTGACTCAGTGCATCGTGAGTCACTCTGGGATCTTCTGCGACTTCGCGGGATTCCTGCAAGGACTATTGGTATGATAACTGGTCTGTATTCTGGAACTGAGAGTGCTGTGAAGTGTGGGGCAGGTATATCCAGCTTCTTTCCTGTTAATACAGGAGTGAGGCAAGGGTGTGTCCTTGCCCCATCACTATTCAACACTTGTATGGACTGGGTATTGGACGAAGTTGTAGATCAAAGAGATTGTGGAGCATCCGTCGGTAACACCAAGATCAGTGATCTTGTTTTTGCCGATGATGCAGTAATCTTTCCTGAGTCGCTGGAGGTCCTGGTGATGGTTCTCGAGGCGCTGCACGAGGAGGCAAAGCCTTTGGGACTTGAGGTCTCCTGGCTTAAGACCAAGGTCCAGGTGTTTGGAGGCTTACTAGATGAGACAGTACAGTCTGTTCATGCATGCGGCGAGGACATTGAGATCTTGGAAAGTTTTACATACCTTGGTAGCGCAGTCCATAATGACGGCGGGTCACATCAAGAAGTCTTACGGCGGATTGGCATAGCCCACGGTGTTATGGACTCGCTCAGCGGGAGTATTTGGCATTGTCGGTACCTGTGCAGGGGGACAAAGATCTTCAAGTCGCTTGTGATCCCTGTATCACTCTATGGTTGTGAGACATGGACACTAAATAGTGACTTGAAGAGACGAATCAATGCCTTTGGTAATAAGTGTCTTCGCAGAATCATGGGGTATCGCTGGGATGATTACGTGTCAAATCAGCGATTGCACTGTGAGACTGAATCGAGGCCTATTACCTGCATAGTCCATCAGCGTCAACTTCGGCTATATGGGCATGTGGCACGCTACCCTGAAACCGATACTTCCCATCGGGTTGTATCTGTAAGAGACAATCCAGCGTGGAGGAGGCCAAGGGGCGCCCACAAGGCTCGTGGCTGGGGCAAGTTGATGTTTCTTGTCGAGAGCTGCTTGGTATGGGAAAGGAGCCTGCATGGGGACTCGCGCGTGGTGACCCCCGGGAGTGGCATCGTAGGGTGGGCGAGGCGACGCGCCCCCCGGCGTATGCCCCCAATGATTGATGATTGATATATAGTTTCATCTTTTTTCATTATGTGACTTTTTCTCTACCTTTCTATCCCTCATCATCTCCATTTCTAATACCACATTGGCACTTTTCCCAAGAGGCACGTGTAACATATATCCCTCATCAGATCTAATGATTTTGTCCTGATGGAGTCTTTTCCCCTGAATCGCTTATACCTGTACCCATTGTGTCATCATATTGATCAGCATTAGTCTTAACAATCTGTTGCCCCATGTAATTTTACTGCCTTCCCTTTTGAATGTTTCCCACTTAACTTTATTGCAATTGAAATCCCCAACCATTGTCACTTTTCTGCACTCTCCAATTATTCGTTTAAGCTTTCCAAGGAATCTTCAAACATTTTAAAGTCTTGTTTTCTCTAAGTCCAATAATTTGTTTGAGGGAAATGTATGCCAACACTATTTTATATATTTCTTCATTTATTACTTTATTCTTTGCACTTATCACATCAGCTTTACCTCTACCATATTGTACTATCACCACTTATTTAATGTTTTATTTCAGCATTAGCCGAAAAGCCGCCCTCCGGGCAGACTTTTTGGCTAGCTCCTGCGGAGGGCTTTTGGTGGGCCTTCGGCCCACCAAATTGATTGGTTTATCACCAAGTAATAGGACAAAAGTAACTCTGAAGTAATAGGACAGAAGTAAATCTGAAGTAATAGGACAGAAGTAACTCTGAAGTAATAGGAAGTAGGCTAGTGAAGTAATAGGACTGAAGTAAAAGAAACCGTCCGTCAGTCGTGCGTTCGTTTCGATATCTTTTTTTTTTTCATGCAAAATATCTCGCGTAATATTTTTTTTTTTCACAATTCTCGCTAATACTAAAAATTGAAAGAAATTAAAGTGATCGGATCATCCCCAAAGTGGCCTTAAAATCTTCCCCTGGTCGACCTGGTTCCAAAACTGTGCCATATGATGGGATTGCGCCACTGGGGGCGGAACCTATAGCGGACACACACACAGACGCACACACTTTCGATTACGTATATTATTATAGATTATCATCACTTCTCCACTACAAAATTTGGTCTTATCTCCATGTATTTTCATGACCATTTGTCTCTATAAGTATTGATCTTAATATCCTCAGTTAACTTAGCGTAGTCTCTGCCAGACTCACTACGTCAGGCTGTTTCTCTTTAATATAATACTCCAATACCAATTCTCTTGTGATAACCCCATCAACATTAGTGTACATTATCTTAATCTCTTCTTTGTACCCCATGCTCTATTTTACGTATCGTTTTTTTTATCCTTCCATTCCTCAGCTTCCAGTAGAACTAAAGACCTCTTCCTCTGTCCATTTTTTTTCCATTAAATTCAACCAATAGCTCCTTATATTCAGCCCTCTCTTTCATGTATTTCTTAATCCATACCATATTATACTCTTCAACTAACATCCTTAATTTGTCCAGTTCTTAGTAGCACATCACAGTAGCTGCCGTCTGATATTTGAATCTAATTCTAATTGCTCTCTGTCCACCTTCAACATTCTTTCCCAGCCTTTGTACTTCATCAATAAACCCTTCTCATCATCTCCATTTAAGACCTTGGTCAACTCTTTAACCTTCTCTTTTCCCTTGTGGTCTTACTAGATATTGCCTTTCTTTCATTTTATAAACAATAGCACATATCTTTTTGTATGCCATATTTCTTATTACCACTTCTTTTTTTCATTGCATTTATCACATCGTGCTCCAGCTGTTTTTTACGGTCGTCTTCTTGTTCCACAACTATTTTCCTTAAATCTGTTTCCTTTTCCTCCTGTATTTTGTTCCATCCTTAGTGTAGTTTTTGGATCCTTGCAATGTTCTCTTGTTCCTTTTTACCTCTATGTCTTATTGTAAAGTCTTGTGTTAAGTCGTTCTCAGCTGTTAACATTTCAATCTTTCTTCTCAGACATTTGTTTTTCTTCCTCTTCTGCTTTTAGTCTTTGCTTTTCTTCCTTGTGCTTGTCATTCTCTTCAATTTCAAAACCTCTTTTTGCAGGGGTTTTTCCATTGTTGCTTTCATTTTCTCTCGTGACATTTTATCATTTATACCATATTCCATTACATCAGGTTGTTTATCTCTTTTAAACCTGTGTGTGTCCATGTGTCATGCAGCACAAAAAACATTGGCATGGACATATACATTTTGGAAAAGGAAGGGTACAGACATGGCACTCTAGGGAAGTTCATCAAGAGAAGAGGAGGAATTAACTAGATTTGATGGAATGATATTTCTACCACCAGCATCCATTAATTTGTCTCTTACCACACGCAGGGAGAAGCAAACCCCACGTGACCTGGCCAAAAGAGGCACCATCATTACATTACTTGACCAGGGCCCCGGGGATGAAAGTTTTGAACATCAAGACTGTGATGTAGAAGGCTCTGAAGACTCTGACTAAATGCTGAAAGATATGAATTTAATACCAATGTGCCTTACAGAATTCCCTTGTTTTGTTGTACTGCTCAACGATGCCATTACTGTAGCAGAAGTAGCCTCTGCACCTTAGGTTAAATCTGGAGTCAGAGGATAAACCAGTGCATCCATGGTAATGTGCAACTTTTGCTGGTATTTTGAATCAATTTCTCAACAAAGATGGTGAAATTACGAATATAGTCCAAACTAAATGATATGGGTCATCAATGTTTACAAACATGGCTGTTTTTGTTCTATGCAGGGTGTAGTTTCTTCCTCCCTACCTCAGTTTTCCATTGTTTGGTATAGATGTTTCATATTTCCAAGTTAAAAGAAAACTATTTCTTTTATGAATAGTGTTTTGGATATATACCTCATGAAAACAATGCAAAGTACATGATTAGTGATTCGGGTGAAAGGTAAGATTTTTGTCAACTGTTGCCTCTGGCTTTTCCTTTATTATCCACATTGATCACTTTACCTTCAACATCTTAAATTTTCCTGTAGATACAGCCCCAATGCCTCCATTTCACTTCAAATTTTTTCCTGCAGTAGTGACAACCTCGAAATATCAATGTTAATGGCTGAAAAAAAAAAAGTAAATTTCATGATAAGCACATAACACATAGTTGCCACCTAAAACCATCCGTTATATACACAAGGGATCTGTTTGATAAGTTTAGAATTTTTGACCTCATTAAACAATGGAAAATATGGAGTTCTGCATGTTATTTATCCCCAGAAGGATGCATGTGGTCCTTCCTCCGTTTTCCAAGATGCGGTATTGAATATAGAATAAGGTCAAGTTTTTAGATTCTGTGAATAGTTATACAGATCATAATCTCAATCCTGAAATGTCAACATTTAGCCATTTAATTTAAGAATCTATAGAAATAAAACTGTATGCCAAAGTTTATAGAATATGTTATCCGATACATCAAAGTGATGCAGTGCTGCATGGAGACCTTTGTGATGTGGCTGGTACTAAATCTAGAGGACTTGAAATAATGGGATGAATTGGGAGAGTGCCTGATTGAATGGGGAGGTTTTAAGCCACCAACATAAGATGTATCCATTTCTTTAGTTTAGTTAGTGTAAAGATCTGGGTTCACAACTTGTTTCACCTGCCAATAGTTACAGTGTAGAAGCAAAAAGCTCAGTATCAGCAATACCATAGAGGAGAGAAATATAAATGAACTATAATGTAAGAGCCTGTATATTACCACCATATTTAATGCAACATTCCTTTATTTTGTCAAAGGGTCAAACTGTTGTAATATATATTGAAAAAATAGTTATAAGATAACTTTAGTTTTAAATTTTAGTGTTTTATTGGTAAAAAGTGCCTTATGTGAGTTCCAAGCACAAATACAGGGTCTGTCTTGCCCAAATGCACTTAAAAGTGTGCAAAAAAGAAATATCCTGTGAACACGTTCAACGTCGTTCATGTAAAATCTAAGTGCATATTGCAAAATGTTACATGTAATACAGTAGCCTATGTATGTAATGACTTGACAGCTTAATTGATGAACTGGAACATCACATATTCACCAATTATAAAAGCAAACTCAAGTATCGTGAATATCAAGTCCAGCAGGACAGTACTCTGTAGTGTGTGTAGCTATGAAATGTGCAGTAGCTGTGATTGGTTTCGGAATTGAAAATCATTACTGATTATGTTTGTGTTGCAACATTTACTAAATTATAAAGTAAAACATATATCAAGTTGAAAAACATTATGTTCAAAAGTATTTAAATACTAAACACAAGAATTGACTACTGACTTCTCTTTCTATCCTGAAGAAGACAACTTATATAAGATTTCAAGTACACTCGACCCTTGATTTAACAGACTAACTGGGGAATTGAAGTGTCCGTTGCTTAGTAGTCGCAGGCCGGGTGCCATTATTTTTCATACTTAACACTGTTTATTACATATAGAGGCAATAAGAATATGAAATATGATTATGAATAAGCATTTATAGGTATAAAGAAACATGTATGTATATTATATGTATAACCCAGACACTACATACCATTACAAAACAAAAATATGAAAATAATTGCAGTTTTTGTTTTACTTACCGTGAACTCTCTGTAAAGCTGTGAACAGGACTGTGTACAGGACTGTGTGCAGGACTGTGTGCAGGACTGTGTGCAGGACTGTGTACAGGACTCAGAATGCTTCTGTTCTGAGTCCGAGGTGATGTCCTAGCAGACACATTTTTCAAGCAGCAGACTTATTGAATAGTTTGGTCCACTTATCCGATAGCAGATGGAGTCTGTTGAATCCGAAGTCCTTTAAATCAAGGTCCGTGAAATCAAGGGTCGAGTGTATTTTAGCAAAAAAAAGGAAAACGATCAATACAACAAAATATGAAATCCCACTATATGAATCTTTCTTAAGGATGTCACTCCACTTACGATACAATTTTTTCCCTAATTGAGCT
Organism: Chionoecetes opilio; assembly: GCA_016584305.1. Taxonomy (NCBI): domain Eukaryota; kingdom Metazoa; phylum Arthropoda; class Malacostraca; order Decapoda; family Majidae; genus Chionoecetes; species Chionoecetes opilio. The sequence goes on from JACEEZ010000460.1 coordinate 133,560, forward strand.
CGGATGCTCATTTTTTTAATTAAAGTTGTGCACATGATGGTACTTATACAGATAAAGTTTCATAAAATTATATCAATAAATACAAAACTTAGAAATAATTAACTTGAATTTGTCGGCGATATTAGTCAATTATTCATATCGCTACTAGTCACTAGCTATTAGGAGTTCTGCCTTGGTTATTTTTTTATGAAAAATATTGGGCATAGTGCCAAACTTGGACTGCTATTTTCTGGTGTAGGTTCATTGGTTATTAGGGTACGCCGTATAACAAAAATTCTTTTTCTCAACTTTGGCATGCCAATTTCCTATGTAAAATGGAATTCTAAGACGATTTTATCTTTATCCATTTTTGCATTTGAGCAATTCTTACTATGCAAAATTGCACTTTTATATTGCACCCTTATTGAATAATGCTTAAATGAGTACGCAGTGTCCGGTTGGTCCTGTGTATTGCATCATGCACCAATATGAGTTCCAAATGACTAGTGTGGTAAGCTCTTTCTGATCAGTTGGTTCATCAGGCACTACATCACAGTGTCACAGCCTCTACGTTGGCCTAGAACGTGTCCATCATGTCCTTCTTAGACCTGAAGCAGGGCATGGTCTCCCGGTGGTGGGCCCGAGCCCGGATGAACCCGTCTCTGGCCTGCTGCCCCACCACTGCTGCCGCAGCCTCTGTCACCTGCTTCACAGACTCTTTCGGTGCTCTGAGTGTGGATAGAGAACTCCGGAACCTCGTACGGCTTGACCAGGATCTCCTGGATCTGATCCCCGGACAGTGAACAGGTGAATGCCGGCTCGTGCACCTGGCCAGGCTGCCAGCTGATCAGTGTCTGCAAGCTGGTGGCTGACAAGTTCAGCTTGGGTGTGATGCGAGGTCTTACAATGGTGTCCCCATACTCCTCGCCAGCCCTCAGCTTCAATATCTGGGTCACGGCGAACCTGCGGTCGTCCTCACTCTTGACTCGCCATCAGCGAGAGGAGGACACATTCTGCGTGTGCGAACCGTGCTCCTGTCCGCACGTAGAAGGTCACAGCTGTTTGGACCTTCTTGGGCTGCGACCTCATCACTCTGAGCTGCGTGAGGATGTGCTTGGGGCCGTCCTCTAGTCTGTGGTGAACCTTGATGTCGTAGTAGAGTTTGAAGTACACCTGCAGGCAGTACTTGACTAGGATTTCCACGGTGTTCAGTTCTTTGTCAGTCAGTCCATACTTTCTGGTCCACATGTACACGAGCGAGTGGGCTGTGGTGAGCCATCTGGAGTGGGACACCTTGCCACACTTGATCTCCTGCAGCTCGGACGGGAGAACGCCCCGCTTCACAGCTGGTAGGAGACTTGCTGGTCAGTGAACATGTTGACCAGGATATACTCCGGTATCTCCGTGAGATCTTCACCGCCTGGCACTCCTCTGAACTCTGCGTTGTACTGCATCTCATTCACGCTGGACAGCAGACTGCACACTGGACCCGTGAAGCCAGTGTCAGATGAGGTAGGCCCGTCGATGCTGGTGATAAGGTGGCGCAGGGGCAACTCGTTTGTGTGCAACACGCATATACTCCAGAAGAGCTTGCGTCCCAGCATCTTCTCCAAATGGGCGTGAGTACCACCCTTCCACCCCGTGTTGGCCCTAGTTGAGTCACCTTGCAGTATGATCAGTGAGTCGGTGGAGTCGTATGTCACCAGCAGATCATAGAGAGCCTGAGCCACCTTGAACGCAGGCTTCTCAGGTGGCACCGGGTTCTCTGGTACAAAGTGCCAAAGGTACCTTCCAGATGGCTCCTCTGTCACTGACACATGCTCCTCCCTGATCAACCTTGGGTGCAGTTTCTCATAGCTGTCGGGCACCATCGCCCTGGTCTTGTCCTTCCTCCCATCGTAACCCAATCCAACTGTTTTGGTACCCTGGTGCTTCCCCTGGTCAAGGCCCCTGGCCGATGCCATGGCATCCTGCCTGGCCCTCCTCAGCTTGTTAGGATCGCAGACCAGGTACGACATGTCTGGAGAGAGGTGGCCGTCAGCGATAAGGTCCTGGAGGAATCCAGAAGCCAAGGCAGCAGCAGCAGTGGGCGGAACGTCGAACCGGATGCTTGGATGCAGAGCTGTACTTCGACCGTACGTGTTTGACCGACTTACGCTGTTTTTTTGTGACTTTTGGAGTTTGGTGATAGGACCTTAGACCTTAAACAGTATCCAGCCCTGAAACCACCTACGTTGGGAAAATAATAACGTGGAAAATCCAGTTGCCAGGAAAAAGGTTTTTACCCAAAAAACGAGGCGATTTTGTATGAGAAATGAGCTTTCCGGCGTCTGGCGGACTTAATGTAGGTCTTACGGCAATATCGAGGGCATACTTCCGATAGAGTTTTTAGCGCCCTACAACTTTGTCATCAGTGAAATTTATCGAATCTCGAACTTAAGTGGCTTTTCTGTGAGTGTAAAGATGGTGTATGCTAAGCTATGTTTTGCATATAAATATAAAAGTCCGTTTTTGCATAGCAAGAACTGCTCAAACCAAAAAGTTGAAGGGGACAAACCACCCTATAAATTCAATTTTACATAAGAAAACACCCTGCCAAATTCGAAATAATTTATAGTTCACTTTTCATTGGACCTACGGCGTACCATGGTTATGCCAGAGAGCTTCACCGAGAGGTGTCACTCGGGCGATTTAACATTGCACGCCATTTTGTTTTCATAGACAACAGCGATCCTAGCGGACGGAGGGGCTCTGACAGTCGCCCGCTGTCAATGCTGTTGAGGAATCTCACCTCCTTTTCGTGATGATAGGGTGATAATGGAAGGTGGGAGAGGGAAAGAGGGAAGAAGATATGAGAGAAGGAAAGGAGGAATAAGGAAGAAAAGGAGGGATGAAGAGAGTCGGAAGAGGAAAGAAAGAAGGAATCAAAGAAGGGAGGGAATTCCTCCAGTCACCCATTACCCATCACCCATTCACTCACCCATCACCCCACACCCATTCACTCACCCATCACCCCACACCCATTCACTCACCCATCACCCCACACCCATTCACTCACCCATCACCCCACACCCATTCACTCACCCATCACCCCACACCCATTCACTAACCCATTCATTACCCATCACCCATTCACTAACCCATTCATTACCCATCACCCCACCCCATTCATTACCCATCACCCCCCACCCATTCACTAACCCATTCATTACCCATCGCCCCCCACCCATTCACTCACCCATTACCCATCAGCCCACACCCATTCACTCATCCATTACCCATCACCCCACACCCATCCAGAATTAGGTTAGGATAAGAACAAGAGAACATACGTAATATAAAAGGCAAAACCAACAACAGAGGAATGGATATATGTGTGGCAATCAGCATTACACAAGTCACCGATTTCCTCTAACTCACTATACTCTTTTTTTTTCTTCTTTTTTTTTAAACGAGGTGAAAAATCCTGACCCCTTACTGCTTACTGATTGAGATTTGATGTCAGGAGAAGGAAATACTACACTTCTTCTAAATTTCAGTTGTATTTTATCATATTTAACCATATTATCAGGCAAACATGGGCATCATTCTAAGCATGAGACCTTAAGGGGAGCGTTACACCATTTCTTAATTATCAGTGGATTGTCATGATCTATTTTATGTCTAAAGTATGGTAATGCCGAAATAATCCTAGCTCATTTACAGATGCATAGCTCGATACATAACTGCAAAAAAAATAAACTTCTAAGAAATTTAACTCTTAATAACGTTCTTATCCAATGACTTGCACTGCTGAACAAATTACCAAATAGGCATTAAAAAATATCCAAACTATTAATCTTTTAAGAATTTTGAATTTCATTCTTCTTAAGTGTTTAGAATGTTTTTTGTTTTTTTGGATCTCGTAAATGTATTTGCTATTATTTGCAAATATTTACCCAAATTGAGAAAAAATGAATGATAAGAAAATCAAATCTTCATTCATCTTTCCAATGATATATTGTTTATTAAATTCGGTACAATAGTGGCAAAGTTATTAAAGGAAAATGGGAAAAAAAAAAAAAAATCAGTAGAGAGGTTTAAAGGCGCGCGTTTTTTTTTAACCGCGCGCCCTTTAAACCTCGAGGCACAGTGAATCTGAACAGATGCTGGTTGGTTGGTTTGCTCTCGCAGCCACGCTCTCTGTCACTCTTGAAGTGCTATATGACATAGCAGGTATCTGTTCCCCCCTTTTGCAAAAGGTACTAGTCACAAAAGGGTGCTAGCTGTCAGACGCGCATGGACAGTTTGGTGAGCTAAAGCCAGAGTTCTCTCTCTCTCTGAGCCACTTTATGCCTTGATCTCCTCGGCATGGTAGTGGAGAAGGTAGAGAGCGTGAGGTAGATCAATCCTGCGCTGAATAAATGGTAAATGGTCTGGAGGGAGCAGGAATGGTGGAAGGCTGAGAGATGAGCAGCGACACCCGGCTTCTCCCTCTACTCCCTCACTACTGAGGCCTTGAGACGACCCTCTGTCTCACAGAGAGGGACTGAGAGGTGCCAGTTTGCCTATGCCAGTGAATATCATACAAATTTTCTTTGCGGATATTTTTTTGGGGGAAGGGGGGGAGAGAAAATCAGCCATAACACATTCATTTGTCCTGCTTTACTTATAATACTTTGTCACAAGCTTGCTCAAGTGTTCAACTACACACGAGAATTTTTTCGAATATTTCAATATGTTCGGAAATATTCGTGTGACTTTCCCCTTAAGATAGAATGGAATTTTCGCCTCGTAAAAAAAAAAAAAACTATAATTCCCTAACTCACCCATCACCCATTCACTCACTTGCCATCGTTGTGCCTGTTAAGACTCGCCCATTACCCATCACCCCCCACCCATTAACCATCATCCCCCATCCATTACCCATCACCCCCCACCCATCATCCATCACACCCCACCCATTACCCATCACCCCCCACCCATTACCCATCAACACCCCACCCATTACCCATCCCCCCCACCCATCACCCATCACACCCCCACCCATTACCCCCCACCCATCACCCATCACACCCCACCCATTATCCATCACACCCCACCCATTACCCATCACCCCCCACCCATTACCCATCACCCCCCACCCATCACACCCGACCCATTACCCATCACCCCCCACCCATTACCCATCCAAAACCCCACCCATTACCCATCACCCCCACCCATTACCCATCACCCCCCACCCATTACCCGTCACCCCCCACCCATCACACCCGACCCTTACCCATCACACCCCACCCATCACTCCCCACCCATTACCCATCACACCCCACCCATTACCCATCACACCCCACCCATCACCCATCACCCCCCCACCCATTAACCATCACCCCCCATCCATTACCCATCACCCCCCACCCATTACCCATCACACCCCACCCATTACCCATCACACCCCACCCATTACCCATCAAAACCCCACCCATCACCCATCACACCCCACCCATTACCCATCACCCCCCACCATCACCCATCACACCCACAACCCATTACCCATCACCCCCACCCATCACCCATCACACCCCACCCATTACCCATCACCCCCCACCCATCACCCATCACACCCCCACCCCATTACCCATCACACCCCACCCATTACCCATCACCCCCCACCCATTACCCATCACACCCCACCCATTACCCATCACATCCCACCCATTACCTATCACCCCCCCCCATCACCCATCACACCCCACCCATTACCCATCACACCCCACCCATTACCCATCACACCCCACCCATCACCCATCACCCCCCACCCATCACACCCCACCCATTACCCATCACACCCCACCCATTACCCATCACACACCCACCCATCACACCCCACCCATTACCCATCACCCCCCACCCATTACCCATCACACCCCACCCATTACCCATCACCCCCCACCCATCACCCATCACACCCCACCCATTACCCATCACCCCCCACCCATCACCCATCACACCCCACCCATTACCCATCACACCCACCCATCACCCCCCACCCATCACCCATCACACCCCATCCATTACCCATCACCCCCCACCCATTACCCATCACACCCCACCCATTACCCATCACACCCCACCCATTACCCATCACCCCCCACCCATCACCCATCACACCCCATCCATTACCCATCACCCCCCACCCATTACCCATCACACCCCACCCATTACCCATCACCCATCACCACCCACCCATTACCCATCACACCCCCACCCATCACCCATCACAACCCCACCCATTACCCATCACTCCCACCCATTACCCATCACACCCCACCCATTACCCATCACCCCCCACCCATTACCCATCACACCCCACCCATCACCCATCACCCCCCACCCATCACCCATCACACCCCACCCATTACCCATCACCCCCCACCCATCACCCATCACACCCACCCATTACCCATCACCTCTCACCCATCACCCACCACACCCCACCCATTACCCCCCACCCATCACCACCCACCCATTACCCATCACCCCCCGCCCATCACCCTTCACACCCCACCCATTACCCATCACCCATTACCCATCACCAGTCACACCCCACTCATTACCCATTACCCATCATCCATCATCCCAAGGGAGAGGGAACTTCCTCCATAATTTCTGCTGGAAACCATATGACAGATTGTACAAACAATTAATCATCAATCAATCAGAAGACAGTATATGCCCATCATAGAGTAAAAAGTACACATTGCCAGTACATGCATGGACAAGCCATGGAAATAAGATCAAACCCCCCCCTCAAAAAAAAAAAATGTGTGTGGGGGAAGAGGGTATTGAGATTGGAGACAATTTATCGGAATGACGGGGCTTCGGTATGAAATATAAAAGGAACAAAAGGTTTAATAAAAAAAAAATACATCTCTATCAATAACACTTCAGTTCATTATTTTAACGTAATACTAAATATATTTGCGTATTGAAAATGCACAACACCGTGCACAGTAATGATATTTTGACAAGCCCCCCCCCCCCCCCCCACTGGGCGGCGCCACCGGTTCATAATCCAAAATGGCGCAGCCCGAGTGACACCTCGGTGAAGCTCTCTAGTTATGCTTTGCTCGATTTTCAAAATGTTTTCCCTTGTATTTCACCCACGTAATAACATAAACTTCAATATAAAATCAAATATTCAACTTACCAGACCTTTGACCAGCCCAAGACTTATAAAAAAGTGTCTGCTTTCAAATAAAAAAACACTTATGCAAATCGGACAAGAATTGCCAGAGTAGTAAGAGCTTGAATGACATTATCTTAGACAAAAACGAAACTCCAGAAACGTCTGTCAAAGTTTTTTTTTTTTTTTTTTTTTTTTCTGACAAAAAAAATATAGTAAAACCAAGGAAAAAATAAATAAACTACCTGCCCACGTGCTATTACGTCATATGTAAACAAATCATAGCCAGTCTACTTATAATATTTATAAAAAATAGAAAAAAATTGTCAAATGACAGCAATCTTTTGGGACGGTAATGCCAACACATGAGGCTGATGTTTAACAAGTTTTCGCAAATTTTTGTGTTGCCGTGAAACTCTGCCTGGGTATAATTATTACTTTACTCCTCCAACTGAAACCCAGTCGTGTTACGACAACAAGGAATGTATAATTAATTATATTATAAGTAAGCTGCCACCAGTTCAAGATTTAACCTTAAAGTTTAACTCTTGAACAGAATGTTAATGTTTATCATCAAGATAGTAACGTGGATTTGATATTTTTCATATGAATATTTTACCGAGTTAACACAGAATTAATTTCGGAGGTCTGTGAATAAGTATTTCCTCAACACACCTTGTATGTCACCTGGGTTGATTAAACTACATAGAATCAGTCATGAATTCAGATTTATTAATGGTAAGCACACGTCTCCATGGAAGATATCACTATAGACTAATGGAACATTTGACAAATACTAGGAGGAAGTATTATATGAAGGTAACTGGATCTAAAAACTAACACATTTGGAGAGAATGATTTGATACTCGGAACTACACGTACTACACTTCGAGTAAGATTCTGCCACCTCCGATCACTACAAGTGTTTTAATGTCCTTTCACAAGACGAGTTGTCGTGGATGAACGCAACGCCGTTTCACGAAATAGTTCTGATTTTCACGTGGAAGTCACTGAGGGACACACCACTGTTTCTTCACATACACTATGAAGTATTTCTCATCCTAATGTGGCGTTTTTCCTATTTTTTCCACTTAAACTAACACCACAAATAATCATAGCAGCATGACTAATTAGGAAATAAGGAAGGAGTGTAAGAATATCGTATGTCTGCGTTAACCATGTGGCCGCCGCCGCTGTTGAATTTGCAGAGTGGTTTGCCTGAATGGACGAGAGATGAGAAGTCGTCTCAATTAACACGGCAATGATTGATACGCGGAACCAATCAGTAATAAGCAACAGCTCCAGTATTTGAAATTACAATAAATGTACAAACGGAAAGGGTGGGGAGGGAGAGAATAAATATTACGTCTTACCTGAATGGACGAGAGATGAGAAGTGAGTCTCATGGCTTGGAACAGTGGTGCGGTGAGTCCCGCGCGGGAAAGGGAATCGGCGTTTGTATGTTATCTCACTGACTTAATACCATTGATATTGAACGATCAGCACCCGGGGTGGAATGTGGGAGCAAAAGGAATACTTTATGAGTAACAGTGTAATGAAATCTTTCAATTGATGAGAAAAATTTGACTGGAGAACAATTTAACTCTTTATTAATTCAAAACCCATTTGCATATTCGCAGCATTTTCTCACGGTGAGATTGTTCGAGAATGTTCTAAGGAAAGAAAAAGGCATACATTATTTTAGCGTTATCGCGGAAAACTCTTGAGGTACATTGCTTACGGAAGGTCTGTACTCAGAACTCTCAAATATCCTAAGAATTGAATGGGGTTGACCAATAGATTAACGTTGTTATTGGGCTTCGGGGCAATGTGTTCCATGAGAAAACACCTTCCGCGAATTTCAATATCCGCAGAGATAACTGGTTCGAGTTGGTTTTACCGGGAGGGGGGGAACGAACGAGGGAAGGAGAAAGAAAGAAGGGGGGGGAGAAAGAAAGAAAGAACATGAAAGAACTGTTATAAGAAATAAAATTCACCACCTAAACAACTGCACCTATGCTCACTTAGCCTAGAATAAAGAAATAAATTGTTATTAAGACATTTCCCATCTCGGGATACATTATACGTAATACTGGCATTACATTTTCACTTTTTTTTTTTTGCTCCTCTAAAGCGGAGTGACGTCCTTAAAGGATGCCCGTCAGGGTGGCAAGGTTGGTAGAGACGTGAGCTCGCAATGTGCAGCGTCCCTGCGCATTCGGTCAGCGGTTCGAGTCCGCCTAGTTCGTGCTGACGTGGCGGCGCTTTGTATAGTCAATAACCTTGTAGTTGGTACTTGCAAAGTGTCTAGATAGGATGAAAATCTTATCTTATCTCCTTAAAGGATAGTCTCCAACAGGCAAGTCAAAAAGCAGTCCAATACATATGTATACTTTGCTAGATTGCTAGATGTGAATCTTAGTTGTATGAATATGAAAAAGCATAAGAAATTTGTCTTCCAGACTCCACAAGTTAAAGGTATTGGATGAAAGTAGTGGCAAACTTTCATCATTTAGACATACAATAGAAATGAAAAGTCTTTTGCACTGGAGTGATAGTAGGTGGGAGAGGTGGGGGGAATATGTGGTTACCTTGTTTAGAAAAACATCTTTCATGAAAATAACTCTAGAAAATATTTAGAGTATCAACAATGGTGGATTGTGAGTAAGGTATATAGGAAACCTGTAATAACTGATCCTGGAGTGGCAGTATCTGGGAATGGCTTCGGTCGCCTGGGGAAGTACCACACCCTTAAGGGGAGCGTCACACGAATATTTCCAAAAAACATCAAAATATTCGAGAAAAAAATTCATGCATAGTTGAACACTTGAGCAACCTTGTGACAAAGTATTAGAAAGAAAGAAGAAAAATTGAAAGAGTTATGGCTGACTCCCCCTCCCCCCCGAAAAATATCCGTACATTTTTTTTTATGATATTCACTGGCATAGGCAAACTGGCACCTCTCAGTCCCTCTCTGTGAGACAGAGGGTCGTCTCAAGGCCTCAGTAGTGAGGGAATAGAGGGAGAAGACGGGTGTCGCTGCTCGTCTCTCGGCCTTTCACCATTCCTGCTCTCTCCAGACTATTTACCATTTATTCAGCGCAGGATTGATCTACCTCACGCTCTCTACCTCCTCCACCACCATGTCGAGGACATCAAGGCATAAAGTGGCTCAGAGAGAGAGAGAACTCTGGCTTTAGTTCACCAAACTGTCCATGCGCGTCTGATGGCTAGCACCCTTTTGTGACTAGTACCTTTTGCAAAAGGGGGGACCAGATACCAGCTATGTCAAATAGCACTTCAAGAGTGATAGAGAGCGTGGCTACGTGAGTAAACAAACAAACCAGGATCTGCTCCGATTCACTGTGCCTCGAGGTTTAAAGGGCGCACGGCTTTTTTAACTGCGCGCCTTTAAACCTCTGAAATGATAAACTGAAAAATTTGTCTTTTTCCAGTTTTCCTTTAATAACTTCGCCACTATTGTACCGAATTTAATAAACAATATATCAATGGAAAGAGGAATAAAAATGTGATTTTCTCATATTTCGTTTTCTTTCAATTTGGGTAAAAATGTGCAAATAATAGCAAATACATTTACAAGATCCAAAAAAACTAAAAAATTGCTGAACACTTAAGAAGAATGAAATTCAAAATTCTTATAAGATGAATCGTTTGGATATGTTGTAGTGCATATTTGGTAATTTGTTCATCAGTGCAAGTCATTGGATAAGAACGTTATTAAGAGTTGAATTTCTTTAAAAAAAGTTTTTTTTTTTTTCTCAGTTATGTATCGAGCTATGGATCTGAAGATCAGCTAGGATTATTTCAGCATTAGCATACTTTTGACATCAAAAAAATCATGACAATCCACCGGTAATGAAGAAATGGTGTGATGCTCCCCTTAGGGAGCAATTAGGGAATAACACACACAAATACACGTTTTTTCGACACCGAGAATTTTGTTTCCGGCGGTCATTTCTCTCCTTCTCCTAGCCAGAGGCATTGAGAGCAACCCTGAACCCACCTACAAATACACATGTCCGACATGCTCCAAACCTATCACTTCAAGTTGATACACTAAGGGTTCAGTAATCAGTGCTGCCAGATGCAGGGAAATTTCCCTGTTTAAGGGAAATTCAGGTCACTACAGGGAAACAGGGAAGAAAATTGAAAATATACCAAAATATAGGGAAATTCTAAAAATACGGAGAATATATACATTTTTTGTGTATATCTCTAATTTAAGAGAGAGAGAGAGAGAGAGAGAGAGAGATTCGTTGTAAGGCCCGGTTCAGACTTCACGTATTTGCTACGTCCGTCTTGTTATCGTGACGTCACCGTGACGTCACGATGATGTTACCTCGTCTCACTGGTCGATCACTCCCGCTCGCTCATATCAGAAAAAATTACAGTATAAAACCCCCTTGCTTTCCTTACTTCCTCCCTTTTGTACCCCATGACACACCTATTACTCCCTTCACTATATCCCCCTTCACTCCCTGGCCTATCTATATAGCGCTACAATCCCCTAACAACAGGCTATGGCAAAGGTTACAAGTGGAATCTGTATATCGGGGTCCAAAAGTGTTTCCACATATCGCAGTCATGGATGTATTTTTCAAGTCACTAATAATTACTACCTAGCTATTACACGGCCTGTAGAAGGTATTGGTGACGTAGCGTGATGCTGTAGGAAGGATGGTATATAGTAGCTACTAGAGG
>JACEEZ010000460.1:150425-170421 GCA_016584305.1 Chionoecetes opilio
TTCTGCACAGCCTTTCACCTGAGACACCTGCAGTGGTGTTGTGAGGTCCAGGAGAGGAATAGCGTAACAATTGGTGTCAGTAGTGGGATTAGTGTGTGTTAGAGTGAGAGCCGGCTGATATAACACGAGGTCAAGATGGCGTCGGGCGGCGAGGTGGCGGTGCTGACTCGGCTGAATGGAAACAAAGGCGGCGCGGAGCAAGGTTTGGGCAAGCCGAATCAAGCTGTGATGAACATGTTCAGGGGGTTGATGAGCGGAATGAAGGAAATCAATGAAAACTTGAGAGAGGCATGCGAGGAAATCAATGAAAACTTGAGAGAGGCATGCGAGGAAATCAATGAAAACTTGAGAGAGGCATGCGAGAAAAACAAGGAAAACTTGAGTCATGCGAGAAAAACAATGAAAATATGAACGAGCTGATAAAGGTGGTGGTGGCAGCGAGGGAAGATGCGCGGCGGAACACCGGAGCGGTACACGTGTGTGCTGCACCCTCAGGAGAATCGCGCCGAGAGGAAATCGTTAGCGTGGGAGGCACTGACGAAGTACTGCCGGTGTACGTCGCCGACAGGAAGATGGAAGGAGCCGACGGCATGGTGGAGTCCACGGAGAGCCCGTGGCTGGCTCTGCCTGGTGTAGAGGGTGGGTTTCTGGGAGGCGCGCTGAGTTCTAAGGCAGGCGCGCCGCCCACCCCAACACCATCCGCTCCTCGCCTGCCTGCCTCGCCTCCGTTATCCCAGCGCCGCGCTGCGGTGTGTGGCCATTCGGGGCGGCGTGGATCGTCGCTGTTTGATGGAAAGGCGGCGTGGAGGGCCTGCCAGGCCCCTTTCGCGGCGCTGGCATGCGGCGTATAAAAGGCAGGAAGGGTCTTGCTGGGGGCCTGCCGCCCAGACGGATGCGGAAGGGCAAGAGGCCCACTCACTTCGCCTCGGCATGGGGTCACCAGAAGAAGGGCTGCAGGCGTGGTGAGCGAGGGAAACCGCGCAGCCAGCAGGGGAGGCCTCGGAGAGCCATGATGAAGGAGACGTCCCCATACCTGCCTCTGCTGCGCTATCAGGAGGATGGCGAGCGCAGTGGGTGGCCCCCTCCGAAGCTGTGGCAGGTAACAGTAACGGCCTGTTACGATGGTGGAGGGGTGCACCGACGTGCCTTCTACCAAGCAAAGCCAGCCACAGCGCGTTGCTGTTAAGTCCTGCCGCACCTGCACTGGCGCTTTGCAGTGGAGGGCATGGTCCGTCGGGAGGGTCGCGGCGCCTTTACCACCGCGAGACTAGAGCAGTGGGAACAGGGGGGAGCTGTGGGGGGTCCAGTGGAGTGTGGTCACCTCTGAGGCGGGCCCAGGGTAGAGGAAGTCCCTGTGGTTGAGGTAGCAGCTCGGTGTTCCTGCTGGGGTGTCTCGCGGGCGGGGGAAGAGGAGGGCTGCCTGGTGTGACCTTCCAACACTGGAGGCTGCTGATGTGGGGAATGGCGATGTAGGATCTTGCAGCTCAAGGCTGTGGTGGTGGCATTGTGTGTGGTAGAAGTAGCGGTGAAGGGAGGTGGTGTGGTTGTAATGATGGGTGGAGGTGAAGTGAGGCCTGCGTGCCTCAGGGAGCCTTGGGAGAGGGGAGCCCACCCCCAATCATCTTACATCGCGCCAAAGGCGCGATGTAAGTTGTGGTGATGGTGGAGTGGCGTGGTGGAGGCTGTTGTGGTGGTGGTGGGGGTTACGCACGTTGTGCGGTGGGCCTGCGAAGAGGTCGAGGTAACCCTTCTGCAGTAGGAGCTTCTGTTTAGGGGCCGAGCGGCAACCCCTGTGGTGTAGTGGAGGCATTAATCCACTTCAATGGTGTGGTGGAGTGGGGGAGGATTATGTAAGGGAAGCATGACCATGAGGAAATTTAATTATTGTTATTTGTACATGTAGTACTATGTTCTGTATTTTTCTTAAGTGCTAATTATGTTGTGGGTGTCTTTCTGACCGAGACGGTAAAGTTGTAAAGGGGGGATCGTGTTATGCATGAAGAGGTGATGGTGGAGGTAGCGGTGGTGGGGAAGGCATGTTGGTGTGGTTGTGTGTCTGTGTGTATGAGTGGGTGGCGCGCCTTGGCACCCTGGAGACTGGTGGTGGCGAGGCAGTGTGTGTGTGTGTGAGGGTATGCGTCGGACGACCTTGAATGCGAGAGGGTGGGGGTGGGCCGGGGGAGGACGTGAGCTTGGACACCGCTACTTGCCTCCTTCCTCCGGGCAGAGTCCGGCAGACAGAAAGGGTTGAGCCGTGGTAAGAGGCGGGTGTGACGCTCCGCGGAGGAGGAGTCGCGTGGTGGTGTTGTGGTGTTACGATGGTGGTGTTGTGGTTGTAGTGGTGGTGTGGGGAAGGAACTGTGACGTCTTGTGCTTTCCGACAGTCTCCAAGCGACTGGAAGCTGGCTTACATACATGTTCTCTTGGTGTTTGTGCTTGTGGCTTGTGGCTTTCTCATTAAACCCAGAAATGTCTCAGTGTTTTCCTTCGCCTGTATGTTGACTATCCTGACTGCCGTGTGGCAATCAGGTACCATTCCTCCTGACTGGAAAAGGGGGCTGGTCGTCCCTATCTGGAAAGGGAAAGGGGACCGTCAGGACTGCAACAATTACCGCGGTATTACACTGCTCAGCGTACCAGGCAAGGTGCTTGCCCATCTATTGCTGACACGGATTCGCAGCCATCTGGTGAAGCATCAGAGACCTCAGCAGTCTGGGTTCACGCCTGGTAAGTCAACAACGGACCGTATCCTAGCGCTTCGTGTCCTGGTGGAACGCCGACGTGAGTTTCGACAGGGAATGCTTGCAGCCTATGTTGATCTCAAGAAGGCGTTTGACTCAGTGCATCGTGAGTCACTCTGGGATCTTCTGCGACTTCGAGGGATTCCTGCAAGGACTATTGGTTTGATAACTGGTCTGTATTCTGGGACTGAGAGCGCTGTGAAGTGTGGGGCAGGTGTATCCGGCTTCTTTCCTGTGAATACAGGAGTGAGGCAAGGGTGCGTCCTTGCCCCATCACTTTTCAACGCTTGTATGGACTGGGTATTGGACAAGGTTGTAGATCAAAGTGATTGTGGAGCATCCGTTGGCAACACCAAGATCACTGATCTTGTTTTTGCCGATGATGCAGTAATCTTTGCTGAGTCGCTGGAGGTCCTGGTGATGGCTCTCGAGGCGCTGCACGAGGAGGCAAAGCCTTTGGGACTTGAGGTCTCCTGGCTCAAGACCAAGGTCCAGGTGTTTGGAGACTTACTAGATGAAGCAGTACAGTCTGTTCATGCGTGTGGCGAGAACATTGAGATCTTGGAAAGTTTTACATACCTTGGTAGCGCAGTCCATAATGACGGCGGGTCACGTCAAGAAGTCTTACGGCGGATTGGCATAGCCCACGGTGTTATGGACTCGCTCAGCGGGAGTATTTGGCGTTGTCGGTACCTGTGCAGGAGGATAAAGATCCGGATCTTCAAATCGCTTGTGATCCCTGTCTTACTCTATGGTTGTGAGACATGGACACTAAATAGTGACTTGAAGAGACGAATCAATGCCTTTGGTAATAAGTGTCTTCGCAGAATCATGGGGTAGCGCTGGGATGATTACGTGTCAAATCAGCGATTGCACCGTGAGACTGAATCGAGGCCTATTACCTGCACAGTCCGTCAGCGCCAACTTCGGCTATATGGGCATGTGGCACGCTACCCTGAAACCGATCCTTCCCATCGGGTTGTATCTGTAAGAGACAATCCGGCGTGGAGGAGGCCAAGGGGGCGCCCACAAGGCTCGTGGCTGGGGCAAGTTGATGTTTCTTGTCGAGAGCAGCTTGGTATGGGAAAGGAGCCTGCATGGGAACTCGCGCGTGGTGACCCCCGGGAGTGGCGTCGTAGGGTGGGCGAGGCGACGCGCCCCCCGGCGTATGCCCCCAATGATTGATTGATTGTATGTTGACCTCGTGATATATTTAGCTCGCCTCACCCTGATACGCCGAACGAGGAAGGCGCTGTAGAAGTAATATTTTTAAGTCTTCAGCAGTGGTTATTGTAACATAACGCCTCTTCTGCACAGCCTTTCACCTGAGACACCTGCAGTGGTGTGGTGAGGTCCAGGAGAGGAATAGCGTAACATTATATTTGGGTAGGTTAGATTTGGTTAGGTTAGGTTAGATTTGGTTAGATTCGGTTAGGTTAGTTTATCGGTGGGTCAAGCCCCACGCTAGGTTAGGTTAATTTTTGGGTAGGCAAATTTCTCTAGATAAAAGGAAATCACCCTAGATCTAGCCTCTAGGGACTTTTACTCCCCCCTACACAACTCTTAAATTACGTGTTTCCAACGCATAATTTGTTCCCCACCCGAAAACCCCGCATTCCCACAGGTCCCCAAACTTGTTTGGTGGAAGTGGGAGGGTATGGGCAAACACTAGAAATTTACCAAAAACATTAACAGGTTTCCGGAAAATAAAAATATCTCCATCCAAAGACTACTCTATACTGGACTTGCTACTCGTGCCCCGCGCCAACCCGCCCATGACCAGTGGAGGCCAGTTTTGCGATTCCTGCCATTTTTTAACATCACCCCTATTTCCCTTCCTAAGGTTTATCAGTATATATGATATACCGTTATCTTCGTAACTGTTTGTTCTATGATATTATCAAATAAAAAACAGTAAAATACACTAAAGAAATGCCATTATGACAGAGTGAAGAAATATGCATGACCTCAATATATACTTAAACTCTTCGCCATTTAATATTTTGCGAGAAAATATTTTAGATGCTAGCGATAGAAAGAAGCGGATTTTCATTAGCTTTCCATTGATATATTTCGTTTTCTGATAAATGAATTACCACCATGCCTAAATTAGCGTTAACTAAAAAAATAACATCATCAATCGTATCGGCAAGTAAAAAAGTGTTCCATGAATACAGTAGACTATGGCATATCAGTATAAATGATACACTGTTATCTTCGTGAATGTTTGTTCTATAATATTATCAAATAAAAAACTGTAAAATACACTAAAGAAATTCCATTATGAGACTGAAGACTATGCATGAACTTATATTCACTTAAACTCATCGCAATTTGATATTTTGCGTGAAGACTTTTTACATGCAACATATCAATAGAAGCGGAATTTAATTAGCTTTCCATTGCTATATTTCATTTTCTGATAAATTAATTAGAACCATGCATAAATTAGCGTTAACTAAATAAATAACATCATCCATCGGGTAATTATCCCGATAGATGATGTTATTTTTTTAGTTAACGCTAATTTATGCATGGTTCACGATGGTTATTCATTTATCAGAAAACGAAATATAGCAATGGAAAGCTAATGAAAATCCGCTTCTTTCTATAGCTAGCATCTAAAATGTTTTCCCGCAAAATATTAAATGGCGATGAGTTCAAGTTCATGCATATTTCTTAACTCTCTCATAATGGCATTTCTTTATTGCATTTTACTATTTTTTATTTGATAATATTATAGAACAAACATGTACGAAGATAACGGTATATCATATATACTGATAAACCATAGGAAGGGAAAAGGGAGTGATGTTCTAAAATGGCAGGAATCGCAAAACTGGCCTCCACTGGAAATAGCCCAAAATGAGTAGCAAGTCCAGTATAGTCCATCTGAAAAAGCACCAATTTTTGGCCAGGTAAATGTAGGGTAAATGTTTACACTAGGACCGAAATTCCCTACACAATTGGGAGAGTGGTTTCTGTTCGCCTTAATAGATTCTAAGAAACTGTGAGAATTTATGTCACATACATATATTTAATATGAGGTCTTGCCTGATCAAAACCCATATTCTATCTCATCCCGACACAATACCCCAGCTAATCAACTAACTAGGATACTTATCGGTGGATAGTGGGTTGAAATCGCAGTAGGCTTTTATCAATACTGCCTGTTCCGTGATCCGAAGTGGTCAGCGCTTGATCGAGGCCGCCCGTGAATGACGAAAGACTTGATAGCCGAGGGTGGAAGCGGTGTGCTTTGAAGTGGGCGTCAGGGAGTTTTCATAACTCAGTTATCTTGACGCGGCGGATTGTTATCTGTGTTGATTCTAACACGTCCTTTGATATGTACACCGCTCCCAGCGGCCCGCCGTAGGGCATATGACCATTTGCCGCTGTTATATTAACTGATTGAGGAATATTTATGGTTATACTTTCTAAGTATATTGCAGATATAGTAATGTTTTAAGGGGTGTTGCACAACCCATTAGCCGATTAATAGACTAATGGGCTGTTCAACACTTATAAAAACATTACTATATAATGCAATATGCTTAGAAAATTTAACCAGAAATATTCCTGTGTCGTTATCCAGTAATACGATGAAAAGGAGATTGCTAGGATCATAATTGCTACGGACATTGTTTATTTCATAAGTACAAAAACATTTTCGTTATTGAGTTTACATGCTGGTGTACGTGGAACACTGAACGGCGTGAACAGCCATGTAGAAGGATATAGGTTGCGGCGAACAACATAACAACATCCACCCACTCGTGCGTTTTCCAAGCAACTGATTATTTTCACTCAGAGTGACTCAGACACAGCGCCAGGCGCCATCAAGGAATTCCTAAAAAAACGTGTCGTACTGCAATTATTTATATTATTCAGTCTATTTCGATATAATGAAGGAGCGAAAACATGTTATAACTAAGTTCTCATTATGTTATCGAGTGGTTAAGGGTGACAATTTAGGCCTTTTGTGGGTTTTTAACCCTTTGTAATGGCTATCGTACGTCTGGCAGTTTAGTGCATTGATAGCTGGGAAAAGATTTCAAATAATATTCTATTCTAAATCATGATATTATTCATATGTTAACTCCATCATCTACATATTCCATATTAGGTGTACCGTTGAGTATTGATATGTGTTGATAATATGTTGGAAGTTATTGAAATAAGGGAAAATATGACCTTGTGTTATTCCGTAATAATATTCGCCGCGGTTAATCAAGTGTTATTTTTATATGATACTAGCTACACACACAGGCAAACTGATAACCTTTTTCCATGTAAACTCCTTCCTATGTACGTATCACATCTTAAGTTCTATGTATCTCTGGGTGTTCCTGATAAAGCTGGAAATATTTGAAATAAACTGAAATATGATAATTTATATAAACTATTATAAAAACTTTTATAGCAATTTTTAATAGCTTGAACAGGCCTAATAATAGTGATGGTGCCGACAAAGACTTCTCTATACTGGACTTGCTACTCATTTTGGGCTATTTCCAGTGGAGGCCAGTTTTGCGATTCCTGCCATTTTAGAACATCACTCCCTTTTCCCTTCCTATGGTTTATCAGTATATATGATATACCGTTATCTTCGTAAATGTTTGTTCTATAATATTATCAAATAAAAAATAGTAAAATGCAATAAAGAAATGCCATTATGAGAGAGTTAAGAAATATGCATGAACTTAATATTCACTTGAACTCATCGTAATTTAATATTTTGCGAGAAAACATTTTAGATGCTAGCGATAGAAAGAAGCGGATTTTCATTAGCTTTCCATTGCTATATTTCGTTTTCTGATAAATGAATCATAAACCATGCAAATTAGCGTTAACTAAAAAATAACATCATCTATCGGGATAATTACCCGATGGATGATGTTATTTATTTAGTTAACGCTAAGTTATGCATGGTTCTAATTAATTTATCAGAAAATGAAATATAGCAATAGAAAGCTAATTAAATTCCGCTTCTATTGATATGTTGCATGTAAAAAGTCTTCACGCAAAATATAAAATTGCGATGAGTTTAAATGAATATAAGTTCATGCATATTTCTTCAGAGTCTCATAATGGAATTTCTTTAGTGTATTTTACAGTTTTTTATTTGATAATATTATAGAAAAAACATTCACGAAGATAACAGTGTATCATTTATACTGATATGCCATAGTCTACTGTATTCATGGAACACTTTTTTTACTTGCCGATACGATTGATGATGTTATTTTTTTAGTTAACGCTAATTTAGGCATGGCGGTAATTCATTTATCAGAAAACGAAATATGTCAATGGAAAGCTAATGAAAATCCGCTTCTTTCTATCGCTAGCATATAAAATGTTTTCTCGCAAAATATTAAATGGCGAAGAGCTTAAGTATATATTGAGGTCTATATATGAGGTCATGCATATTTCTTCACTCTCTCATAAAGGCATTTCTTTAGTGATTTTACTGTTTTTATTGTAATATTATAGAACAAACAGTTACGAAGAAAAACGGATATCAAAATTGAAAAACCTTGGGAAAGGGGAAATAGGGTGAGTTCTAAAATGGCAGGAATCGCAAAACTGGCCCCATGGTCATGGCGGGTTGGCGCGGGGCACGGTAGCAAGTCCAGATGAGTAGTTTTTGGTACCGATATTGAGAACTATGTATATTTATTAATATAAAAATTTAATATGAAATGAAATTTCCCACTCAAATATACACGCCCGGGCCTCCGGAGGATTGACGTCAAGTTCCCGCTGCTTGTCACTACTGATGAATAACATAAAGAAATCATATAACTGTTGTTTCAAAATTTTTACACATAGAAAATTCAATCTGAATCTGTACATTTTTTTTTAACATAGAAAATTTCCCGTTATACACCAGGGGTTTTCGGAGGGCTGACGGGGAAAAATTTGCCCCCGGGGGCCCGCGTTCGCCGCTCTACCCACGTCGGCCCCCCGGTGAGGGGCCCGAGTACGCCCTACGCACTCGGAGTCCCTCCGGGTGCAGTGGCTGGCGTGCCGGCTACGAATCTGCGGGCCCTTTTTCGATCGGGCAGGAAAACGGGACCCGCCCACCCGCTGTTTATTCCCTTTGGGGTTTTATAAAGGGTACTGGGGGGAACCCGGGGAAAGGGAACTGGGTAACCCGGGGGTCACACTACCCTGTATCCCGGGGGAAAGGGTTCTCTCCACCCAGGCTTAAGGGGGAAAAGCCCCCCGGAGATGAGCCCCCAGGCCACGCGAGTTTGGTATGCTCCCATCTTTACCTTTCCTACGCAACCCCCCTTGATCACGGCAAAACGTCCCCCACAAAGGGGGGGGGAAACAAAAACCACTCTACCAAATTTTAAAAAGGGTGGTTGGTGGAAAATTTCCACAAGGGGGCCCGGGGAAAATAAAGTCCACTTTATGTGACTCACCCCGCCACATAGTGCCGGAAAATTTAATAGAGTTTCGGCACGTGGTCTTTTGATATTTTGAATTTTTAGCCCTATAGAGGGACAGGGGAATAGCACATATACTGATCGGGGGGGATTATCCTGTTTATATATCCCCGTATAGGCTCACCTTGACCTCCATTTTTTAGGATTCTCTATCACGGGGGTTCAGGGGGACCTGAAGGGGGCTAGTCTACCTTAGATCATTAAATTATTAGAGATTTGAGGTAATATTTGACTGCCCGTCTCCCCTGATTTTTCCCAAAAATTTCACCGATTCGGCTAATATTTTAGCCATTTTCCCCCAGTAAGAGTTCCATGAAAATTCTTCCACCCCAAAAAATTTAGTTTAAAATGATGGCCCTTTGGGGAATAAATTTTGGGAGGCAGGTGGATCTGGAAAGATCGCTTTTAAATTTAAAACCCCGACACCTAATTTTGCCCTCAGATAAAGGGAAAGGGGCCTAATTTATTTTGGGCAATTTGTTCCCTGGGGGGGGGATGGTGAGGCCAAAAAGCTGATTAAACCTCAGGAAAAAAACCTGCTTTTTGGGATTGTTTTATCCAAAAAACCCAAAAGGAAACAGAGCTATCCCTTTTAATGGATTTGGAAAACTATTTTGTAGAGTCTTAAAAAGTTTTCTCCCGTAAACCAAAACCTTTTTATGCCCATAAAGGATTGGGGTTTTAATTTAGGTTCCCAAATATCTACAGATAGTCGACTGAGTGGGAAAACCCGTATAAAGGGATATTATTAAAACTTTTTCAGCAGGTTTGGGCCCCCTTTAAAACCCCCCCTCCTGTGGGCAATTTGAAAGGTTTTTATTTCCTCGCGACACATTATTATTTAATTGGATTTTTAAAAAGTTGGGAATATATTATTATGAACTGGAATTTTCACTTTCTTAAAACTTTAATTATGGTTTTGGGGGGAAGAAATGGTTCCCAAAAGGGTGGTAATTATAGGGGTTGGTCATGACTAGGAATTTCTCTCCTCTTGTTGGCTTTGGTTTAGTAGGTTTGGGGTGGGTTCCCCTTTTTTACCTTACCCCCAAACCCCTGGTGAAAAATAAAAGAAGTTATGTATTTTGATGCCCCTTTCCCTTTGGTAACGCCCCAACCAAAAAATCAGGCCTATTATTTAAAAAGGGAAGGGGGCCATCAACGTTTTGAAGGTATTTTCTAACTAGTTTAAAAACCAATCCCCAGGGATTTCAGGGGTGGGCTTTTAGTCCCCTTAAAAAAAGTTAAAAAATTTAATAAAAATATTAAATTTAATACAGCAGCCCACCCTACCCTTTATAAACTTCCTAATTTGACCCAGGGGTTTTAAAAAATATGGCAAAGGTTTGGGGCCCCCCCTTAGGCAAGAAAACCAATTTTGGGTTAAAATTCCCCTTTTTTAATTATGGGTAGGGTTTTAATAATTCAAATATTTTCCCGCTTTTTGAAGGTCTTTTTTGCACCACTGTTTAAACAGGTCTTTACTATGACTGGGAATTTCATTATGGCACACCCTTTAATTTTGGAAATTGGAAAAGCTGCGAAATTTCTCTATTAGTGACTGCCATTTTAAATGCGGGAAATCTGAGTTATTATCACTGTTAGGACAAAGGGCGATGTTATGAAATAGATTGGTTTTCAATTTTTTTACAAGTTCTTAAAGCTTTTAGGGCATGCATTTGAAAGCATTTTACCAAGGAAAACAGGGGTTTGGCCCAAATTCCCCAAGGGGCCCCTTAAAACCTTTCAAAATCCGGGTAAAATCTGAATTTGAATTACATTTTTGGGGGGGTGGGGGTCCCCCTCCCAAAGAACAATTTATTCTTTCCCTACTTCACGATTAGTAGCCTTTGGGTATAGGGATTGTATCTTTTATTTGGGGGTGGTCAATTTGGGTTTTTTGGAGGCGAAAGTTTTAATCTTAAATTTCAGGCTTTTTGATTTTCGTAACAGGCGCAGGTAAATACCCCCTAAAGAGGGGATTTTTAAACTTGGGGTGGTGGGTATAGCTGATTTACCCCTAGGGTAATAATCGTGTCCCCCCTGTGGGGGTTCTTGGGTTAAAACCTTGCAAAATTTGGTTTTTAAAAAAGTAAGTTTTTGAGGAAAAAGAGCCAAAACCCGTAATCCCCTCATATTCAATTTTCTTTTCGAGATTCCTTTTAAAATTTTTTTGTTTAGGGTTTATAACACATTGGGGAATAAATTTTTTTTTTCCCCAGCTTTTCTTTAATTTTAATTCCCTATGGCAGTAACCTTCCTATTTTTCCCCCTTGTCATTTAACAATGGAAAAACCTGTCTTTAAAAATTTAAAATAATCAAGGGAAATTTCCTTTAAATTTCTACTCACCCTTTTATATATTTCCCTTTTTGAGCATGGTTTGTTTTGCTGATAATGAAAAGTTTGCTAATTTTGCCCTGATTTGTTAAAACTGGGGAAATAAAATATTTAAAAGCAAGATTTCGTTATATTAAAAATGTTGTTGATGAAATTTAAATTTTATTATAAGTTTTCGGGAAAACGCTGGTTTGGGGGGCCTAAAAAAGGCGCATTAAAACCCCGGCCCAGAACCCAAAAAACCAAATTTAAAAATTACAAAAATAACTATCTACGTAACCTCGAGCTATTTTATACGGGTTATGGTAGTTAACGGCTGCGGGTTTTTATCGGGCACCGCAAAAAATCCGCCTCCCAAACTCATAACCCGCAATTGTGGGAGGTCAAATTACACGCCCCACAAGAAAACCAAAAAGCTCACTGAACATCCCAATATTCCTCTACTCGGGGCACTAATTTCTGGGGAAATTTTATGCAACATTATATTTAATAGAGGTCTAAAACAAAAAAATATTTATCTCACCCCGACACAATACCCCCGCTAATCAACTAAATAGGAAATTATCGGGGGAAGTGGGTTGAAATCCCCTGTAGGCTTTTATTTAAACTGCCGTTCCCTTTATCCCAAGGGTTTAGGGGCTGATCGAGGCCGCCCCTGAAAACGAAAGACTTTTAGCCCAGGGCCCCAAAGCCCGGGGTTTCTTTTAAGTGGGCGTCAGGGGGTTTTCATTAAAATCAGGGGAACTTGACGCGGCGGAAAATTTTTAAACTGTGTTGATTTCTAAAAAAGTTCCTTTTATTAACACTTTTAGTAACCCCAAAAAAAAGTTTTGTACAAATCTTTCATTATAAACAGGAAGAAAATGGTTTCTAATAGGAGGGTGTGGAAAGGGGAAAGGGCTCTCCGTGAGCTTTCGACCGCGGCCCCTACAAATTCCCCGGGTCACCTTTCGGAGGGTAGGTGGACCACCACGAGGGGGGAAAAATTTAAAATACGGCAGCCAGGTAGCCGTTTCAAAAATTTAAGGTGCAAAGCACTTAATAATGGGGAAAGTTCAATTTTCATCCCAGGAATTATCATTTACTTAAATTACCTTAAATTTTTACCCATCACCCTTAAATTTATAATATATATATAATTTTAAAAAATAAATATATAAAATAAATATATTAAAAAATAAGGTAATATATACATCCCCACGTACCCCATTTATCAGCGGGGCAATTAAGGGCCCCCACAAGGGGGGGGGGGGGGGGGGAAAAAAAACCCCCACTTACCAATTTTTGAGAGGGTGGGTTGGGGGGATAATTTTCCCAAAAAAAATTTCTCTATGAAATTTCCCTCGCAAACAATACTTTGGATAAAAAATAAGATGTTTTTAAAAAGGAAGGAGTGGATAGAGAATGAAAATTAAACTAACTAACCCCACCCTTTTTCTCACTAATAACATAACCCAATTAATCCCCTTTTCTTTAACTCCTAACCTTAAAAACCAAATTGCATTAAAAAAAAATGTCCCCGACAAGGGAAAAGGGGAAAGAGGGGGATGCAGGTCACAAGAGGAAGAAGAGGTGTCGGACGTAAAAATTTTCTCGCCTCCCCATGAACAAGACATTTTATCCAAAAGTATGATTTGCGATGGAAGCTCATAGAAAGAATGTTCCTAGAATCCAATAAGTTAAACATAAAAACCACACGCCAAATTGTGTAGGGAATTTCGGTCCTAGTGTAAAATAATACCATTTGTAGATATATATGGTATTATTTTACACTAGGACGAAATTCCCTACACACATTTTACATGAAACCTAAGTCATGATACATATGGAAATTATTTTACACTAGGACCGAAATTCCCTACACAATTTGGCGTGTGGTTTCTGTTTACCTTTTTGGGATTCTAGGAAACATTCTCTCTATGAGATTCCATCGCAATCATTACTTTTGGATATAATGTCTTGTTCATAGGGAGGTGAGACAAGTGTTTACGTCCGCCACACTCTTCTTCCTCTTGTGACTTGCATCGCCTCTGTTCTTCCCTTGTCGCGGACACTTTTTTAATGCAGATTTGGTTTTAGTTAGGAGATTAAAGCGGGGGATTAGGTTAGAAATTAGGTTTAGATTTGTAAGTCTAAAGGTGGGGTTAGGTAGTTTAATTTTTTCATATCTCATAATTTTACACTCCTTCCTATTTAAAACGTCTTATATCTCCGAAAGTAGTGATTTGCGACGGAAGTTCATAGAGAAAAATGTTTCTTAAAATCTATTAAGGTGAACAGAAACCACTCTCCCAATTGTGTAGGGAATTTTTGGTCCTAGTGTAAACATTTACCTACATTTACCTGGCCAAAAAATTGGTGCTTTTTCAGATGGAGATATTTTTTTTACAGAACCTGTTAAAGTTGTTTTTTCTCACAAATCCTAGGGGCACCTTTTTCATTGAAAACAATGTATCTCCTCAGAAAAAAGCTGTAAACTTGGCCAGGAATAATAATCAGTGTCCCCAGAAACCAGGGAAGTGAGGAATTTACGAAAACAAATGTGCCCCGCCCCGCAGCAGCCCGCCCGCAACTCGATTTTGGGCTCTACCACGCCCTGCTGGGAGGATTATTACCCAAACCTACCCGAACCTTCTAACGGGAGGGGCTTCGTCCCGTTCGACCCCTGACGGGAATATTGACATAACCGAAACTTAGGCGTTAGCGACCGCGCTGTTCTCGTCCACTATAACCCATTTAGCCCACATGAACGCGGCTTCATCTGTCGCTGTTCTCTTCTAACAATCACTTCCTCCCTTTTATCACCAGTAGCTACGTATATATATGCCCCTAAAGTTAAAACATTAACAACAAATCTCCGCGCCTCCCACTGTCGATCATCGCTTCATCTTTGTTTGTATTGTTGGTGAAGCGGTTGGCCCACCCGTGTGCTAGTTTGTGTTGTCAAACAGGTCAAGCCAAATGCCTTTTTGGGTTCGACGAAACAGTCCGACGAAACGCCTCGTGTGATAGCGAGGCCACCGAGATGAGAAGCCTGATATATCCCCCGTGACGTCACACAATCTAGTGCCCACCCGCTCTGCTCTCCGTACAATTTAGCAACCTAATATATGTTTTATCACTAAAAAGATATACTGTTATCTCGGAAATGTTTGTTCTAATATTATCAAATAAAAAACAGTAAAAGACACTAAAGAAATGCCATTATGAGACTCAAGAAATATGTATGACTTAAACTCTTCGCCATTTAATATTTTGCGAGAAAACATTTTCATAGAGAATATCAATAGAAGCGGAATTTCATTAGCTTTCTATTGATATTTTCGTTTTCCTGATAAATGAATTACAACCATACATAAATTAGCGTTAACTAAATAAATAACATCATCAATCGGGGGAAAAATTACCCGATTTTTATGATGTTATTTATTTAGTTAACGCTAATTTATGCATTTCTGCAATTCATTTATCAGAAAACGAAATATATCAATAGAAAGCTATAAAGAAAATCCCGGTTTTTTGTATTCTCCATGTAAAATGTTTTCCCGCAAAATATTAAATGGCGAAGTTTAAGTTCATGCATATTTCTTGAGAGTCTCATAATGGCCTTTCTTTAGTGTGCTTTTTCGGTTTTTTATTTGATAATATTATAGAACAAACATTTCCGAAGATAACAGTATATTTTTTTATTCTGATAAACATATAATAGGTAGGAAATTACCCGATTTCATGATGTTACTAGCCGCAAAGCCGCCCTCCGGGCGGACTTTTTTGGCTAGCTCCTGCGGAGGGCTATTGTTGGGCCTTCGGGCCACCACCTGTGTTTGGTGGGCCTTCGCCCACCAAAACTTTGTCCATCACCCCACCCCCTTTGTCCATCACCCCATCACCCCATCACCCCCCACACTTTCACTCACCCATCACCCCACACCCATTACCCCATCACCCCCCCATTCACTCACCCATTACCCATCACCCTTACATCAAGGTTTCCTCAATTTTCGCAACCCACTTTTTTTTTTTCACAATTCTCGCAAATAGGCTGCTAACAAAACAAAAAAAAAAAAAAAAAAAAAATGATGGATCATCTCATTAGTGGGCTTAAAAAACCCTTCCCCCGGTCGACCAAAAATGTGCCACATGAGGGGATTCCGCCACAGGGGCGGCACCTATCGCGGACAGACAGACACACACACCACACACACTTTCGCTTATATTTTTATAGATGTATTTAGTTAGCGCTAATTTATGCATGCTGCTAATTCATTTATCAGAAAACGAAATCAAAGGAAAGCTAATTAAATTCCGCTTCTATTGATATTCTCATTGTAAAATGTTTTCTCGCAAATATTAAATGGCGAAGAGTTTAAGTTAAAGCATATTTCTTTAGAGTTTTTCATAATGGCATTTCTTTAGTGGGTTTTACGGTTTTTTATTTGATAATATTATAGAACAAACATTTCCGAAGATAACAGTATATCTTTTATACTAATAAACATAATTAGGTAGGTAAACTTGTACGGAGAGCGGAGCGGGTAGGCACTAGATGGTGGTGACGTCAGGGCGATGTATCAGGCCTTCTCATCTCGGTGGCCTCGGTGATACCGCTTAACTAACACCGCGCACAACAATAAAAAAAATTCAATTAAACATAGATGAACATTAAACATAATCTTTAGGGTACTCCGTTGTGTAGGGGTTAAAGCACGCTCGGCTCACAACCGAGAAGTCCCGGGTTCGATCCCCGGGTGGAGCGAAGATAGATGGGTGGTCTTTCTTAAAACCCGAGCCCTGTCCACCCAGCGTGAATGGGTACCGGATGTTAGTAGGGGGTTTGTGACCCCCCTCCCGGGGTGGTGGCTTCGGCCAACACTAAGCTGCACGGTAGATCACTACGGCTCTGAGGAATTATCCTTAAAAAACAAACAAACAAACAGACGGTATTCTTCTTCTTTCTGTTTAACGTCAGATTTTCCCATAATATCTTTTGAGGTTAGACAACCGATGATACGTTTCCCCAAACTATCTCCATCAGTTGCCTCAACTTCTTCAATGCCAAATACTGCCAGATCATCTTCAACACACTGCCTCCATGTCTTCCTTGGCCTGCCCGGTGGACAGCGAACTAGAACTTCCACTCCAACGCTCCCCCCAATGCCTCCCCAAACCTTCTCTCCTCTTCAGTGCCCTAACTACCTCAATCGCTGTAGAAATTTATGCTACAAGCACATAATTTACTGTGAGGTCTTACCTAATCAAAAAACCCCTCTTCTATCTCATCCGACACAATACCCCAACTGTCCAAATAACTAGGAACTTATCGGTGGATAGTGGGTTGAAATCGCTGTAGGCTTTTGATTAATACTTTCTGTCTTGTTTATCCGAAGTGGTCAGCGCGTGATCGAGGCCGCCGTGAAGGACAGTGGCGTAGGGGTGGAGGCGGTGGTTTTTGATATGGGCGTCAGGGAGCTTTTATAAACCCCGTTATCTTTGACGCGGCGAGATATTCATTATTCAGTGGGGTCGTATTAACACATCCTTTTATTTAACACTATGTGCAAAGAGTCATATACAAGCACGTATATTTAATAAGAGATGTTGTTCTCTCATGGAGGGTTAGGAGTGTACTGACTTTCCGTGGGCGGCGGCGAGGCCCGGCTACTAATCCCTAGCCACGTGTATAAATTTCCCGGGGGCTTTGAATGATAATGACGATAGCCAAAAGACCGCGCTTCAAACCAAGGTGCTAATATAAGGTGGGAAATGCTTAATATTACTGGGATGTTAATTTATTCTATCCCAGCACTTATCACTTACTCAAATTACCTTAATTTTTTACCCATTACCTTGTACCCATTATTAGCGTTTTTAGGGATTATTAGCATTAGATATTAGCGTACTGGTTTAATAGTATATGTATGTGACAAGCACAGCCACAAACAAGACACGGGAATGATCAGCATGGTGGCCGCACTCAAGTTCAAGCTCAAGGGGGAGCGAGGGGTATATAACGCGCGCACACCACAGGGAGTGGTTGGAGCCAGCAGTCACCGCCTACCGGAGCTCCTGGCTGGGATAACAAGCAACCCCCATGGCAGCGGGCCGGGCAGCCCCCTCATGGCCACTCCTCTCCCCCCTCATCCCCGACGCGTAGCAGCCTGCTGCGCCCCCCCCCCCACACGGAGAGTGTATCCTGCTGAGTGCCCCGCACTCCTCGTCAGGATGGACAAGCCAGACCTCGTGCCGCACGCCAGCAGCACGGACACTCTCCTCTCTTCCGGGAACGGCGAGTGTGGCCATGCCCCTCGCCTCCCGTCTTTTTGCCCGCAGCCTAGCGCCGCCGCGCTGCCGCACTAGGCTGCCACCGATCAACGCACTCCACCTCTGCGACATCAAAGCATCTCTCTGACGGGCCTCAAGCTAGCCCGTGGTCCTCCCCTGCTGGAGCCCGATAGACACACAACAACAACACAGGGAGTCAAGTCCTGGTTGGAGCGCCATGCCCCCAAGACTTCCTCTCCTCCTCCCTGGCCGCGATGCAAAGTCCCCCAGACTTCCTCTCCTCCTCCCTGGCCGCGACGCAAAGTCCCACAGGCTTCCTCTCCTCCTCCCTGGCCGCGACGCAAAGTCCCCCAGGCTTCCTCTCCTCACCTCACCTCCCTTACTCCGGTTCAGAAAAACCATCAGTCACCGTGAGAGCCACCCAAACTCCCATCCCTACTCCGGTGTTGATGCCAGCTCGTCACCGTGAGAGCCACCTCAACTCCTACTCCCACTCCGTCATTCCTACCTGTCCTCCCCGTCCCGTTCCTCTCTCTCCACTGTCTACAGGAGGCCGTGGCGGATCCCCGTGCAGCTGGAAAAGGTGGGTGTTTCCCCGCCTTACACACCCCGACTGACCCATGCACGCCATCACCGAGCCGCAGAGGCCTCGGTGGTAGGCCAACCGCGGTGAGACTCCCTGGCCGCCTCTCCCGTTGGACGTCCAGCCCACTGAAGACACCGCCCCACCTCAATCCACCCACATCGGGACGCTCAATCCCTGTCCTGTTGGTGACTGAGGCCAACCGCGGGTGGGACTCCTGGCCGCCTCTCCTGTTGGGCACCCAGTCCCCAGGGGACACCAACGTGCACCAAGCCACCCACACCGGGACGCTCGCTCCCTGTCCAGTTGGTACCACCGAGGAGGACTTGGGGAGTCTGGTGCCTAGCCGCTGCCAAGGGGCAGTGGAAATATAATTCAGTATGTACCAAAGGAACTTGTAAAACCAAGAGGAAATAACACAACCCGGGAGATCACAGTTTCTTTGGCCCTCGGAGAGAACCTGATATAGCCACGTAACAATGTATTGTGTATAATCTTTATACTAAAGCAGGATGTCTGAGTGTCTTGTGTGTTTTCGCCCGGGGCCCGTCGGTCTGAGTTACTGCCACCTTTGATGACATTAGCTGAACCAAGTAGCCACGCCATCCCCCTATGATGATGACGTGGGATAGCCTGGTGTTTGGGAAGCAACACGTACACACCTCGCCCTGGCTCCAGAATGCCACACCAAGTTGTGTGTGTAAAATATCAGCGCACTCCCAAGAATGGATGACGCTGACAAGAGCACAACAGCCTGTGAGACGTTGATGCCGGAACCTGTCAGATTCCGGCCTACCTCCCCTAATAAAGCTGCAACCCGGCTGGAGAGAGGGAGATGGGCAGGAGACGTGTTTTCCTACGCTCCAAGACACGACAAAGTTCCTGTGTGTCTGTTTGTACTCCACACCTGGGGGTGTGAGAGTACATTGTCACACATTAAACTGTTCAGGCCTGTCTATTAGACATTTATTAGTTTCATTGGCTTTGTAAAGAACCCCCTGACATTATTATTGTATAAACTTCACAAGTGACATATATATAAATATTATTTTATATTGTTTATAGTATAATTGTCTTACTCGAATCCTTTGGCACTAAAAGAATACTTATAAATACTTAAAGAACCGCTCGACCCTGATTAGCCAATACCACTTCACTGATGATGCCCTCTTGACAGGCAGGTACTTGCTTTGTTGCCCAAGGTACACATCAATGAAGTGGTATTGGGCTAATCGTGGTCGAGCGGTTCTTTACGTATTTATAAGTATTCTTTTAGTGCCAAAGGATTCGAGTAAGACAATATAAATATAACAATATATAATAATATATATATATGTACACTTGTGAAGTTTATACAATAATAATGTCACGGGTTTCTTTTCAACGGCCAATGAAACTAAATTTTCTAATAGACAGGGCCTGTCAACAGTTAATGTCGTCAGGCTCGGTAGTAGGCGGGTCGGAGGTCATTAGCGTTCCCAAAAGACCCTCGACATCCTCAGCGAGACCTCCTGACATACCTCCTCCTTGTCTCTCCCCAGGAGGGTTTTTAGTCCCGGGGTGACAGAGCCTGTCTGGTCCGGGTTCCCAGCCAGCCTA
>JACEEZ010000461.1:0-2500 GCA_016584305.1 Chionoecetes opilio
ACAACGATCTTTGATTTCATAAAACTCCCCTCCTCTGATGACTGTCTTCAACCTTAAATCACCGCCCCCAATGCTGTTTTATTGCTACTTCTACCGTATTTCATGCTCATGCTTTCTGAATGCTAACTGCATGCCTCCTCCCCCCTCCTTCGGCCTCGCTGTACAGGATATAAGCGTCTTTTTGCTAATTCTTTTTTCTATGCCCTTGGCCAGTCGAGTTAACAATCAGTTATACCTTTTTTTGGTGATGTAAAAAGATACAAAAATAAAAAATTATCAGAACTTTGATACACGCGAAATATTTTCATAAACCCTTTACGATCAAATAATATTATATACTAAGCCGCAAAGCCGCCCTCCGGGCGGACTTTTTGCCTAGCTCCTGCGGAGGGTATTGGTGGGCCGAAGGCCCCCAATAGCCCCCCAATACATCCTATAATAGCCTCCAATAGCAGTCCTATAATAGCCCTCTATAAATACCCCTCCTATTGGTGGGCCTTTGGCCCCACCAAACACAGACTCTAAAGATAGCCCCTTCTAACTTTCCTGAAATCATGATGTAGAAATGTATGTATTAACGCCAACCCATTCACATCACCCCAACCCATTCACTCACCCATTACCCATCACCCCCCCCCCTTTCACTCACCCATTACCCATCACCCCCCACCCATTCACTCACCCATTACCATCAACCACACACCCATTCACTCACCCATTACCCATCACCCCCCATCTATTCCCTCACCCATCAACCATCACCCCCCACCCATTCACTCACCCATCACCCCACAACCCATTACCCATCACCCTACATCAAGGTTCCTCAATTTTTCGCAACCCACTTTTTTTTTTAATAATTGTCGCTAATAGGCTGCACAAAAAAAAAAAAAAAAGATTATCGGATATCTCATAAGTGGGCTTAAAACCTTCCCCTGGTAAACCTGGTTCCAAAAACTGTGCATATGATGGGATTCCGCTATGGGGGGGAACCTAGAGCGGACACACACACACCACAGACAGACAAAACCCACACTTTCGCTTATATTATTATATATATATTTAAAATATATATATATATATATATATTAATTATATATATAATATATTATATATATATATAATATATATATATAATATATATATAATATATATATATATATATATATATATTATATATATATATTATATATAATATATATATATATATATATATATATATATATTATAATATATATATATATATATATATTATATTAGGGTACGCCGTAGGTCCAATGAAAAGTGAAATATAGATTATTTCAAATTTTGGCAGGGTGTTTTCTTATGTAAAATTGAATTTTAAGGGTAGTTTGTCCGCTTCAACTTTTTGGTTTGAGCACTTTTTGGTATGCAAAAATGGACTTTATATTTATATGAAAAAACAGCTTAAATGCGTTTTTGCATAGTAAGAATTTGCTCAAATGCAAAAATGGATTGAGGTAAAATCGTCTTAGAATTCCTTTTTACATAGGAAATTGCATGTCAAATTGGAAAAAGAATTTTGTTATACGGCGTACCCTAATAGTACCAAAAATGATTGGGTTACTGTTATGATTGGGTTATTGGGATTGGGTTACGGATGGGGGAAGGACAAGACCAGGGCGATGGTGCCCGACAGCTATGGGAAACTGCACCCAAGGTTAAATCAGGGAGGAGCATGTGTCAGTGACAGAGGAGCCATCTGGAAGGTACCTTTTGGCACTTTGTACCAGAGGACCGGTGCCACCTGAAAAGCCTGCGTTCAAGGTGGCTCAGGCTCTCTATGATCTGTGGTGACATACGACTCCACCGACTCACTGATCTTACTGCAAGGTGACTCAACTAGGGCAACACGGGGTGGAAGGGTGAAACTCACGCCCATTTGGAGAAGATGCTGGGACGCAAGCTCTTCTGGAGTATATGCGTGTTGCACACAAACGAGTTGCCCTGCGCCACCTTATCACCAGCATCGACGGGCCTACCTCATCTGCCCACTGGCTTCACGGGTCCAGTGTGCAGTCTGCTGTCCAGCGTGAATGAGATGTAGTACAACGCAGAGTTCAGGGGAGTGCCAGGCGGTGAAGATCTCAGGGAGATATAGGAGTATATCCTGGTCAACATGTCCACTGACCAGCAGGTCTCCTACCAGCTGGTCCAGGCTGTGAAGCGGGGCGTTTCTCCCGTCCGAGCTGCAGGAGATAAAGGGTGGGCAAGGTGTCCCACCCCAGATGGTCACAACAGCCTAGTCGCTCGTGTACATGTGGACCAGAAGGCATGGACTGAACTGGCAAAGAACTAAACCCACACGGGAAAATCTATTTCAAGTACTGCCTGCAGGTGTACTTCAAACTCTACTACGACATCAAGGGTTTACCACAGACTAGAGGACGGCCCAAGCACATCCTCATGCAGCTCAGAGTGATGAGGTCGCAGCCCAAGAGGTCCAAACAGCTGTGGCCTTCTACGTGCGGACAGGAGC
>JACEEZ010000461.1:5000-20894 GCA_016584305.1 Chionoecetes opilio
TTGTTCTTATTGCCTTTTCAAAAAGTCTGATATTTATTGGTTCTAATTTAGCAAGGTTATGCATTTGTTCAGTATTAATATTGTATGGGTATTTTTCTTCTAGAGCAAAGCGAAGAGCCTTGTTTTGAATTATTTGAAGTTTGAGCAAGTTCGTTCTTGAAAATGTGAGCAATGGGTACGGTGGATATTCTAGTATTGGTATTATTAAGGCCTTAACTAGATGTACTTGTATATCTTTTGGAAGGCTATTAAATCTTTTGATCATGTTCAATGCATGGTTTGCTTTATTGGTGGTGTGTTTGACGTGTGGAAGAATTCCTCTGGTGTTTATCTTTAATCCTAAAATCTCTCCCTGCCTAGAGTAGGGAATGATGTTTCCTGCTATTGAGACCGGATGTGTTTTCCTAGCTGTTAAAGGAATTATCTTAAATTTAGTGGTGTTTGTTTGAATTTTCCATTTTTTCTCATAATTGTTTAGTGTTGTTATTTCTGTTTCTACTTTCTTCGCCATCATTCTTTTCGACTTGCTTTGATGTGTGATGATTTGTGTTATATCATCAGCATACATGATGTTAAGGCATCCATATGAAGATGTGGGGATATCTGATGTGTATATTGTATAGAGTGTTGGAGAGAGCGCACTTCCTTGCGGAAACACCGCTCCTTATTTAAAAATGTAGTCCTTGGTACCCATTCATTGTGATATTTGCTGTTCTTCTATCAAGGAATGTACATAATAGTCTCGAAATTATGTCTGGCATATTTAGTGATAAATTTTGTACTTCAGGCCTTCATGCCATACCTTATCGAATGCTTTAGATACGTCACGAAGTACTATGTAACATTGATTTTTTCTTGTTAGGGAGTGTGCTTTTTCTCAAGTGTTATGGCAATGGCAGAGTCAGTGCCCCTTGAGTTTCTGAATCCGTGATGAGTGTCGGGTAATTTATTGTTTATTTCTAAATAATTCTTTAGTCTGTGGTTTATTAATTTTTCGAAATTTTTCCTGGAACCTCTAGTAAAGATATGGGTACAGTGCACTGTACATAAAAGAGATTAAACCCAAGCTTAACGTACAGGCAAGCGACCTACAAGCTCTACCCAGCATGAAAAGAACAAAAGCAAATAACAGCCTACTCACAGAGAAGCAAAGCGAGGACCCAAACAACCAATAAGCGTCTCCCACTCACGAAGACGAGAAACAGAAGCTATCTACCAATCAACGACGCTAATAGGCTGCGTGGCAGGCAGACTTCAGCTATAAATAGCGCTTCACCTCGCATCTAATCATGCTCACCTCTACACCTGAGGAGAAAAACATCTTCCACATGCTGCTGAAGAGGGTTCTTAGACCGAAATCGCGATACAGCAAAACATGACAAGCTATGGCGAAGTCATAAAAGTGATTACAAAAGAGAATAAGACACTTTTAAGAAAAAGAGAAAATATTTTTAAAAAAGATAAAAAAACCTTGAACTACCTATCCCTTTAACGAGATCGTCTCAGAAAAATCCCCTGCCCGTATATACTCTCTCTCTTCTCTCTCTCTCTCTCTCTCTCTCTCTCTTTTCCCCTCTTCTCTCTCTCTTCTCTCTCTCCTCTCTCTCTCTCTCCCCCCCTCCCCTCGCTCTCGCTCTCTTGCTCTCGCCCCCCGGGCTCTCGCTCTCCTCTCTCTCTCTCCTCTCTCTCTCTCTCTCCCTCCCCTTCTCTCTCTCTCTCTCTCTTCTCTCTCTCCTCTCTCTTCTCTCTCTTTATATATATATATTTTATATATATATTATAAAATTTAATTATTTTTTCCCTCATATAAATTCCCACCCTTTCAGTTTGGGAAAGGGAACTTTTTACATGTCCTGCTCAAGAGGGTTCATCAATCCCCTTGCTGAAGACAAAAGGCTTGACGGGCCTCATTGCCCCAGGGGGTATTGGGAACAATTGTTCCCAGGTCTTAAAGACTCATCGGCCCCATTTTGCAAATTTTCACAAACCCTGCCGTAGGATAATTGGGTAATGACACCCATGTCTATATGGATTATTTATTTCCAGGGGAAAATTCAGGAACAGATAAAAAATTGAAATTGTACTCACAAAAATTCTAGAAACAAAAATTTAAATTTTAAAAATAAAAAATGTATTTTTCAAAACCCAGTTTAAAAATTTAGGGGACAAAAAATCCCGAGAGGGATAAAACCCCGGGTGAAAAAAGTTGCAGTATTAAAAAAATGAAAATTACCGAAGACAGTAAAAGAATTTCAGTGATTTTTAGGAATATCAAGGGAATTACTACCTCAATTACTACCGTAAGTTTATTTACGGTACGCCGATATAGCGTCTCCATTACATAAACTTACCGGAGGCAAGACATAGAAAAAAATCACATAATGAAATCAGTGGACGCAGGAAGCTAAAGACTTACAGATAGGTAAGGACTTACCTATACAAAACCCATCGGCTATCTCATCTCGACACAATCCCCAGCTAGTCAACTAACTAGGATACTTATCGGTGGATAGTAGGTTGAATTACGTAGGCTTGATTAAATACTGCATGTATTGTGATCCGAAGTGATCAACGTGATCGAGGCCGCTCGTGAAGGGCTGGAGGCGGTGTTATTGTTATGGGCGTCAGGAGGTTTTCACACCTAGTTATCTTGAAGCGGCGGATATAATCACTTGTGTCGTATTTTAACACGTCCTATTGTGTTTTAACACTATGGGCAAAGAGTCTATATACAATTCTCTCATATATACAAATCCACGTATATATTTAATAAGAGATGTTATCCTCACGGAGGTCTGGAAGTGTACTTATATATACCAGCACGTATATGTTTAATAAGAGATGTTATCCTTACGGAGGTCTGTAAGTGTACTGACTCCCCGGTGGGCGGCCAGAGACCGCTACAAAAACCCAGCACACGTGTACAATTCCCGGTGGTTTGGATCTAATGGGCGGTGGCCAATCACCGGCTGCCCCAACCAAGGTGCTAAATATTTGAGGTGCAAATGCTTAATATTACTGGGAATGTTAATTTATATCATCCCAGTATATATCATTTACTCAAATTACCTTAACTAATACCCACCCACCACTACAACTATATATACACATCCCTACGCACCCCCTTTGATGAGCGGACAATACATCCCTCACAAGGGGAGGAAACAAACCACCCCTCTACCAATTATTAGGAGGGTCAATCAATCAATCATTGGGGGCATATGCCGGGGGGCGCGTCGCCACGCCCACCCTACGACGCCACTCCCGGGGGTTACCACGCGTGAATTCCCATGCAGGCTCCTTTCCCATACCAAGCAAGCTCTCGACAAGAAACATCTACTTGCCCCAGCCACGAGACTTGTGGGCGGCCCTTTGGCCTCCTCCACGCCGGATTGTCTCTTACAGATACAACCCGATGGAAGGATCGGTTTCAGGGTAGCGTGCCACATGCCCATATAGCCGAAGTTGGCGCTGACGGACTATGCAGGTAATAGGCCTCGTTTCAGTCTCACGGTGCAAAGGCTGATTTGACACGTAATCATCCCAGCGATACCCCATGATTCTGCGAAGACACTTATTACCAAAGGCATTGATTCGTCTCTTCAAGTCACTATTTAGTGTCCATGTCTCACAACCATAGAGTAAGACAAGGATCACAAGCGACTTGAAAATCCGGATCTTTGTCCTTCTGCACAGGTACCGACAACGAAAAATACTCCCGCTGAGCGAGCCCAAAACCCCGTGGGCTTTTGCCAATCCCCTAAATTCTTGACGTGCCCCCGCCGCCCTTATGGCTGCGCTACCAAGGTATGTAAAATTTTCCAAGATCTCAATGTCCTCCCCAAAAGCATAAACAGCCTGTACGCTTCATCTAGTAATCCCCAAAACACCTGGCCCTTTGGGGTTTTGAGCCGGGAAACCTTAAAAGCCCCAAGGGTTTTTCCCTCCTGTGAGCGTCTCGAGAGCCATCCCCAGGACCTCCAGCGACTCAGCAAAGCTACTGCTCATCGGCAAAACAAGATCATGATTTTTGGTGTTGCCGAAAGGATGTCCACAATCACTTTGATCTACAAAAATTGTCCAAAACGCAGCCATACAAGCGTTGAAAAGTGATGCGGCAAGGACGCACCCTTTCCTCACTCCCGTATTACAGGGAAAAAAGCGGGTCCCTGCCAAAAAAACTTTCCCGCACTCTCAGCCCCGAATAAGACCAGTTTTTATAAACCATAGTCCCCTTTCAGGAATCCCTCGAACCGCAGAAAATCCCCGGTGACCACATGCATGGTCAAACGCCCTTTTTGAGATCACATAGGTTTTAAGCATCCCCTGTCGAAACTCACGTCGGCGTTCCACCAGGCCAAACGCTAGGAACGGTCCGTTGTTGACTTACCAGGCTGAAACCCGACTGCTGAGGTCTCTGTACTTCACCAATACTCGATTCGTGTCAGCAATAGATGGGGAAGCACCCCCTTTCCCGGTACGCTGAGCGTTAATACCGCGGTGGGGTTGCAGTCCTGACAGTCCCCTTTCCCCTTTTCCCGATAGGGCGACCAGCCCCCTTTTCCATTTTAGGAGGAATGGTACCTGATTGCCACCGGCAGTCAGGACGCTGCAACCCGCGGATCTGGCCCCCCCCCCCGCTTTTAGGAGCTCCCCACTGATTTACAAACACCAGCTGCCTTTTTCCCCCCTTCAACTTTGCTACAGCCCTTTTGGGCTTCGTAAGAGAGGGTTTTCGGTTTCGTCAATGGGGGTCGGCTCCCGGCCCCGTAAGCCTGGTGGAAAACTGCTCATTTTGGGGGGGGTCCACCGTGAACAACTGCCCAAAAATATCAGCCCAACAGCCACTCCCTCCCCCGGGGGCAGAGGCGCTCATCTGCTTTTTCGAATAGCCTNATACCCATGATTCTGCGAAGAAACTTATTACCAAAGGCATTGATCGTCTCTTCAAGTCACTATTTAGTGTCCATGTCTCACAACCATAGAGTAAGACAGGATCACAAGCGATTTGAAGATCCGGATCTTTGTCCTTCTGCACAGGTACCGAACAACGCCAAATACTCCCGCTGAGCGAGTCCATAACACCGTGGGCTATACCAATCCGCCGTAAGACTTCTTGACGTGACCCGCCGTCATTATGGACTGCGCTACCAAGGTATGTCAAAACTTTCCAAGATCTCAATGTCCTCGCATCACGCATGAACAGACTGTACTGCTTCATCTAGTAAGTCTCCAAACACCTGGACCTTGGTCTTGAGCCAGGAGACCTCAAGTCCCAAAGG
Organism: Chionoecetes opilio; assembly: GCA_016584305.1. Taxonomy (NCBI): domain Eukaryota; kingdom Metazoa; phylum Arthropoda; class Malacostraca; order Decapoda; family Majidae; genus Chionoecetes; species Chionoecetes opilio. Next base: position 10,283 of record JACEEZ010000461.1, read on the forward strand.
CTTTGCCTCCTCGTGCTGCGCCTCGAGACCCATCACCAGGACCTCCGGCGACTCAGCAAAGATTACTGCATCATCGGCAAAAACAAGATCAGTGATCTTGGTGTTGCCGACAGATGCTCCACAATCACTTTGATCTACAACCTTGACCAATACCCAGTCCATACAAGCGTTGAAAAGTGATGGGGCAAGACGCCCCCTTGCCTCACTCCTGTATTCACAGGAAAGAAGCTGGATACACCTGCCCCACACTTCACAGCACTCTCAGTCCCAGAATACAGACCAGTTATCAAACCAATAGTCCTTGCAGGAATCCCTCGAAGTCGCACAAGATCCCAAAGTGACTCACGATGCACTGAGTCAAACGCCTTCTTGAGATCAACATAGGCTGCAAACATCCCCTGTCGAAACTCACGTCGGCGTTCCACCAGGACACGTAGCGCTAGGATACGGTCCGTTGTTTACTTACCAGGCGTGAACCCAGACTGCTGATGTCTTTGATGCTTCACCAGATGATGCGAATCCGTGTCAGCAATAGATGGGCAAGCACCTTGCCTGGTACGCTGAGCAGTGTAATACCGCGGTAATTGTTGCAGTCCTGACGGTCTCCTTTCCCTTTCCAGATAGGGACAACCAGCCCCCTTTTCCAGTCAGGAGGAATGGTACCTGATTGTCACACGGCAGTCAGGACAGCATGCAACCCGCAGATCATGGCCTCACCCCCAGCCTTGAGGAGCTCCGCACTGATATTACAAACACCAGCTGCCTTTCCACCTCTCAACTTTGCTACAGCCTCTCTGACTTTGTCAAGAGAGGGTGCGGTTTCGTCAATGGGAAGATCGGCATCCACTGCCTGTAACCCAGTGGTGTGAAGCTGCTCAGTTGGAGGGTCCACCGTGAACAACTGCCCAAAGAACTCAGCCCAACGAGCCATCTGCCCATCCATGTCCGACACGAGGCGCCCATCTGCTGTTCGAATAGCACTCGCCCGAGAAGGAGACTTGGAACGGAGCTTCTTCAGGGCTCGGTAGTCGGGTCGGAGGTCATTAGCGTTCAAATGGCCTTTGACATCCTCAGCGAGACTCCTGACATACCTCTCCTTGTCTCTCCCCAGGAGGGTTCTAGTCCGCCGTGACAGAGCCCTGTCCCGGTTCCCAGCCAGCCTGGCAGCGCGACCCTCCTCGATTTTCTCCAGCGTCTCGTCGAGACAAAACCACGCCTTGACCTCGGGCGCTCCCCAATACACTCCTTGGCAGCCTGTAAAGTTTCACGTTTGAAGGTATCCCACAGTTCTACAGGGTCTCCGAGAGCACCGAGCACATCAAACCGATTTGAGACTGCCACCGCATACTCATGAGCACATGTCAAGTCCTTCAGTTTGTCAGTCAGTTATCACTCCTAACATATATATTAACTTGCATAACTATTACTAGTGAATTACACCTAATTATCAAACAAGGGTCACACGTATTATAACTTCCATACAGGATATGTGCATGTAATTAACATCAAAAGAATCAGTGTATTTTTAGAAACATTATAAACATATAATTATATATCTATGTAATGTATATATAATTATACGTTTATCTTTCCTCCTCTGTTTCACCGTGCGACCCATGAACACCTTGCATTCTCAAAGTATGTCACAGGACAAATGCCTAGTTGTCAGCATAAAGTATAGGATCAACAAGAAGTGATAAGAAGCCAGAATCACGAGGAGAAGGGAGAGAAGCCCTCGGACATCGACGCTATCAACACGTACATCTCACTCGCCCGTCCGACACTCCCTGGCTGTGCTCAAGACATTCATTGTACTTGGTTGTAATCTCTACGCTCCTTACTGGACTCTAAATAAATGTGTACAAAGCTGGAAGTACCAATTTAACTCATACCAGATAAGTCTCTACAATATACCGACTTATAAATGGTGGCAGCGGTGGGATTCGAACCCACGCCTCCGGAGAGACTGGTGGTGGGTAGCAAGGTAGTGGCTGTGGTGTGTGTCAAGGGCGCGGGGCGGCATGGAGGGTGTTTTGCAGGGTGGGGGGCTTAGTAAGCGTTATACGCTCGGAACATAGAGGGTGTTAGGGGGGTTGTTTGTGTTCCTGTCCGGGGGGGTGAAGGGTGTTGTGTTGCTTCGTCGCTTGAGGGTATTAAGTTGATGGTTGGGCTGATTATTGTGTTGCTTGAGTTGCGGTGGGCCATGATGAGATGATCTTCGTATTCGGGGCGGAAGATAATTAGAGCCGGTAGAGCTGAGATGTCGTTGCCTGGCAGCGATGGGTGGGTGGCAGGAGTTGACGCGTCGACCTCGTGACTGCGGAATGCGCTGATGAAGCATGAGACGGGTGTGTCCGTCTCTCTCCGCTCTGTAGTTGCTTGTAGACTCGTAGATTCTTGTAGGTAGTTGCTGCTTGTAGGAGATGGTTGTTGATTGTAGTACTTGTAGATATAGTAGTTTCCGGCTGAGTTGCTCGTGGAGTTTTAGCCATTCTTGTAGATTCTGTTGCGGCTTGTAGGAGTTGATTGTAGTAGTAGAAGTACTTGGTAGTCGCTGGCTGGCTTGTGCTTGTAGTTTTGGCTTGTAGACTGCGTGGGGTAAGTTAACACTGCGTTATAGTGTTATACGTAAGACTGATAAAATCAGTCACCACCGCTTATGTCACCATTTATAAGTCGGTATATTGTAGAGACTTATCTGGTATGAGTTAAATTGGTACTTCCAGCTTTGTACACATTTATTTAGAGTCCAGTAAGGAGCGTAGAGATTACAACCAAGTACAACCAATTATATAAGTCGGTATATTACCACCGCGTATGGCACCATTTATATAAGTCGTTATATTACCACCGCGTATGGCACCATTTATATATAAGTCTGATATTTGTAGAAACTTATCTGGTATGAGTTAAAATGGTACTTCCAGCTTTGTACACATTTATTTAGAGTCCAGTAAGGAGCGTAGAGATTACAAACAAGTGCAATGAATGTCTTGAGCACAGCCAGGGAGTGTCGGACGGGGCGAGTGAGAGGTGCGTGTTGATAGCGTCGATGTCCGAGGGCTTCTCCCCCTCTTCCTCGTGATTCTGGCTTCTTATCACTTCTTGTTGATCCTATACTTTATGCTGACAACTAGGCATTTGTTCTGTGACATACTTTGAGAATGCAAGGTGTTCATGGGTCTCACGGTGAAACAGAGGAGGAAAGATAAACGTATAATTATATATACATTACATAGATATATAATTATATGTTTATAATGTTTCTAAAAAAACACTGATTCTTTTGATGTTAATTACATGAAAATATTATGTATGGTAGTTGTAGTACTTGTTACACTTGTGTGATAATAGTTGTAATTCAATAATAACAGATATGCAAGTTATTATATATGTTAGCAGTGATAACTGACTGACATTGCTCGGGCCGCTATATAATTTGTCCTCAAATTAGGCACATAAGAATTAGCTAGGGAATAACAAATGGTACACCTAACTAAAGGCTAAATATATATATAAAATATAAACTATAAACTTCCCAAATCATAATTCCTATTGCTAAAAGTGAGTAAACTCTGAGCTAATTACACAAAAAAATATGGAAAACAATGGATTACATGATGTTCAACATCAAAGAAAATGACATGGCCGAGTAAAATTATATACATATATGTGTCAGTACTAGTGTGGGTAAATCCATAATGTGCAAATATCACTGTTAATAAATGTCAAGTGTTAAGTGTTTCAAGTGTAGGTATACTGGAGATGGTAGCTAGCAAACTCAACTGTCAGCGAAAGTAGCTGTGAAAATTATAGGGAAAAATTGAGAACATAACATTTCAAGTAATGAAATCGTAATCGTAAATTGTCAAGTAATCGTTAAAAACCCTGAATGAGTCAAGTAATGACGAAGGCTCGTCTGACTGTAGAGCTGCTGCTGTGTGCATAGTATAACAATATATGTACCTACTAGTAATAGTACTGTGTCAGTAAAAGAATGTAATGGACTGTAGACATATAAGGAAAAATTGACAAGACCTCGCCTGATACAATCTGTGTGGGTGTATCAGTGTAGGTAACTGTGGTGTAAGTAACCTAGTAATATGTAAATAAGTAATAGTAAGAATGGATATATAACATAGGTAGAGACATCGCTGGATACACATTAATGTGGTTGCATTGTGTGTAGGCAAAGCTAAGTTTGCCAAACATCATTCATAAATTAAAATAATGCAAAGTTATTGTGGAAAATAAATTGACATCAGCGAGTGTAAAAACTGACTGGCAGAGAAAATGACTGAATTATTATTCGTCATTGGCGAACAATGTTATGAGAAATAAGGTTATCTGTGATCAATCAATATTTTCTGATGTCTGTATTAAGACAAGTAGTCATTCGTAACTTCTCTGCGAGTTTGAATTTGTTAGTAAGTAATGATAAATGGGTAGTTAGTCGTACATAGGCAATACATGTGAGCAGAAGTTAGTTCAAAGAGATGTGTGATCGTACGTCACGTACATCATGCAGATGTGTAAAGAGTTACAGAGTAACTGCTTGTCATGCATATAGTACCTAGTTTAATATGTTAGTAAGTACACAATCCTATCATGCAAATAGTGATCGTGGTACAACAGGAAGAACGTAAGTAAATTATTCCCGTAGTGAATGTAATTCACGTATAATAATTTATGCATGCAGTTATGTTATCATGCAGGTAATACGTAAGGAATTAATTTAAGGAAAATATGTAATTCATGCAACAAATAAGTGTGTTAGTATTTCATGCAAGTAAATAATGTATGGTAACAATAAGTGAATTAGTATGTATGTTAATACATAACAATGTCATGCAAGTAATTAATGTATGGCAACATTAAAAAAAAACATTAAAACATTAAACATAGTCTCACACTATGGACTTAAGCGCGTGCCACACTACACAACTGTCTGAGTATATAATTATTATTTCTTATTTTGTGTATGTCTAATATGTTATATTTTTCTAATGTGAACTCTTTACCAGGTTGTATGTATCCAGCGACTGTATACATCCGTCATCCTGGCACCCAACCACCTGTGTGTTGATCATCTTTCACCTACCAGGCCCTCACCTAATCATTCACCTATGCTAGTAGCAAACAGCTAAGTAATTTATACAGTTTTGGGCAGTTATACAGTTGTAGGTATTACACAAGTGTTACATTATCTTTACATTACATTATTGTCTCACACAGTGACGTTCACATCTACAACACACATTTACGGACAATTTAAACGTAAGAAATATTATAGTGCTATTTTAACATAGTTTTACATTTAATTTTACAATGGCTACGTACAGTAAATCATTACAGACTCCGTCAGAGCACTTAAATCATTGTGCACAACAAACAGACATCTATCCCTCATATTATAGGCGAAGTGCTAGACCGCATTCTTCTCACAACTTTTTCCCTACAACACAAGGTAGGAGTAGATATTCTTCTTGCTATAAGCAACATAAGCATTACACTCCACCGTATCAGGTGAAGCGACGTTATCAACGTTATGATAGCTATAATTACGCACGTAAAAGCTATTTTTGTGTATTTTGTAAAGTTCCAGGACATTCTCTGTCACATTGTAGATCAATAGACTACAACAGATACGTACTTTACAAGAAACAGTATTGTGTATATCACAATTCCTGGAGTCATAACTCTGACCAATGCCGTTATTTGAGACGCAGACAACGCCACGCATTGTCTCCCGTCGACGGAGGAAGGTTTAGGCTACAATACAACCTTTTGGTGCGAGATACATATCTCACGACAGGACAGGAACCTAAACGCCAGGTTACACAGCTGATAGTCCCTTCTACACTTATACCCAGATTTCTTTCCCTTTTACATGATTCTAGCCTTGCAGGTCACCCAGGGAAAGATAGATGTTTGCACCAAGCACGTTTGGAATACTTTTGGCCATTCATGCGCCGAGATATTTTTGCTCATATAGATAAATGTCAGTCATGCGCTGAAACAAAGGGTTCAGTTGGTAAACCTGCCCCTATGCTACCTTATCCTACACCTAAAAGAACCTTGGGAAACAATAGCCATTGACTTGCTAAAACTCCCACTAACAGAATCTGGTTCTCAATACTTGTTAGTAGCCATTGATAATTTTTCTAGGTTTTCAGTTTTGGTTCCACTAAAGGACAAAACGGCTCTAACAGTTGCTAAGGCACTTACGGATGAAGTTTTCTTTAAATTCAATACACCATCCACATTGCTCTCGGACAATGGTACCGAGTTTAACAATCAAATTCTCACTGAAATTTGCAAACTTTTCAACATAAACAAATGTACCATAACTAGCTATCACCCTAGCAGCAACGGCATGGTAGAAAAACAAAATAGGAAGATTATACAACTCCTGAAGTCATTAGCTCAACCATATAGTTCCCACTGGGATGAATGGATGCCCCAAGTATCTGCCACACTAAACTCTTCCTTACACAAGTCCACATGTGAAACACCACATTTCATTGTATTTGGGCAAGACAAAAGACTACCTTACACTCTTCTAGAGCAGAGTACACAGCCAATATATAATTTTGATGATTACGTAACAGTAAGAGTAGCTGATTTTCAGAAAATATACAAGCGTGTAACAGACGCTATTGAATTGTCCAGAGAGGACATGATTAAATACCAACGCCCATACACAGCAGAAAAGCCAATTGCTATAGGTGATGTAGTATACTTTCAGGTACAACAATTAAAGTCAAAGTTAGATTCTACATTTGAAGGACCTTACAGGGTCATTGCCATTGAACATGGACACAAAATAACTATCCAGCATATTTATAAATACCATGCAAAGACAGTCCATATTGACCAGTTAAACGAGTAGCTAGAGGATTAGATACAGGTGAAGAATTGCCATGCCCAAATACTAAAACACAGGACACACCTGTAGTTAATGATGACACAAATACTGCTACAAATGAATACCGTCAAAAATTGCGGTCACACACGCAGAAACAGTAGTGTCATTCCATTCCATACCTTTCCATATCATTACATTTTATATCAGCTCACCTGATTATTTTAAATTTACCATGTATTCTGAATTTTAATGTGTGTTGTTCTCTTTTTAGGAAAAGGTCTACACAACACACTAAGCCAATGTTATTTACATTCTTGAAAATACTTAACATTGATGAAATGTTTTACGAATTTTTTTTGGTTTAGCTACATATGTTTGACCAACTACTAGTAGAAACTGATATAGTTACCATGTTTACCTTGTAACTCTTGCACGATAGAAACTCTAATGGATAGCAGAACCTAGATAACCTATGTACATCTCTTCACATTAGAATACTATTATGTAACTGTTAAAGTTGCACCACAGTGCATAGCATTATATAATTATTTACTTACATTCCACAATTCAAGGAATTATTTCGCACGTATTGTTGCATGATCACATTATTTACTTACATTCCACATTTAAAGGAATTATTACGCACTTATAATTGCATGACATTATTTACTTACATTCCTCATTTAAAGGAATTCTTACGCACTTAATGTTGAAATACATTAATTACTTGCATGACATTGTTATGTATTAACATACATCCTAACTCACTTATTGTTACCATACATTATTATTTACATGAAATACTAACACACTTATTTGTTGCATAAATTACATATTTTTCCTTGAATTAATTCCTTACGTATTAACTGCATGATAACATAACTGCATGCATAACTTAGTATACATGAATTACATTCACTACAGGAATGATTTACTTACGTTATTCCTGTTGTACCACGATCACTACTTGAATGATAGGATTGTGTACTTACTAACATATTAAACTTTGGTACTATATGCATGACAAGCAGTTACTCTATAACTCTTTACACATCTGCATGATGTACGTGACGTACGTTCACACATCTCTTTGAACTACATTCTGCTCACATGTATTGCCTATGTACAACTAACTAACCATGTATCATTACTTACTAACAAATTCAAACTCGCAGAGAAGTTACGAATGTCCACTTGTCTTAATACAGACCTCAGAAAACATTGATTGATCACAGATAACCTTATCTCTCATAATATTGTTCGCCAATGTCGAATAATAATTCAGTCAGTTTCTCTGCCAGTCAGTTATCACTCACTGATGACAATTTATTTAATACAATAACTTTGCATTATTTTCATTTATGAATGATGTTTGGCAAACATAGTTTGTCTACACACAATACAACCACATTAATGTGTATCCAGCGATGTCTCTACCAATGTTAATTATCCATTTTGACTATTACTTATTTACATATTACTAGGTTACTTACACCACAGTTACCCACACTGATACATCACACAGATTGTATCAGGCGAGGTCTTGTCAATTTTTCCTTATATTTCTACAGTCCATTACATTCTTTTCCTGACACAGTACTATTACTAGTAGGTGCATATATTGTTATACTATGCACACAGCAGCAGCTCTACAGTCAGACGAGCCTTCGTCATTACTTGACTCATTCAGGGTTTTTAACGATTACTTGACAATTTACGATTACAATTTCATTACTTGAAATTTTAATTTCTCAATTTTTCCCTGTAATTTTCACAGCTACTTTCGCTGACAGTTGAGTTTGCTAGCTACCATCTCCAGTACACCTACACTTGAAACACTTAACACTTGACATTTATTAACGGTGATATTTGCACATTGTGGATTTACCCACACTAGTACTGACACATATGTATAATTTTCTCGGCCATGTAATTTTCTTTGATGTTGAACATCATGTAATCCATTGTTTTCCATATTTTCTGTGTATTTAGCTCAGAGTTTACTCGCTTTAGCGATAAGAATTATGCTTTGGGAAGTTTATAGTTTATATTTTATATATATATTTAGCCTTTAGTTAGGTGTACCATTTGTTATTCCCTAGCTAATTCTTATGTGACTAATTTGAGGACAAATTATATAGCGGCCCGAGCAATGTCAGTCAGTTATCACTCCTAACATATATATTAACTTGCATAACTATTACTAGTGAATTACACCTAATTATCAAACAAGGGTCACACGTATTATAACTTCCATACAGGATATGTGCATGTAATTAACATCAAAAGAATCAGTGTATTTTTAGAAACATTATAAACATATAATTATATATCTATGTAATGTATATATAATTATACGTTTATCTTTCCTCCTCTGTTTCACCGTGCGACCCATGAACACCTTGCATTCTCAAAGTATGTCACAGGACAAATGCCTAGTTGTCAGCATAAAGTATAGGATCAACAAGAAGTGATAAGAAGCCAGAATCACGAGGAGAAGGGGGAGAAGCCCTCGGACATCGACGCTATCAACACGCACCTCTCACTCGCCCCGTCCGACACTCCTGGCTGTGCTCAAGACATTCATTGTACTTGGTTGTAATCTCTACGCTCCTTACTGGACTCTAAATAAATGTGTACAAAGCTGGAAGTACCAATTTAACTCATACCAGATAAGTCTCTACAATATACCGACTTATAAGTTTCTCAAGATGAAACACAGTATGGTTACCTCTTGAGATTCTTCTGGACTTGACATGAAGCTTAAGTGTAGCAACAACAAGTCTATGATCTGTTCCAAAGAACTCAGCACTCCGGTAAACCCTGCAGTTCTGGAGGATCCTCCAACGAGTACTAACGAGGATGTGGTCGATCTCCTTAGCTACCCCTCCGGCATTACTATACCATGTCCAGCGGTGCAGCTCTGGCCTCTGATACCAAGAACCTGCAATTCTCAACCTTCTGGATCTTGCAAAGTCAGAAGCAGAGAACTGTTGGTGTTTCTGGTACCGGAGCCATGGGGACCAACACATAGCTCGTAGCCATCTCTCACGGTGCCAGTAGTAGCATTGAAGTCGCCCAAGACAATGAGTGTGTCCCGAGGAGGACACTGGTCTATAACAGAGTCGAGTTTGGCGTAGAACATCTTCTTCTCTTCAATTTTACGCATCTCGGTAGGAGCGTACACTGCAACAAGAGACATGAAACCCAGAGTGTGTTTCATCCTCACCCGCACTATACGCTCATCAACCGGAGTAACCTCAACAACTGGCGGCTGCAGTTTGCTGGAGATGGCTATAGCTACTCCCAAGACACGGTGACCATTGCTCATGGCGGACCAGTAGTAGCTGTAACCCCCACTGCTAGTCTCGCCACTGCCAGGCCTCCTCGTCTCAGAGAGTCCCACTATATCCACCTCAGCCTACTGAGCTCGCCCGATAGGAGAGGTAGTCGATGATCGTCTGAGAGGCCCAGAACGTTCCACGAGCCCACACGAAGAACCATCCGCAGGTGATTCCAGGAGTGATTCGACGGTCAGGCGCCGCTTCTGCACCGCCCCGGCCACCCCCATAAGAAAAAGTTGGGCTAGGGGGCCCTACCACTTGATTTAGAGTGCGGGATTCCGAGGGCTTGCCCCGCACTCGTCATAGGCAGACCCTCCCTGCGTCGCATTGGAGGGGTCTGCATGGTCGGGCCCCCCGGCAAAACCGGTCGGGGGCGCGTACCGCGCGTCCCTCTACGCAA
>JACEEZ010000461.1:25031-30031 GCA_016584305.1 Chionoecetes opilio
CATATGCTTTTTTATCAAAATATTAACAAAAAATAATAAAAAAACATTTGATGGTACTATAAAACATGTTTACTAGTTACTATGAATATGATATACATATATATATATACATATATATATATATATATATATATATATATATAAAATATATTTTTATAAAATATATATATATAACAAAATAGCATAATTTTGTACAAGCTAAATTGGAATAAATCAGAGAGAAAGACTGAGACAAAATAAATTTGATTGTCTTATTACCCATTTTTCATATTATTAACCATACATGGCTACAGGATTACGGCTTAAGAAAAGAAATATCACCAAGATTACTTGGTTTGCCAATGACTTACTACTGTGGAGCTAACACCTTCGTTTGAGTCATTATCTCCATATGCCAGTATGGGTTAACAAGACAACAAGGGGGCCGTCAGGACTGAAATAATTACCACAGTATACACTTTCAGCGCCCAGGCAAGGTGCTTGCCCATCTATTGCTGATACGGTTCCACAGTCATCTTCTGAAACACAGAGACCTCAGCAGTCTGGGTTAACGCCTGATAAGTCAACAACGGACCGATCCTAGCGCTTGGTCCGGGTTTGTAACGCCAACGTGAGTTTCGACAGGAAAAGCTTGCAGTCTATGTTGATCTCAAGAAGATTTGACTCAGGCATCGTGAGTCACTCTAGGATCTTTGCGATTTCGCGGGATTCCTGCAAGGAATTGGTTTGATGACTGGCCTTTGTACTTGGGACGAGAGTATGTGAATGTGTGGGAGGTGTATCCAGTTTTTTTTCTGTGAATACAGGAGTGAAGCAAGGGCGCGTCCTTTCCCCCATCACTTTTCAACACTTGTATGGACGGGTATTGGGCAAATTTGTAGATAAAAGTGATTGTGGAGCATCCCTCGGCAACACCAAGATCATTGATCTTGTTTTGCCGATGATGCAGTAATCTGTGCCGAGATGCTGGAGGTCCTGGTGATGGCTGTCGAGGCGCTGCACGAGAAGGCAATGAATGCCCTTGGAACTAAAGGTCTCCTGGTTCAGACCAAAGTCTAGATGTTTGGAGGCTTACTAGATGAAACAGTACAGTCTGTTCATGCGTGCAGCGAGGACATTAAAATCTTGGAACGTTTTACATACCTTGGTAGCGCAGTCCATAATGACGGCGGGTCACGTCAAGAAGTCTTACGGCGGTTTGGCATAGCACACGGTGTTATAGACTCGCTCAGCAGGAGTATTTGGCGTTGTCGGTACCGGTGCAGAAGGACAAATATCCGGATCTTCAAGTCGCTTGTGATCCCTGTCAAACTCTATGTATGTGAAACATGGACACTAAATTACGACTTGAAGAGGCGAATTGATGCCTTTGGTAATAAGTGTCTTCGCAAAATCATGGGGTATCGTTGGGATGACTACGTGTCAATCAGCGATTGCACCGTGAGTCTGAATCGAGGCATATTACCTGCATAGTCCGTTAGCGCCAACTTCGGCTATATGGGCATGTGGCACGCTAAACTGAAACCAATTCTTCCCACCGGTTTGTATCTGCAAGAGACAATCCGGCGTGGAGGAGGCCAAGGGGGCGCCTACAAGGCTCGTGGCTGGGGCAAGTTGATGTTTCCTGTCCAGATTTGCTTGGTATGGGACAGGGAGCCTGCATGGGGGACTCGCGCGTGGTGAACCCCGGGAGCTAGCAGCGACTGGTAAATCGTACGTAATACGTATTGTACGATAATTGAACTATCCGTACGATTGTCGATGCATGGTTGAGAATCGTACACGTAAGTCGCTAATTGACTCGACAAATACAATTACATTATAAAGTCATACAAAAATTGTATCGCAAAGAAAAGAGAACAATCTGTCGCTGTCAATTCGCGAGAGAGGAGAGAGAGAGAGAAGAGGAGAGAGAGAGAGGAGAGAGAGAGAGAGAGAGGAGAGAGAGAGAGAGAGAGAGAGAGAGAGAGAGGAGAGAGAGAGAGAGAGAGAGAGAAGAGAGAGAGAAGAGAGAAGAGAGAGAGAGAGAGAGGAGAGAGAGAGAGAGAGAGAGAGAGAGAGAGTTTTGAGTTTTGAGTTTTGAGTTTGACTTTTGGTCCTTTGGATGACAAGGACTTGGAGCGTTGCTTGCCGCATTTGAACGCAGGTCTAACGGAAAACCTATTCGGTTTTCTTCCAGCAGAGCAGTGTGTAAGGGAGAGGCAGAGTGTGTTACTTTCATCCCTATACAGATGATATGAGAAGTCACAGACAACTGACACACTATAAATATAAGCGCCAGCTGACACAGGGCAACAGAATAGAGGAGGAATAGGAATTCCTCATTTCTTTAGAGGATGATAGCTACGTAGAGTTCTACCGTAGATAACACTATAGTCGCCATGCACCTGCACTAATGTCGCCAGGCGCCATGTATTACGAATATTATAGCATCACTACGGTAGACAACACTATAGTCGCCACCTGTTCTAATATCGCCAGGCGCCATATATTACGAATTATAGCATCACTACTGATTTGTATGTGCCACTGAAGATGATATAACAGTAGTATATATCATGACTGTAATAATCTACCCTGTTTCAGCGTTGTTTTATGCTTTGTATCTGCAAGTATAGCAATACGGTTTCAAATCTCGCTACTCGTAGTTTTTTTCGGGCGACGACGACGGCGGGAGGACACTCAGAACATAAACACTAGCTGGCGATCTTAGTGTAGGTCGCCACTCGTGTGATATTTTGGTAATTTCTTCATTTATAGCCATAATATGACATAGATGAAGACACAAAATGACAGACTCTCCAGAAAGCCCCTTCTAACTTTCCTGAAATCATGGATGTAGAAATGAAAGTATTAACGCCACCAAACGTCTGTAAATCGAAAAGAAACGTTGTCCTGGCGACTTTAGTCTTATCTACGATAGATTTCAGCTTCTTTTGAATCATGATGTGTTACTAAATATATTTTTGTTTTATTTAATTTTATTTATTTTTGAAAAAGATAATAAACATGGAATTTTGTGTATAGATTATATATTATTATATATTTTGGTTAAAAGAGGGAATATTTTGATATGTGGAATGCTGAATTCAATGCTGCATAAAGTCATTTACGGACTATATTATTTTACCTAAGGTGGTACGATAATTATCTATCTGAAAATACGATAATTTTGGTGGCCCGGTACGACAATGTGGGCTACAAAAGTTCACATCCCTGCCCGGGAGTGGCGTTGTCGGGTTGGCATGGCGATGCGCCCCCCGGCGTATGCCCCCAATGATTGACATATATATATATATATATATATATATATATATATATATATATATATATATATATTAAAGCAGCAGCCCAGGGTTGGGCAGGTATACACAGATCGTCACGTAAGCTACACTCTTACCATGCCTAGGTTAGCAGTGATATCCTGGGTATTATTATTTATCCTCAAAATTAGATTCCCCAAAAATGTCCCCTTTATTGATATCCTAAAACGTAGGTATAGTAATGCTTCTCTATCCCAATACCGTAAACTAGAGAAGACTGATTACAAAGTAAAAAAGACTAGACTAGATATAGAATTTTTGCAAACCTGTAAAACTTATGGAATAATCCCTAACTTCCTCCAATTTAAATTATATAAACCCATGCTAAACAATACATCTATATATAAGTCATTTCAATTCAAATTACTAAACTTAGAATTAAAAGAGAAAAACTGGCTACTTAAAAATCACATAGAGGACTTTAATCAAACTAAATCTGATCTGAAAAAACACCTGTCATGGCTTGATTTTAATTGTCTTTTTAATGATTAGTACGTAGTAATGACTCTAAATTCGAAACAGCCAAAGCTTGTCATAGGAAAAACTGTGCTCTCTAGGCATTCCTCTGGAACACTCTGTTAATAAGGATAAAGTCGTAATTAATCTTTCTAACCGTTCGTTAACTCCTGCTGAAAAAGATTTACTCTCACTCGGATTACCTTTTGCCTTACCAAAATTTAATATTAACTATGTCAATCACTACTTTACATTTGAGAAGCTTGTTAATACACTTAAATATAAAGCTAAAAAAACACTTATTACGGAGTGGGATAACTTAATTCAAGGCATCTCTACTATTGCCCATTCATCATATCGCGAATTCAATGAATTCAAACATTCATTCCCAAAACTCCCACAAATTCAATTTGATGCCCTTAATACCCTTAAATCTGATGATACTATCCTAATCACTAGACCCGATAAAGGACGCGGTACAGTAATTTTAGATAAAACTGAGTACATTAACAAAACTGAATCCATCCTTGGTGATAAAACAAAATTTAAAGTCCTCGCTGACAACACATTTTCTTTCATCACTAAAATGGAGGATAGACTTATCCGTCACCTTAGAACATTACTTAAATTAAAAGTCATTACTAAAGATGTTTTCCATTATATATTTCCTAGTGGCTCTTCTCCTGGTGTCCTTTATGGATTACCAAAAACACATAAAATAGGTAACCCCTTACGTCCTATTCTTAGTACTATAGGCACCTTTAACTATAAATTAGCTAAATACTTCGTCCCGATAATTGACCCACTAACTAGTAATGAACACACAATTAAGAACTCTTTTGAATTTGCACATGAATTAAAAACAATTAACGTAAACAACGCGGTAATGGCTAGTTTTGACATCCAGTCACTATTTACAAATATTCCAATAGATGAGACTATTGAAATAATCACTGATAATTTATTTCATAAAGCTACCATTTTTCTTAATTACACAAAAAAACAATTCTCTGATTTATTAACTTTAGCTATAAAAGACTCTCCATTTATATTTAACAAAAAACTTCATGTCCAAAACTGATGGGTTTCCATGGGATCGTGCCTGGGTCCTTCATTTGCTAATGCTTTTTATGTCACCATGAGGACATGTGGCTGTCTAACTGTCCTCAGCATTTAAACCTTTTTATTATAAACGATATGTAGACGACACTTTTTTACTCT
>JACEEZ010000461.1:35031-60031 GCA_016584305.1 Chionoecetes opilio
AACCTAACCTTAACCACAAAGTATACCTAACCTAACCTAACCTTAACCACAAAGTATACCTAACCTAACTAACCTAACCTTAACCACAAAGTATACCTAAGTATACTATAGTGGTTAACTAACCTAACCTTAACCACAAGGTATACCTAACCTAACCTAACCTAACCTTAACCACAAAGTATACCTAACCTAACCTTAACCACAAAGTATACCTAACATAACCTAATCTAACCTTAACCACAAAGTATACCTAACCTAACCTTAACCACAAAGTATACCTAACCTAACCTAACCTAACCTTAACCACAAAGTATACCTAACCTAACCTAACCTGAACCACAAAGTATACCTAGCCTAACCTAACCTTAACCACAAGGTATACCTAACCTAAACCTAACCTACCTAACCCAAGTATACCTAACCTAACCTACCTTAACCACAAAGTATACCTAACCTAACCTAACCTTAACCACAAAGTATACCTAACCTAACCTAACCTTAACCACAAAGTATACCTAACCTAACCTAACTGGACTTAGAATTTTTTGAGGCACCTCATATTTCATAGCGGTCGTGTGGGTTAACCAAGGCTGAGCGCACGCTGGAACCTAAACAGATGTGAAGTATAATAAGCATACAATACAGTGCGGTAGTTCATTTCAGTCAAAGCCGGAAGGATGAGTTCCAAAGTATTTCCCAGGCGTGTGTGTGGGAAGGGTGTCGGTGTGCAGGCGTGTGTGTAGGAAGGAAGCGTGTGTGCAGGCGTGTGGGGGAAGGAGGCGTGTGTGCAGGCGTGTTTGGGAAGGGTGTCGGTGTGCAGGCGTGAGTGTGGGAAGGGTGTCGGTGTGAAGGCGTGTGTGTGGGACGGAGGCGAGTGTGCAGGCGTGAGTGTGGGAAGGGTGTCGGTGTGCAGGCGTGTGTGGGACGGAGGCGTGTGTGTGGGAAGAAGGCGTGTATGCAAGCGTGTGTGTGGGAAGGAGGCGTGTGTGTGGGAAGGGTGTCGGTGTGCAGGCGTGTGTGTGGGAAGGAAGCATGCTGCACCCATAAAGGATGCATGCATGTGGCATATAGCAAAAAAAATCTATCAGAAAACACCCAAATATCTTCAAGTACTATTATATTATCTCTGTGTTTACGTGCCTCTGATCAGCGCGGGAAGAGGAGCTCCCTGATGCTACGTCACGGAGCCTGAGCCTGAGCGTCTGCAAATCTTGAGTGCGTTTTGAGAACTCGGGGAATTTGCAGATTTGATTGCGGATTATTTAAAAGCGGCTGACTGGATACAAAAAGTGACGACGTATTGTTGATATACTCGTCAATGGCTATGATTTGATTGCATTAAATCAGGAATGATGAAATGGTCTGGACGATTACTTTAAGGCAGGGTAGGGGTCGTCTTAGCCCGCAATTTTCTCCGTCACCACAACAACAATGGCTATATTATTGGTTATATATTATATATTTTAGACTATATATAGTATATTAGACTGTATAATACACTATGTATAATATATATATATGATATATATATATATATATATATATATATATATTATATATATATATAAATATATATATATATATATATATATATATATATATATATATATATATATATATATATATATATATATATATATATATAATATATACTATATATATAGCCTATATAGTATATGAAAACTATGTTGCCCCCCCGTTTTTACACCACTTGTTCCATTACTGTTAATCGGTGAGGTTAGGTAAATTTCTTCTTCTTAAGCTTCGTAAGCTTCTTGTAGTAGACGGTGAGATTAGGTTAATGGTGAGATGAGATCATTAGATGAGGTTAATGGTGAAAACCCTGTTTGGGGTGGGCTGGGTGGACTAGATATGGTTTCTGTGTTTTTTTAGTGGACTAGATATGGTTTCTAGTTTATGGTTTCTATCCTAGCTGGGATATTATTTAATGAGGTTAGTATGTTGCTTTACTCGTAAATCACTTGGGATATTGTCTCTTCACCAGGGGTGAGTTTGAGAGGAAGAGTTTGAGCGGCTTGCGCCGTTCGGGTTTCTGTACCCCTCTATCAAACGCTTTTGGGCGCCTCGCAGTGGATGTAAAAAAATCCCTGCCGTTACCAGGGAAAACCGGACGCCAAGCTCAACTGTGGGCTTTTGACCTCCCATTTTCCTCTACTCCCCTATATCCCCCACGCACTACGGAAGTGTAATGGCTACGCTGTAGCTACCTGAGACTATTTGATTATTGTTGTAATGGAAATTGTCGCTGGAGGGGTAAATGCGGGAAAATCTCGGGCACCGTAAACCCAAACTACCGTCAATAAACTATAGTCGCCCGCACTTTTGTTGCCAGGCGCAAAAATATTAAAATTTTAGCATCACTATAGATTTGTATGTGCCACTAAGACGGGGTATTTAATATAAACACGTGCATGCCTCTTTTGGCACATAAAATTATGTATCTGTAGTGATGAAAAAATTTTCGTAATATATGGCCCCTGACGACAATAGTGCATGGCGACTATAGTGTTATTGGCGGTGGGGTTTTTGGGGATACTGAACAGGTTTTGAAACTGTCGCAATGGGAATTTCCGCAAAACCCCAAATGGGCCTGTCGCCGATGGGGACACCGCCGACGGGGAAATTTTTGGTAACTTCCCTTGGAATAAATGAAAATAAAGAATAAAGTGTATTTCATTGTTGGATCCACCATACCACCTGGTATTAATCTCTGAATGCAGAAAATACTGTTAAAAACTTTTTAAAATGTATGTATTGTGTACTGTAATATCATGCAAGAAAAAAAACGGGAACGCGACAAAAATGCAGATGAAATGAAATGAAAATATGACGTGCAAATGTGTTTGACTAATGTTTCATGTTCGTTTATAATGTCAGATTACTGTAAAAAATAATGTGTTATATGTTTAGTATTGCAGGTTTTTTTTTCTCCTCTATCTCAGTTTTATGTACACATTTATATGCTCCCTCATTTATGAGTAAAAATCTGAAGGCTTTTTTTTTTACAGAAACAGATTTTGAAACAAAAAAACTCCCCATTGTTTTTTTTTTTGTTTTGTCAAACATTATTATTTTAACTTAACAAATTTCAATTTACCAAAAAACAAAATCAATTGCTAAAAAAACCTACTTTTCTAACAAATGAAATCGGATTGTTTAATAGCTTCTTTTAAATTATAAAATTAAATTTAAATTAAATTATCAATCAACGTTTTATCACAATCTTTGCTGCCACATGGCCACAGTGGCAAAAATGAATGTGGGTATTTCAGCTCCAGATTGAAATTTGCTTTCACATCTGGAGCTAAAAATCCCTCCTCTGCCACCCTCCCCCGGGCCCCCATAATGCATCCTAATGTAAAAAAAAACCAAAAAAAATTATATTCTCCAATAACCTAACCTACCCTAACGGGTGGGTGAAAAAGGGGGTTTTTAAGATTAAGGGGTAACTATTTCGTATATAAAAAGGTATAAAAAATTGAAATCACCCAAAAAAAAAGGGTAAATATGCTTTTCAACCAATACTCCCTATTGCCCAAATACTTTTTCAAAAATAACGGGCGGAACATCTTAGAAAAAGCTGGGCTCCCGCAAGTGACCAAATTTTGGCTCACGTATTATACTTACTGTCCTTAAAATCTGTTAAATTTTTAATGAGTGCTGATCCTTTTTTGCCTACATGTGATAAATTAAATTTTAGGTTCCGAAAAAACTAAGCCCCGCTAGAGCGCAATGGACGACGATTTGAGAAAAGTATGCGAAACTAAGTAGTAGGGATAACCTAGGGGTGGTCGAGGGGGGGCGGGGCCCCCCCCCTTTGGGTTTGGGGGAGGGTTTGGCTGGGTTGGGTTGGCAGGTTTTTTAGTGCACAGCACGAGGGGGTCGAAAGGGGTGCTAGGTTTTGGTCCCTTTAAATTTTTCCCTCCTTTTGAATAAAGGCTCCAAAATCCTATTTCTTCTTTTAACCCAAAAAGCTTGGGGGCATGGTGGAAAGCGGGTTTTTTGGGGGGGGGACACACACATAAGGAAATTGGCCCCCCCAAAAAAAAAAAACCTTAAAAAGGGAGATTTCCCTAGTTCAGGACTTTATCGGGGAAAAATTTCCCTTTATGTTGCTCCCCCACAAAAAGGGGCATACCGAAGGGAAAAATGGTCCCCCCCAAAAAAACCCTAAACTAGGGGAAAAATTTCCCAAGTACTAGACTTAATCGGGAAATATTCCCCGATAAAATTCAGAACTAGGGAAAACCTTTTATGGTTTTTTTTTTGGGGGCCATTTTCTCTTATGTTGTGCTCCCCCACCCAAAAACCCCGGTTTCCCACCTGTCCCAAGCTTTTTGGCTAAAGAAGAAGAAGATAGAGGGTGAGCTTTGTTCTTAAATTTACCCAATATGGGGGACACCTTTCCCGACCTAAACTAACCCAGCCCAACCCGGGGATTGATTAATAAACCCTTTGCTCACTGAGGCGGGTTTCGCCCCCCCCCCCCAGACCTTTTTTGTTATTTTTTTTTTTTTATTCCCGCCGGGGAAATGTGCAGTTTCAAACCCCTACTCTCCCGGCATAAAAAGGGGGGGGGGGCTGTTTCCCCCCGAAAACCCCCCCCTAGTTAAAAAACCTACCCGGGCATTGATTTCGCAACCTTACCTCCTCCCCCAACCACCTTTGTTTTTTTTTGTAGGGTCATAAATACTCCTTAGCGATGAGAAAATTGATGTGTTTGGTCCCCCTGGTCCCGGGACCCGAAACACCAACAGTTCTCTTTCTGACTTTCAAGGGCCCGAAGGTTTAGAAATTTCAGGTTCTTGGATCAAGACCAGAGCTGCACCCCTGGACATGGTATAGTAATGCCGGAGGGTAGCTAAGGGATCGCCACATCCCGTTATACTCTTGGAGGACCCCCAGAACGCAGGGTTTACCGGATGCTGATCTTTGGAACAGATCACAGACTTGTTGTTTTCTACACTTTAAATTTATGTCAATCCAGAAGAATCTAAGAGGTAACCATACTGTGTTTTCACTTTAGAAAATGAAGGACTTTCATGTGCTCTGGATTCGGTGGCAGTCTCAAATCGGTTTGAGGCCGGGCCTCGGGGGGTCCCTTTAAAAATGTGGGATACCTTCAAACGTAAAAAAACAGGGTCCAAGGGGGGTTTGGGGGGGCCCCCAGGGCAAGGGGTGGTTTTGTTGGGGGGGAAGACGCTGGAGAAAATCGAGGGGAGTTCGTGCCAGGGCGGCGGGGGAACCGGGGCCAGCACAGGGCTCTGCAGCCGATGAAAACCCCCTAGGAAGACAAAAAAGGGATGTCAGGAGTCCGCTGAGGGGTCCCAGGGGATTTGAATGCTAATGACCTCCGACCCACCACCGAGCCCGAAAACTCCGTTCCAAGTCTCCTTCTGGGGCAGTGCTATTCAAACAGCGATGGCGCCTCGTGTCGGACAGGGATGGGATGGCTCTTTTGGCTGAGCTTTGGGCGTTTTCAGGGGCCCTCAATGAGCAGCTTCAACCACTGGGTTACGGCAGGGGAGCCGTCCTCCCATTGACGAACCGCACCCTCTCTTGACGAATTAGAGGGCTGTGCAAAGTTTAGAGGGGGAAAAGGGCAGCGGGTGTTTTAAAATTCAGGGGGGAGTCCTAAAAAGCCGGGGGGTGGGGCCAGTCTGCGGTTGCATGCGCCGACTGCAGTTGGAAAATCGGGTACCTTCCCCCGGGGAAAAGGGGGCTGGTCCCCCTATCGGGAAAGGGGAAAAGGGACCGTCAGGCTCAAAAATTACCGGGGTATACATGCTCCTACCGGGGAAAGGGTGCTTGCCCATCTATTGCTGACACGAATTCGCAGTCTCGGGTGAGCTCAGAGACCTCACGTCTGGGTTACGCCTGGAATAAACCCAAGACCGATCCTAGCGCTCGTTCCTGGTAAAACGCCGACGTGAGTTTCGACGGGGATGTGCAGCCTATTTGATCTCAAAAGGCGTTGACCAGTGCACGTGAGTCATCTGGGGTCTTTTGCGACTTCGAGGGGTTCCTGCGGATATTGGTTTTTATAAATGGTCTGTTTCTGGGTGAGAGTGCTGTGAAATTGGGGGGGTGTTCCAGCTTTTTTCCTGGAATACAGGAGTGAGGCAAGGGTGCGTCCTTGCCCCCTCACTTTTTAACGCTTTTATGGACTGGGTTTGCAAGGTTTAGTCAAAAATGATTTTGGAGCATCCGTCGGGAACCCCGTCACTGATCTTTTTTTTTTGCCGATGATGCAGTAAATCTTTTTCTGAGTCGTGGGGGTCTGGGGATGGGCTCTCGGGCGCTTCACGAGGGGACAAAGCCGTTGGGGCTTGGGCTCCTGGGTCAAGACCAGTCCCGGTTTTTGGAGACTTACTAGATGAAGCAGTACATCTGTTCATGGTGATGCGAGGACATTGAGATCTTGGGAAATTTTACATACCTTGGTAGCGCAGCCATAATGACGCGGGTCCGTCAAAAGCCCTTTCGGCGGATTTGGGATAGCCCCCGGGGTTATGGGCTCGCCACGGGGGTATTTGGCGTTGTCGGACCTGTGCAGAGGACAAAATCCGGATCTTTAAGTCGCTTGTGATCCCCGTCTTACTCTATGGTTGTGAGACATGGCACTAAAATTTACTTTAAAAGCGAATCAATGCCTTTGGTAATAAATGTCTTCCCAGAATCATGGGGGTTTGCTGGGGGGATTACGTGTCAAAAACCAGCTGGGGGCCCAATTTAAAATGTTTTTGGGGATTTTTGTTTTGTGGGGGCGTAGGCCATTTTTTTTTTTGAACATAATTATTTTTAAATTAAACCTAAAAAAAAAATAATTTGATTTTTTCCCTTTTTTTTTTTTTTGGAAAAAGGGGGGGGCTTTTTAAAAACCAAAATCTTCTCCAAACAGGGTAGGACTTTTTTAAAAGCAAACGCCCGCGGGCCCCGCAAGCGAATTTTTATTTGAGACCCATTTTTTTTTTTGCCAAATTTGAATGTCTTCAAAACCCTTCCCCCCCTAACCGCCTTTTTTCCGAAAAACACCTTTTTAAAAACCCAAAAAAAATCCCCCCAACACCACTTTTTTGTGGGAAAAAGGGCCCCGGGGCATCGTTGGGGGGGGGAAAGGAGGCGTTTTTTGGTCAGCGTGGTGTGTAAGAATTCCCCCCCCGGGGGGGCCCCCAAAACCCCCCTTTGAAAAAAACCCCCCCCCCCCCTGTGTGGAGGGCGGTGTGCAGGCTTGTTTTGGGAAAGGAAAGGCGTGTGTCAGGCGTGGTGTGTAGGGGTTGGGGGGAGGTGGGTGCGGGCGTGTGTGTGGGAAGGGCGGTTGAGGCTGTGTGGGGGAAGGGGCTGTGTGCAGGCGTGTGTGGGGCTTGCGCTTTTGTGGGAAGGGGCGGTTGCGGGCGTGGGTAAAAACTTTGAGGGGTTTTTAAACGTTTCCCCTTTTAAACTTTTCCCACGTGGGGAAGGGGCGGGTTGGGGGGGGGGAAAACTTTTAAAAAGTTTATTTTTTTTTTCCCCCCTATACCAACAACCGGGGGAAAAACCAATACTTTTTAACAAAAAAGTATTTACTCCCCCAAAATCTAAAATACTACTTAAAAATCTAACCAAACCAAACCCTTTAAACCAAAAATATACCTAACCAAACCTTAACCCACAAATTTAAAAACCTAACCTAACCAAACCAAACCCTTTAAACCCACAAAGTATACCTAACCTAACCTACCTTAAACCCCACAAATAACCAAACCTAACCCCTTAACCACAAAGTATACCAAACCCAAACCCAAACCTAACCCCCCAAAGTATCCTAACCAAAATCTAACCTTAAACAAGTTATACCTAATTAAACCAAAATTTAAAACCCCCTAACCAAACCTTAACCCAAAAAGTATCCCAAACCCTAACAAACCCTAACCTTCCAAAAAAAAGTATATTTAGGGCCCTAACCTTTAACCAAAAGTAACCAAACCCTCCCCAAACCAAACCCTTTAAACCCAAAGTATACCTAACCAAACCCTTAACCACAAAGTATACCAAACCCAAACCTAACAAACCCTTTAAACCCACAAAGATCCTAACCTAACCTTAACCAAAAAGTAACCAAAATAACCTAACCTAACCTTAACCCAAATTACCTAACCTAACCTAACCCCCTAACCTTAACCCCAAAAAGGTATCCTAACCTAACCAAACCCTTTAACCAAAAAAGTATACCAAACCCAACCTAACCTTAAACCCCACAATAACCTAACCAACCTAAACCCCTTAACCAAAAAGTACCCCAAACCAAACCTAATGGACTTGAATTTTTTGAGGCCCCTCTATTTCATGGGGTCTGGGGGTTTAAACCCGGCTGAGCGCACGCTGGAAACCTAAACAGATGTGAAGTATAAACATACAATACGTGCGGTAGTTCATTTCATCAAACCCGGGAAGGATGAGTTCCAAAAGTATTTCCCCGGTGGTTGTGGAAGGGGTTCGGTGTGCAGCGTGTGTGTGGAAGGAAGCGTGTGTGGGGCGGTGTGGGGAAAGGAGGCGTTGTGCGGCGTTTTTGGGGAAAGGGTGTCGGTGTGCGGCGTAGTGGGGAGGGTGTCGGTGTGAAGGCGTGTTTGGGCGGGGCGAGTGTGCAGGCTGAGTGGGGGAAGGGGTTTGGGTTGCGGGCGTGGTGGGGGCGAGGCGTTGTGTGGGAAAAGGGCTGAAATAAACGTGGTGTGGGAAGGGGCGTGTGTGGGGAAGGGTGTCGTGTGCGGCGTTGGTGTGGAAGGAAGCATCTCCCACCCATAAAGGATGCTGCATGTGGCATATGAAAAAAAAATCTATAAAAACCCCCAAATATCTTAAAGACTATTATTTTTTACTCTGTGTTTCTCTCTGTGCGGGGAAAGGGAGCCTCCCTATGCTACGTCACGGAGCCGACCCTGAGCTCTCAAATCTTGAGTGCGTTTTGAAAACTGGGGGAAATTTGCAGTTTTTTATTGCGGATTATTTAAAAACGGCTACTGGATAAAAAAGTGACGACTATTGTTGATATACTCGTCATGGCTATGATTTATTGCTTAAATCAAATGATGAAAGGGTCGGGGACATTACTTTAAGGCGGGGTGGGTCGTCTTACCCCGCAATTTTCTCCGTCCCAAACAACATGGCTATTTAGGGGGTTATTATTTATATTTTAGACATATATATATATTAGCTGTAAAATACACTATTTTAAAAAATATATATTTATAAAATTTTATATATATATTATATTAAATATTATATATAATATATATATATAAAATATTTTTATATATATATAAAATTATTTTTTATATATTATATATATATTATTATTATTATATATTTTATATTTTATATTATATACTATATATATCCTATATAGTATATGAAAACTATGTCCCCCCCCTTTTTTTAACACCACTTGTTCCATTACTTTAAATCGGTGGGGTTGGGAAAAATTTTTTTCTTCTTAGCTTCGAAACTTCTTGTAGTAGCGGTGAGTTTAGGTTTGTGAGATGAGATCTTAGTGGGGTTTAAAGGGGAAAACCCTGTTTGGGGTGGGCTGGGTGGACTAATTGGTTTCTGTGTTTTTTTTTAGTGGACTAGAATGGTTTCTAGTTTATGGTTTTTCCTACGGGGGTATTTTTTAATGGGTTTAGTATGTTGCTTTACCCCGTAAATCACTTGGGATTTGTCTTTTCACCAGGGGTGATTTTGAGGGGAAGAGTTTGAGGGGCTTCGCCTTTGGGGTTTCTGTCCCCCTCTATAAAACCTTTTGGGGGCGCCTCGCAGGGGTATGAAAACAAATCCCTCCCGTTCCCAGGGAAACGCGACGCACAGCCAGCTGTTTTGGGTTTTTGACCTCACCTTTTCCCCTCTACTCCCCTATATTCCCAGCACGACGGAAGTGAAATGGCTACGCTGTAGCTACCTGACGACTATTTTTATTATTGTTGTAATGGTAATTGTCGCGGGAAGGGGGTAAAGCTAGGAATCTCGGGCCCTCCCCAAACTACCGTAAATAACACTATAGTCGCCCTGCACTTTTGTTGCCGGGCGCAAAATATTATAATTTTAGCATCACTTGAACTTGTATGTGCCACTAAACAGGTATTTAAAATAAAAACACGGGCATGCCTCTTTAGTGGCCATAAAATTATGTTCTGTAGTGATGATAAAATTCGTAATATATGGCGCCTGACGACAATATGTGCAGTGCGACTATATGTTTTTGGGCGGTAGGGTTTTAGGATCGTAAACGGTTTATGAAACTGTCCCCAATGGGAATTCTCGCAAACACCAACTGGGCCTGTCCCCGATGTGGACACCCCGACGCGGAAATTTTTGGAAACGTTCCACTTGGAATAAATGAAAAAAGAAAAAAAGTGTATTTCATTTTTGGGATACCCCCATACCACCTGGTATTATCTCTAAATGCAGAAATACTGTTAAAATTATTAATGTATGTATTGTGTACTGAAATATCATGCAAGATAAAAACTGGAACTGCGACAAAAATGGGCGAGAAATGAATAAAAATATGACGTGCAAATGTTTTTGACAAATGCTTCTGTTCCTTTAATGTCAGTTTACTGTGAAAAAATAATGCTGTTACATGTGTTATGTAATTCAGGTTGTTTTCTCCTCTATCCAGAGTTTGTACACATTTTAATAGTAACCTCCACTTATAGTAATAATCTGAAGGCAATTTTTTACAGAACAGACTTCTAAAACAGAAAACTCCCCTTTGTTTTTTTTTTTTTTTTTGTCAACTTTTATTTTCAACTTACTAATCAATTACCTAAACAAAATCAATTCTAAATACCTACTTTTCTAACTATAAATCTGATTTTTTAAATAGCTTCTTTTAAAATTATCATTAAATTTAAATTAAAATTATCAATCAATCGTATTATCAAAATATCATTGCTGCCACATGGGGCCACATGTGGCAGAAATAATTGGGTATTTCAGCCCCAATTTTAAATATGCATATTCACATCTGGGCTAAAAAATCCCCTCCTCTGCCACCCTCCCCCGGGGCCCCCTATATTCATCCTAACTGTAAAAATATAACCAAAAAAAATTATTTCTTCCAAATAACCTAACCTCCCCTAACTGGTGGGTAAAGAAGGGGTATTTAGTTTAAGGGGTATACATATTTCTGTATAATAAAAAGGTAAAATAATTGAAATCACAGAAAAAGAATGGAAAATATGCTTTTAAACCAAATACCCCCATTAAACCAATACTCTTCTGAATAACTGCGGAAATTTTAAAAACAGCGGGGCTCCACGCAAGCTGACCAAAATTTTGGTCACGTATTTTACTTACTGTCCTTAACACTCTGTTATTTTTAATGAGTGCTGATCCTTCTTTGCCACATGGCTGATTTAAATTTCATTCCCGAGAAAAACTAAGCCCGCTAGATGCGATGGAGACGATTTGAGAAAGTAGTGCGAATCTAAGTAGTAGGGATAAACCCAGGGGGGGGGCGAGGGGGGGCGGGGCCCCCCCCGTTTTGTTAGGGTAGGTTAGGCTGGTTAGGGTTTGGCAGGTTTTAGGCCGCACGAGGGGCTCAAAGGGGTGCTAGGTTTGGCTTAAGGTTTTTCATCTTTTGAATAAAGGCTCAACTCCTATTTTTCTTTTTATAGCCAAAAGCTTGGGACATGTGGAAAGCGGGGTTTTTTGGGTGGGGGACACACACATAAGGGAAATATGGCCCCCCCAAAAAAAAAATCCTTAAAAATGGGAGTTTCCCTAGTTCATGGGGCTTTATCGGGGAATATTTTTCCCTTTTATGGTGCTCCCCCCAAAAAGGGCATACCAAAAGGGAAAAATGGCTCCCCCCAAAAAACCCTAAACTAGGAAAAACTCCCAAATACTAGACTTAATCGGGAAATATTCCCCCTAATTCATGACTAGGGAAAAACCTTTTATGGATTTTTTTGTGGGGGCCCTATTTTTTCTTATGTTGTGCTCCCCCCCCAAAAACCCCCGGGTTTTCCCCCCATTCCCCAAGCTTGTTGGCTATAAAAGAAGAAGATGAGGGGGGACCTTTGTTCTTAATTTACCAACATGGGGCTACACCTCCAGACCTAAACAAACCCAGCCCAAACCTGGCATTGATTACATAACCCTTTGCCCTGAAGGGGGTTTTGCTCACCCCCAGACCTTTCTTGTTATTTTTTTTTTTTTTATTCCGCCGGGGGAAATGTGCAGTTTCAACAATACTCTCCTGGCATAACTGGGGGGGGAGCTTTCTCCCCCAGAAACCCCCCCCTAGTTAACAAAACCACCCCGGGCATTGATTACGCAAACCCTTTCCTCCTCCCCCCAAACCCCCTTGTTTTATTTTTTTTTATGGGGCTAAAAAACTCCTTAGGATGAGAACCTTGATGTGTGTTGGTCCCCCTGGCTCCGGTCCAGAAAAAACCAAGTTCCTGCTCTGACTTTCAAGGGCCGAAGGTTGAGAATTGCAGGTTCTTGGTATCGAGACCAAGCGACCCTGGACATGGTTAGAATCCGGGGGTATAAAGGGATCGCCCCATCCTCGTTAGTACTCTTGGAGGACTCCAGAACGGGGGGTTTCAGGGGTGCTGAGTTTTTTTGGAACAATCACAGACTTGTTGTTGCTACCTTAAGTTCAGTCAATCCGAAAATCTCAAGGTAACCATACTTGTTTCATCTTGAGAAACTGAAAGGGCTTGAATGTGCTCTGAGTATGCGGTGGCAAATCCCCAAAACGGTTTTTATGTGCCGGGGCTCTCGGGGGTCCCTTTAAAATGTGGGATTTTCCCTTTAAACGTAAAAACCCACAGGCTCCCGGGTGTATTGGGGAGCGCCCGGGGGCAAAGGGGTGGGTTTTTTTCTCGACGGAGACGCTGGAGAAAAACGAGGAAGTTCGCTGCCCGGGGTGGCTGGGGGCCGGGGCCCCGCACAGGGGTCTGTCCGCCGACTAAAACCCCCCTAGGGGACAAAGGAGGTATGCAGGGGTCTCCTGAGGTTTCGAGGGTCTTTGAATGCTAATGACCTCGCCCACCCACCGACCCTGAAAAACTCCGTTCCAAGTCTCCTTCTCGGCGAGTGCTATTCGAAAGCGATGGGGGCCCCCGTGTCGCATGGGGTGGGGGATTGGTCGTTGGGGTAGTACTTTGGGCTTTTTCCGGTGGACCCTCCCAATGACAGCTTAAAAAACCCTGGGGTTTCAGGGAGTGGATGCCCATCCTCCCATTGCGAAAAACCGCCCCTCTCTTGACGAAGTCAGAGGGCTGTAGCAAGTTGGGGGGTGGAAAGGCACTGGTGTTTTTAAAATCTGCGGACTCCTCAAAGCGGGGGTGAGGCCATGATCTGCGGGTTTCATGCGCCTGACTGCAGTTGGGAAACAGGGACCTTCCCCTGCTGGAAAAGGGGGCTGGTCGCCTATCTGGAAGAAAGGGACCGTCAGGACTCAACATTACCGGGTATTACACTGCTCAGCGTACCCCGGGAAGGGGCTTGCCCCTCTATTGCTGACACAAAATTTGCAGTCTCTGGTGAAACATCAAACCTCAGCGTCTGGGGTTTACGCCTGGTAAGTAACACGGACCGATCCTAGCGCTCGTGGGCCTGGTGAAAGCCCCACGTGATTTTTGACAGGGATGCTTTCAGCCTAGTTGATCTCAAGAAGGGGTTTTACTCAGGCATCGTGATCCCTCTGGGTCTTCTGCGACTTCGAGGGATTCCTGCAAGGACTATTGGTTTGATAACTGGTCTGTATTTTTGGGCTGAGAGTGCTGTGAAATGTGGGGCGGTGTATCCACTTCTTTTCCCGTGAATACGGAGTGGGCAAGGGTGCGTCCCCTTTCCCATCACTTTTCAAAGCTTGTAGGACTGGGGAGGCAGGTTTTAGATCAAAATGATTGTGGAGCATCCGTCGGGAAAAACCCGATCACTGATCTTGTTTTTGCCGATGATGCAGTAATCTTTGCTGGTCGCTGGGGGGTCCCGGGGATGGCTCTCGGGCGCTGCACGGGAACAAGCCTTTTTGGGCTTGAGGTCTCCTGGCTCAAGACCAGTCCAGGTTTTGGAGACTTACTAATGAACAGTACTCTGTTCCCTGCGTGATGCGAGGACATTGGATCTTGGAAATTTTACATACCTTGGTAGCGCAGTCCATATACGCGGGGCCCCGTCAAAAGCCCCTTTCGGGGGATTGGCATAGCCCCGGGGTTTGGACTCGCTCACGGGAGTAAATTTTGGGGTTGTCGGGACCTGTGCAGGGCAAAAATCCGGGTCTTCAAGTCGCTTGTGATCCTGTCTTTCTCTATGGTTGTGAGACATGGACACTAAATAGTGACTTGAAGAACGAATCAATGCCTTTGGTAATGTGTCTTCGCAGAATCATGGGGTATCGCTGGGGTGATTTCGTGTCAAAACACGATTGCACTGAACTGAATCGAGGGCTTCACCTGCATAGTCCCTCAGCGCCAACTTCGGCTATATGGCATGTGGCCGCTCCCCCGAACCTCCTTTCCCGGGGGTTTACTGTAAAAATCCGGGGTGGGGGGGCCAAGGGGCGCCCAAAGGCTCGTGGCTGGGCAAGTTTATGTTTTCTTGTGAGAGTGCTTGGGATGGGAAAGGGGGCCTGCATGGAACTCGCGCGAGGTGCCCCCGGGAGTGGCGTCGTGGGTGGGCAGGCGACGCGCCCCCCGGCGATGCCCCAAAAGATTGATTGTTGATGGAACGAAAAGTGCAGATATTAACCAGCGATCGTGTATTGGTTTAAACTGCACATATACCCTGCCGGGTATTGGGGTTAAAATAACCCTTTTGATGAGATGAAAAGTTTTTAGGGTATCTAAAAACCCCGATATTGTATTTGGGTTTTAAATGCACTTATTAAAAAAAATACTAGGGAAAACCTAAAGCTTTATAAGGGAAATAATGTAACTTGAATAAATGTTTTCCCTCCCTGTTCTTGGCCACTATAATATCGTAAAAATTTACTCTAATTTTCTGTTTTTTTCATTATTATTATAAGTGGCTCTATACATATTAGCAGTGCTGTAAAAGCTGCTGCGGGATAACATTGTATTTTTTTTATGTATTGGCAGGGAAAACATAAATTTGTCTCAATTCGTCCTGTTTGGGCGGGCCCTTGTTTTGTCTGACGTTCACCTCCAGAGCGCCCCGTTTTGGGTTGGGGGCTCGGTGGAACTCGAACGGCCCCCCGAGTCGCCCAGGGGTTTGAAGGGGATTTGAGCGGCTCGCACCACTCAAGTTCTTCCCCTCAAACTCACCCCAGAAAACCCCGCCCCAAAAGGGCCCCCATCCCGGTACGATTGGTCGTACGATCTATCCGACGACCTGTCCTAGATTTCCCACCACCCACTAACGTCCCACCCCACCTTAAACATTTTTCTTGGTGATAAAAACGGCGGAGGGGGGTTCTCATGATGGCTCTCTGCAACGAGAATACTTTTGTGGAAGGGGGCGTAAACATCATCCGCACTCCACCAGACATCATGAGGCAGTTATTTTTTAAATTTCTTTCCCGGAAAAACCCCTAAATTATAATTCTCATATTATTTTTATTTTTTACTGTTTTACATTAGCCTCAGTCCCACTGTCACGCTCACTGAGTTTCTCTACCAAAACTTCATAATTGCATTATTTAATTTTCCATTTACTCTTTGTTTTTTTTTAAAAACATTCCGTTTTTATATTTGGGTAATTATGTGCAAAATGCTTTTTTTCAAAAAAACAATTCATTTTGGTAACCCTCTCGCGCGCTGTCAGGGGGGAAAATGCGGTTTGGGCCCCAGATCGCCACGCACGATCATCCCCTCTGACCGGATGTCTGTCGGATCTAAAAAACCCAAAAACTGCTTTGGGCGCATCCGACCACTGTCTCGGGCGACAACCAAAATCACCCCACTCACGATCCAATTGGTTTTCCAACCAAAACGTCCGATGGTCGTACACCCGACGCACCGGTGGGGGGCCCTTTACCGCCCCAAGCCTGCTGGGGGGGAAAGGGGTTCTTTAAAAAAAAAGAGAAAAAAAAGCAAATTTCTAATGAAAACTACTTCCTTTGGTGGGCAAAACTTCTTTTTTTTTGGTGAGTTTTGATGTTTTTAATTAAACTGCTACCCTTAGTCCAAATAACTTTTTTGTGATTTGGAACAAAAATTTCAAAAACTAATTTAAACCCAACCGAACCTTACCCAACCTAAATTATATATTATAAAAAATGTTTGCACGAATGGTTAGCGATTAATTTTTAACAAATTTAAAACTCACCAAAAAAAAAAAAATTTTGTTATCAGAAAATATCACAGTAGAGTGGTGAGATGAAGGGAGAGGAGAGGAGAGAAGAAATAAAAAAAAAAAAGAGACGAGAGAGAGAGAGAGAGAAGAGAGAGAGAGAGAGAGAGAAGAGAGAGAGAAGAGAGAGAGAGAGAGAGAGAGAGAGAGAGAGAGAGGAGGAGAGAGAGAGAGAGAGAGAGAGAGAGAGAGAGAGAGAGAGAGAGAGAGAGAGAGAGAAGAGAGGAGAGAGAGAGAGAGAGGAGAGAGAGAGAGAGAGAGAGAGAGAGAGAGAGAGAGAGAGAGAGAGAGAGAGAGAGAGAGAGAGAGAGAGAGAGAGAGAGAGAGAGAGAGAGAGAGAGAGAGGAGAGAGAGAGAGAGAGAGAGAGAGAGAGAGAGAGAGAGAGAGAGAGAGAGAGAGAGAGAGAGAGAGAGAAGAGAGAGAGACTCCCTCGGCGTGGTATACGTATTTCCCGCCAAATACAGACTTGTGTCGCGCGCGCTGATTGGTTGAAGCGGAGATGGTGGCACTAAGAAGGGTTGGCCTTTCACGAGCCTAAGATGACGCTCGAAAATGCTTCCTTACCAGTCTTCTTAGCCCGGTATAAATAAGTCGGTCTTAGGACGCTAAGAGGGTGTAGTTTAGAGCCCCTTCGAAAATGCCCACCCTGAGATTCCTGGGAAAGACAGTTTAGATAGATATATACAGTGCTGGGCACGCGATCCAAAAATAGGTGGTCCACTATCGCTATTCCGCGATCGAAAA
Source organism: Chionoecetes opilio (assembly GCA_016584305.1). NCBI lineage: Eukaryota > Metazoa > Arthropoda > Malacostraca > Decapoda > Majidae > Chionoecetes > Chionoecetes opilio. The sequence goes on from JACEEZ010000461.1 coordinate 52,106, forward strand.
TTTGGCGTTCCGCGATCGCGGAATATTTATTTAAGTTTGAATTAAAATTCCGCGATCGTTTATTCCGCGATCGGTAATCGCTAGCGAAGTTTTTCTTCGAAGAAATAAAGCATTAAGCCATTATACCCCATTAAGTAATAACTGTTAAGTCTTAACTCTTAAGTGTATTAACCATTAACCTATTAAGTATTAACTAAGCAAACAAAATGGATCCAGAATGGATCGTGGACTAAAAATCGCGGAATTCAAGGCAAAAAATATTTCCGCGATCGATTTTTGGTACTCCGCGATCGCGGAATCGTGGAATCGCGGACTATAATTCCGCGACGCCCAGCACTGGATATATAGCCAGAGCTGGGCAGTATTTGAATACATTTGTATTTAAATACATGTGTATTAAGAAATCTATTTATAAATACATTAGTTTTCATGTATTTAAATACAGTAATTAAATACTTTAATGAGTATTTATATACATTGTATTTACATACATATCTATAATAATATAAGCGAAAGTGTGTGTGTGTGTGTATGTGTGTCTGTGTGTGTGTGTGTGTGTGTGTGTGTGGTATAGGTTCCGCCCCCCGTGGCGGAATCCCATCATATACCACATTTTTGGAATCAGGTTGACCAGGGGAAGGTTTTAAGCCCACGTATGAGATGATCCGATCTCTTTTTTTTTCTTTTTTTTAGCAACCTATTAGCGATAATTGTGAAAAAAAAGTGGGTTGCGAGAATTGAGGAAACCTTGATGTAGGGTGATGGGTAATGGGTGAGTGAATGGGTGGGGTGATGGGTAATGGGTGTGGGGTGATGGGTGAGTGAATGGGTGGGGGGTGATGGGTTGGGGGTGTTGGGTGATGGGTGAGGGAATAGATGGGGGGTGATGGGTAATGGGTGAGTGAATGGGTGTGTGGTGATGGGTAATGGGTGAGTGAATGTGTGGGGTGATGGGTAATGGGTGAGTGAATGGGTGGGGGGTGATGGGTAATGGGTGAGTGAATGGGTTGGGGGTGATGTGAATGGGTTGGCGTTAATACATACATTTCTACATCCATGATTTCAGGAAAGTTAGAAGGGGCTATCTGGAGAGTCTGTGTTTGGTGGGCCGAACACCAAACACAGGTGGTGGGCCGAAGGCCCACCAATAGCCCTCCGCAGGAGCTAGCCAAAAAGTCCGCCCGGAGGGCGGCTTTGCGGCTAGTAATATATAAATGTAAATACCTTTTTATTTTATTTATTTATTTTTTCCAGTTTATTTGGCCATAAACCCGCCCAACTATCTGGCAATCCTGATGTTTCAGTGAACCAGTACGTGTTTCCACTTTCAGGAAATTTCATTATTTTACGGAAATTTAGGTCTGAGAAGGAATATATATAAACTTCTAAGGAAACGTACGCAAAATCTAAGGAAATAATATTTTTTCCAGACATTTCTAGAGATACGTAGATTAAGATTAAATAGCCAGGTGAGATGATAATATTAATGATGATGATGATGTTAAAACCACACATTAGACCCATTTCAGTATTTCCTTCTTGGTATTATAAGTTTTCTCACACCAACATACATGACACTTACTCATTCTTATCTCCCCTTCCCTTCTTGTTCCTTCCCTCACCCCACCACGCCTTGCTCCAGTGATGGGTGAGGATAGGTGGGGGGAGGGAGGGAGAAGATATCATAGATAGTAGTGGGTGGGTGTGTGGGTGTGTGTGTGTGTGTCCGGAGCTGGGCACTAAATACATTGAATGTATTTAAATACTAAATACTAAATACATGGGAGAAATGTATTTAAATACTAAATACATTTTACGAATGTATTTAAATACCAAATACTAAATACATCAATTGTATTTAAATACATCAATTGTATTTAAATACATTTGTAAATACATTTTAAATACACACAAATTTTAACACGTCCGAAAATAATGAATTTCCTTAGGATTTCCTTAGATTTTGGGTTTCCTTAGAGATGTCCTTCTCAGCTAGGCCTAAATTTCCTTGAAATCCAGAAATGTCCTTGCCAGTGGAAACACTGGTTCACTGTAATATCAGGATTGCCAGATAGTGGGACGGGTTTATGGCCAAATAGGTGCCTTGCACTGACGTCACGATCTAGCGGCTTCAAGCCAAATGCCGCCCGTCGGAGCGAGCTGGAGGACCAACAAACTCCACTTGCCGCCCGTGTTTGCCCGCTTATGGTAATTTTCCACTACCAAATATATGTTTATCAGTATAAAAGATATACTGTTATCTTCGAAAATGTTTGTTCTATAATATTATCAAATAAAAGACCGTAAAAAACACTAAATAAATGTCATTATGAGACTCAAGAAATATGCATGAACTTCACTTAAACTCTTCGCCATTTAATATTTTGCGCGAAAACTTTTTACAAAATGAATATCAATAGAAGCGGAATTGCATTAGCTTTCCATTGATATATTTCGTTTTCTGATAAATGAATTAGCAGCATGCATAAATTAGCGTTAACTAAATAAATAACATTATCAATCGGAAAAATTACCCAATTTCATGATATTATTTATTTAGTTAGCGCTAATTTATGCATGCTGCTAATTCATTTATCAGAAAACGTTTATCAGACAGCTGTCTGGTTACAGTGGAGATCCATCTCAGCTGCGTCGATAACTGACGAAATTCTTCAAACAAACAAACAAACAAAAAATTTCCAAGCGAGCGAAGCGAGCCTGGACACCTATTTCAACCGAATTAATTCTTTAGTACTAAATAGATTGGTGAATCTGTCATATAGGCTTGTAAAATGTTTACTCCACGAATGGGGACAAGGTCTAGAGTGCATATTGGCTTGTAAAATGTTTACTCCACGAATGGGGGCAAGGTCAAGAGTGCATATAGGCTTGTAAAATGTTTACTCCACGAATGGGGGCAAGGTCTAGAGTGCACATTGGCAAGCCAATATGTAGTCTTATGTAATTCATTCTTGGGTTAGGTCAGGTTGTAATAGAAGTATTTTAAGGTGAGGGTATTTAAAAAGTTGACTTTAGCCTGTGCGAGCATGGACACGTTCCACATCTTTAGTGTGGACGTCTATTTCCTAGTTATTATTATTAGTATTATTATTATTACTATTGCTTTTTTATTATTATAATCATTATCATCATTTATTTTTAATTATTATTATTACTATTGCTTTTTTATTATTATAATCATTATCATAATTTATTTTAAATTATTATTATTGTTATTATTTCAAAGGCGTAGACGGAGACACGTGAAACGCGATTTTCTTCAAAATAGATGGTAAAGATACGATCAAGGGGCCCGGTAAGTCATATTGAGGTGTCTACTCTCCGACACACACACACACACACACACACACACACACACACACACACACACACACACACACACACACACACAGTCACACACACACACACACACATACACACACACAGTCACACACATACATATCTTTGAAATAATTATATTAATGATAAAATAATAATAATAATTTGGATGATAGTAATAATAACAATAATGAAAATGATGATGCCATAATTAACCATAATAATAGAATAATAATAATAATAATAATAATAATAATAATAATAACAATAATGAAAATTTGATCTAGGATAGATTTTTATAGTGACGCCTGTGTGATATGTAATGATCCGTTTTCTGTGATGGTCTGCCTCAGGGGTAGAGGGAGGGAGGGAGGTTTCACAGAGCGGCATTGTCAGCAGAGCTGCAATCGGCCAATGATAACACGCGCCTCAGATTCTGAGGCTCTGAGCCAATTAGCGTTACGCTACCATACGCGTCTCGGCAGTCGGAGACTAGGGTTGTGCGGTATCAAGAAAATACCGGTATTGCCGATACCGGTTTACGGGAGTAATACCGGTACGTCCTCACACTAGGGATGTGCACTGGTTTTCGGTATACCGAAATACAGGTATTTTAGCACCGGTATTACCGGTATTACCGGTATATCTTGTTTTCGGTATACCGGTATCGGTATTGGTGGTGCATCGGTATACCGGTATCGGCATATTATTTGGTCGGTATTGGATTTCGGTATTGTGTTTTTTTCTCGCAGACCGGACTGCCGAGACACGTATGGTAGCGTAACGCTCATTGGCTCAGAGCCTCAGAATCTGAGGCGCGTGTTATCATTGGTCGATTACAGCTCAGCTGATAATGCCGCTCTGACAATTAACCTCCCTCCCTCTCTCTACCCCTGAGGGAAGAGTCTCCCCGCAAGACCATCACAGAAAACGGATCATTACATATCACACATGCGTCACTATACAAATCTAGCTTAGATAACATTTTCATTATTGTTATTAATATTATTATTATTATTATTATTATTATTATTAGTCTTAAGTCTACTATTATTATGGTTAATAATGGCATCATCATTTTCATTATTGTTATTATTATTATGATCCAAATTATTATTATTATTTGATTATTAATATAATTATTTCAAAGATATGTGTGTGTGTGACTGACTGTGTGTATTCATCTTCATCTAGTTGTATTTTTACAGGGCCAGAGCAACGCTCGTATGGCCCCGTCTCCATATCAACATTTGTATCATTCATCCTTAATGCTTTGTGTTGGCCGAAGTCACCACCCCGAAGAGCAGGTCACAAACCCCCGGCTAACACCCGGTACCCATTCACTGCTGGGTGGACAGGGGCTCGGGTTTTAAGGAAACAACCCATCTGTTTCCGCTCTGCCCGGGGATCGAACCCGGGTTGTGAACCGAGCGTGCTTCCCTTACACCACGGAGTACCCGTGTGTGTTATTCACTCATGGTCTTGTCCACGCGAGCTGGCTCGCGATCGCCAGTTTTCACCCTCTCAGTGCGAGCTTGGAGCTCATTATTACCGATCTTTGGGCAATGCTGGGACCTCACACAACACACACCCCCATCCCCTTGCTCAAGGGGGACAGTAACCGCCCGAATTTGTCAAGTGAAAAATCCCCGGGAGCACGAGGATTCGAACCGCCTACCCACAGAATGGGAGCCCGTCACGTTATCAACCTGACCATCGCGCGGTGTGTATATATATGTGTGTGTGTGTGTGTGTGTGTGTGTGTGTGTGTGTGTGTGTGTGATGTGTGTATGTGTGTGTGTGTGTGTGTGTGTGTGTGTGTGTGTGTGTGTGTGTGTGTGTGTGTGTGTGTGTGTGTGTGTGTGTGTGTGTGTGTGTGTGTGTGTGTGTGTGTGTGTCCACAAATCAGATTAGACTGACCCCTCGTATCTGTACCATCTATTTTGAAGGAACTCGCGTGAAACGCGAGTTCAGACGAGTAGACGGAGACGGTGTCTCCGTCTACGGCTCTACGCCTTTGAAATAATAACAATAATAATAATTAAAAATAAATGATGAAATTATTATAATGATAAAAACAACAATAATAGTAATAATAATAATAATAATAACAATAATGTCAATGGTATTAATGATAATAATAAGTTATAATAATAATAATAAAAACTCAGATAAAATAATCATAACAAAAATAGTGATACTTACAATAATATTGATAACAATAATGATAAAAATAATCAAAATGATAATAATAATAATAGTAATAATAATAATAATAATAAGAATATTGATAATGATCATAATGATAATAATAAAGATACTGATAGCAACCTAACCATCATACTACCTTGATGCACACACAGTACACACACACACACACACACACACACACACACACACACACACACACAGACACACGGCTACTCCTATAGTATATTAGATTACTGATGCAAAAAAAGAATGGCCTACGCCAAATAACATTTTATTTTAGGGGGGTCTATGCTGTACGGTAGGGGTTAAGAATTGTAAAAAAAAAAAAATGGCCTACACCACATAAAACTTTATGTTAGGGGGTCTATGCTGTATGGTAGGGGTTACGAATTCTAAAAAAAAGAGATGGCCGACGCCAGGGGCGGATTTATGGTGTGCGAGGCCCTATATAGGCCGGTACGTGGGAGTGCGGGGCCCTGAATGAAATGTGGGGTAAGATTCTAGAGTCCTTTCCAGCCCTTATTAGTTTCTTTTTTCTCCAGACCTTCACAGATCCCTTCAGATACCTCTAAAACGTAATTATAAAGTGGGGGAGAGATGCCCCCTTCAACGCCCCCTCCCCCCCTCCTCCCACATTACCCCCGCCCTGGCCCCCAAATTAAAATTTCTACTATTTACTTACACAATTACTTACTATTACACAATTACTTACACATTATAGAGGACGAGGCAAGCAATGAGTTGAGTTCATTGAGACCTTGAGAGAAGCGGCTGCTTTACTCTGTTGAAGGGAGAATGGAGAATGGAGAATGGAGTTAGTGTTCAAGGAACCATGGCCTTGGCTACCACTACGCCCCCTCACCTCATTCTTGTAATTAATGCTCGGCTAAACTTTAAATTTATTTATATGTTTGCTTGTGTAATATTATGTTCACTTGTTATTTTCTCCTTTTTTTGTAAGTTTATTGATTTGGGCAAAATATTCGCATATTCGCAAACAACTACGAGTGGGAGTGCAAATGCGAATGCGAATATGAATATTGAAAAAAAACATGCGAATATTCGCAATTGCGAATGCGAATACGAATATTCGGTCCATCACTAGTGTGTATGTATGTGTTTGTATGTGTGTGTGTATGTGTGAGTGCGTGTGTGTGTGTGTGTGTGTGTGTGTGTGTGTGTGTGTGTGTGTGTGTGTGTGTGTGTGTGTATGTGTGTGTGAGTGCATGTGTGTATGTATGTGTGTGTGTGTATGTATGTGTTTGTATGTATGTGTGTATGTGTATGTGTGAGTTTGTGTGTGTGTGTGTGTGTGTGTGTGTGTGTGTGTGTGTGTGTGTGTGTGTGTGTGTGTGTGTGTGTGTGTGTGTGTGTGTGTGTGTGTGTGTGTGTGTGTGTGTGTGTGTATGTATGTGTATGTGTGTGTGAGTGCATGTGTGTATGTATGTGTGTGTGTATATGTATGTATTTGTATGTGTGTGTGTATGTGCATGTGTGAGTGTGTGTGTGTGTGTGTGTTTGTATGTATGTATGTGTGTGTGTGTGTGTATATGTGTGCGAGTGCATGTGTGTATGTATGTGTGTGTGTGTGTAGTATGTGTTTGTGTGTGTGTATGTGTGTGTGTGTGTATTCATCTAGTTGTATTTTACAGGGCCTGAGCAACGCTCGTATGGCCCCGTCTCCATATCAACATTTTTATGATTCATCCTTAATGCTTAGTGTTGGCTGAAGCCACCAGCCCGGGAGGTGGGTCACAAACTCCGGCTAACACCCGGTACCCATTCACTGCTGGGTGGACAGGGGCTCGGGTTTTAAGGAAACAACCCATCTGTTTCCACTCCGCCCGGGGATCGAACCCAGGACTTCTCGGTTGTGAACCGGGTGTGCTACCCTTACACTACGAAGTACCTAAGTGTGTGTGTGTGTGAGTGTGTGTGTGTGTGTGTGAGTGTGGTAATTCTGCATGCGGCAAGCTGTAAAAAAATAAACCTGGAACTAGTATATACTAAAAAAAAAAAAAAAAAAAAAAAAAAAAAACTGGATCATAATCGGCACGTGGCAGCCACTGGGGCGCTGAACACGTTGAACAGCCTTGGCATGGATCGACACAGCGACTTATATAAGGAAAATAGTAAGTCTTTTACGCTATAGAACATGGTACTTGTGTGATCGAACTGCTTAGGGTTTAATGGAAACCCACACGTTCATGAAGGCCTTATGTATGAAAGGAAAAAAAAATAAAAAAGTGTAAAAAAAATATAAATAATAATAATACAGTAATAACAGCAATGATGAAAAAACAAATATTAATACTATTACTAATACTAAATACAATTAATAATAACAAATATACCAGTTTGCATTTCGGCATATCA
>JACEEZ010000461.1:65031-87531 GCA_016584305.1 Chionoecetes opilio
TTCTTCTATCAAGGAATGTACATAATAGTCTCGAAATGATGTCAGGCATATTTAGTGATAAAATTTTGTACTTCAGGCCTTCATGCCATACCTTATCGAATGCTTTAGATACGTCACGAAGTACTATGTAACATTGATTTTTTCTTCCTAGGGAGTGTGCTATTTTCTCAAGTGCTATGGCAATGGCAGAGTCAGTGCCCCTTGAGTTTCTGAATCCGTGTTGAGTGTCGGGTAATTTATTGTTTATTTCTAAATAATTCTTTAGTCTGTGGTTTATTAATTTTTCGGAAATTTTTCCTGGAACCTCTAGTAAAGATATGGGTACAGTGCACTGTACATAAAAGAGATCAATCCCAAGCTTAACGTACAGGCAAACGACCTACAAGCTCTACCCAGCATGAAAAGAACAGAAGCAAATAACAGCCTACTCACAGAAAAGCCAAGCGAGGACCAAACAACCAATAAGCGTCTCCCACTCACGAAGACGAGAAGCAGAAGCTATCTACCAATCAACGACACTAATAGGCTGCGTGGCAGGCAGACTTCAGCTATAAATAGCGCTTCGCCTCGCATCTAAATCATGCTCACCTCTACACCTGAGGAGAAAACATCTTCCACATGCTGCTGAAGAAGGGTTCTTAGACCCGAAATCGCGATACAGCAAATATGACAAGCTACGGCGAAGTCATAAAAGTGATTACAAAAGAGAATAAGACACTTAAGACAAAGAGAAAATATCTTTAAAAAGATAATAAACGCTGAACTAGCTATCACTTTTAACGAGATCTGTCTCAGAGAAAATCTCCTGCCCGTATATACTTTATATATATATATATATATATATATATATATATATATATATATATATATATATATATATATATATATATATATATATATATATATATATATATATATATTCACTCATATAAATTCCATCCTTCAGAGTTTGGGAAAAGGGAACATTTTTACATGTCCTGATCTCAAGCAGGGATATCATTAGATACCCCTTGCTGAAGACAGTAAGGCGTTGACGGGCTTCATTGCCCCAGGGGAATATTGGGAACATAATGTGTTACCCATGGGTCTTAAAGACTCTCCGGCCGCATTTAGCAGAATTATCACACACGGGCTCGTAGGATTATTGGGTAATGACACCCATGTCTATATGGATTATATTATTATCCAGGGGGAAGATATGCAGGAACAGATAAAAAATTTAGAAATTGTACTCACAAGATTTCTAGAATCAACGTTAACTTTAAAACTAGAAAAATTTATATTTTTCAAACCTAGTGTTAAATATTTAGGGCACATAATCTCAGATGAGATTAAGACCTCAGGCTGAAAAAAGTTGCAGTGATTAAAAAACATGAAATTACCGAAGACAGTAAAAGAATTTCAGTGATTTTTAGGAATATCTAGGGAATTACTACCTCAAATTACTACCGTAAGTTTATTTACGGGTACGCCGATATAGCGTCTCCATTACATAAACTTACCGGAGGCAATACAATAGAAAAAAATCACATAATGAAATTCAGTGGACGCAGGAAGCTAAAGACTTACAGATAGGTAAGGACTTACCTATACAAAACCCATCGGCTATCTCATCTCGACACAATACCCCAGCTAGTCAACTAACTAGGATACTTATCGGTGGATAGTAGGGTTGAATTACGTAGGCTTGATTAATACTGCATGTACACAGCGCGCCAAAGCATTGTTCGCGACATCATAACACAGCGCTTCCATACGGGAATTCAGAAAATGTACTCTATGGCAGCCTACTGACTTCCGAGAGAGATATCTTACATATGGCAGCTTGTTTAAGGCACGGGCAGTCCATCAAGACCGTTGAGGAATGTTGAGATGCCACTTGGCAATTATAGACGAAGCATTTTAAAAAGTATCGCCTCACTGCCCGCGAGTAATATGAACAGACGCGCATTGGTATAAATATCATTATTTGCATAATGAGTGGCAAGAAAGACCCAACAAAGGAGCAAATTAATATGCAGTTATTGTATCTCTACACAAGGCAGAGAGACCAGTGGAAGAAATATCAAGGATTGTGGATATTACGAGGAAATGTGTGATGAAGTGGGTGGAATGTTTCACGGTGGGTTGGCGGTGTCGCGGCAGCCGCGACACCAGAACATTATAAGTGGCCAGGGCGAGGATGTAAAACCTCAGCAAGCACCCTAAATGTCATGAAACGTCAAGTGGATGCCCATCCTCAATTAAGAGCAAGAAAAATATTGCGATATGACTTTTACATCCTCGCCCTGGCCACTTATAATGTTCTGGTGTCGCGGCTGCCGCGACACCGCCAACCCACCGTGAAACATTCCACCCACTTCATCACACATTTCCTCGTAACATCCACAATCCTTGATATTTCTTCCACTGGCCTCTCTGCCTTGTGTAGAGATACAATAACTTTAATTTGCTCCTTTGTTGGGTCTTTCTTGCCACTCATTATGCAAATAATGATATTTATACCAATGCGCGTCTGTTCATATTACTCGCGGGCAGTGAGGCGATACTTTTTAAAATGCTTCGTCTATAATTGACAAGTGGCATCTCAACATTCCTCAACGGTCTTGATGGACTGCCCGTGCCTTAAAAAAGCTGCCATATGTAAGATATCTCTCTCGGAAGTCAGTAGGCTGCCATAGAGTACATTTTCTGAATTCCCGTATGGAAGCGCTGTGTTATGATGTCGCGAACAATGCTTTGGCGCGCTGTGTATTGTGATCCGAAGTGGTCAACGTGATCGAGGCCGCCCGTGAAGGGCTGGAGGCGGTGTTATTGTTATGGGCGTTAGGAGGTTTTCACACCTAGTTATCTTGAAGCGGCGGATATAATCCCTTGTGTCGTATTTTAACACGTCCTATTGTGTTTTAACACTATGTGCAAAGAGTCTATATACAATTCTCTCATATATACAAATCCACGTATATATTTATTAAGAGATGTTATCCTCACGGAGGTCTGGAAGTGTACTTATATATACCAGCACGTATATATTTAATAAGAGATGTTATCCTTACGGAGGTCTGTAAGTGTACTGACTCCCCGGTGGGCGGCCAGGGACCGCTACAAAAACCCAGCCACGTGTACAATTCCCGGTGGCTTGGATCTAATGGGCGGTGGCCAATCACCGGCTGCCCCAACCAAGGTGCTAAATATTTAAGGTGCAAATGCTTAATATTACTGGGAATGTTAATTTATATCATCCCTGTATTTATCATTTACTCAAATTACCTTAACTAATACCCACCGGTCCCACCATCACTACAACTATATATACACATCCCTACGCACCCCCTTTGATGAGCGGACAATACATCCCTCACAAGGGGGGGAAACAAACCACCCCTCTACCAATTATTAAGGGGGTCAATCAATCAATCATTGGGGGCATACGCCGGGGGGCGAGTCGCCACGCCCACCCTACGACGCCACTCCCGGGGGTCACCACGCGCGAATTCCCATGCAGGCTCCTTTCCCATACCAAGCAGCTCTCGACAAGAAACATCAACTTGCCTCAGCCACGAGACTTGTGGGCGCCCCCTTGGCCTCCTCCACGCCGGATTGTCTCTTACAGATACAACCCGATGGAAAGGATCGGTTTCAGGGTAGCGTGCCACGTGCCCATATAGCCAAAGTTGGCACTGACGGAATATGCAGGTAATAGGCCTCGTTTCAGTCTCACGGTGCAATCGCTGATTTGACACGTAATCATCCCAGCGATACCCCATGATTCTGCGAAGACACTTATTACCAAAGGCATTGATTCGTCTCTTCAAGTCACTATTTAGTGTCCATGTCTCACAACCATAGAGTAAGACAGGGATCACAAGCGACTTGAAGATCCGGATCTTTGTCCTTCTGCACAGGTACCGACAACGCCAAATACTCCCGCTGAGCGAGTCCATAACACCGTGGGCTATACCAATCCGCCGTAAGACTTCTTGACGTGACCCGCCGTCATTATGGACTGCGCTACCAAGGTATGTCAAACTTTCCAAGATCTCAATGTCCTCGCATCACGCATGAACAGACTGTACTGCTTCATCTAGTAAGTCTCCAAACACCTGGACCTTGGTCTTGAGCCAGGAGACCTCAAGTCCCAAAGGCTTTGCCTCCTCGTGCTGCGCCTCGAGAGCCATCACCAGGACCTCCGGCGACTCAGCAAAGATTACTGCATCATCGGCAAAAACAAGATCAGTGATCTTGGTGTTGCCGACAGATGCTCCACAATCACTTTGATCTACAACCTTGACCAATACCCAGTCCATACAAGCGTTGAAAAGTGATGGGGCAAGGACGCACCCTTGCCTCACTCCTGTATTCACAGGAAAGAAGCTGGATACACCTGCCCCACACTTCACAGCACTCTCAGTCCCAGAATACAGACCAGTTATCAAACCAATAGTCCTTGCAGGAATCCCTCGAAGTCGCACAAGATCCCAAAGTGACTCACGATGCACTGAGTCAAACGCCTTCTTGAGATCAACATAGGCTGCAAACATCCCCTGTCGAAACTCACGTCGGCGTTCCACCAGGACACGTAGCGCTAGGATACGGTCCGTTGTTTACTTACCAGGCGTGAACCCAGACTGCTGATGTCTTTGATGCTTCACCAGATGACTGCGAATCCGTGTCAGCAATAGATGGGCAAGCACCTTGCCTGGTACGCTGAGCAGTGTAATACCGCGGTAATTGTTGCAGTCCTGACGGTCTCCTTTCCCTTTCCAGATAGGGACAACCAGCCCCCTTTTCCAGTCAGGAGGAATGGTACCTGATTGTCACACGGCAGTCAGGACAGCATGCAACCCGCAGATCATGGCCTCACCCCCAGCCTTGAGGAGCTCCGCACTGATATTACAAACACCAGCTGCCTTTCCACCTCTCAACTTTGCTACAGCCTCTCTGACTTTGTCAAGAGAGGGTGCGGTTTCGTCAATGGGAAGATCGGCATCCACTGCCTGTAACCCAGTGGTGTGAAGCTGCTCAGTTGGAGGGTCCACCGTGAACAACTGCCCAAAGAACTCAGCCCAACGAGCCATCTGCCCATCCATGTCCGACACGAGGCGCCCATCTGCTGTTCGAATAGCACTCGCCCGAGAAGGAGACTTGGAACGGAGCTTCTTCAGGGCTCGGTAGTCGGGTCGGAGGTCATTAGCGTTCAAATGGCCTTTGACATCCTCAGCGAGACTCCTGACATACCTCTCCTTGTCTCTCCCCAGGAGGGTTCTAGTCCGCCGTGACAGAGCCCTGTCCCGGTTCCCAGCCAGCCTGGCAGCGCGACCCTCCTCGATTTTCTCCAGCGTCTCCGTCGAGACAAAACCACGCCTTGACCTCGGGCGCTCCCCAATACACTCCTTGGCAGCCTGTAAAGTTTCACGTTTGAAGGTATCCCACAGTTCTACAGGGTCTCCGAGAGCACCGAGCACATCAAACCGATTTGAGACTGCCACCGCATACTCATGAGCACATGTCAAGTCCTTCAGTTTGTCAGTCAGTTATCACTCCTAACATATATATTAACTTGCATAACTATTACTAGTGAATTACACCTAATTATCAAACAAGGGTCACACGTATTATAACTTCCATACAGGATATGTGCATGTAATTAACATCAAAAGAATCAGTGTATTTTTAGAAACATTATAAACATATAATTATATATCTATGTAATGTATATATAATTATACGTTTATCTTTCCTCCTCTGTTTCACCGTGCGACCCATGAACACCTTGCATTCTCAAAGTATGTCACAGGACAAATGCCTAGTTGTCAGCATAAAGTATAGGATCAACAAGAAGTGATAAGAAGCCAGAATCACGAGGAGAAGGGAGAGAAGCCCTCGGACATCGACGCTATCAACACGTACATCTCACTCGCCCCGTCCGACACTCCCTGGCTGTGCTCAAGACATTCATTGTACTTGGTTGTAATCTCTACGCTCCTTACTGGACTCTAAATAAATGTGTACAAAGCTGGAAGTACCAATTTAACTCATACCAGATAAGTCTCTACAATATACCGACTTATAAATGGTGGCAGCGGTGGGATTCGAACCCACGCCTCCGGAGAGACTGGTGGTGGGTAGCAAGGTAGTGGCTGTGGTGTGTGTCAAGGGCGCGGGGCGGCATGGAGGGTGTTTTGCAGGGTGGGGGGCTTAGTAAGCGTTATACGCTCGGAACATAGAGGGTGTTAGGGGGGTTGTTTGTGTTCCTGTCCGGGGGGGTGAAGGGTGTTGTGTTGCTTCGTCGCTTGAGGGTATTAAGTTGATGGTTGGGCTGATTATTGTGTTGCTTGAGTTGCGGTGGGCCATGATGAGATGATCTTCGTATTGGGGCGGAAGATAATTAGAGCCGGTAGAGCTGAGATGTCGTTGCCTGGCAGCGATGGGTGGGTGGCAGGAGTTGACGGGGTCGACCTCGTGATGCGGAATGCGTGATGAAGCAATGAGACGGGTGTGTCCGTCTCTCTCCGCTCTGTAGTGTTTGTAGACTCGTAGATTCTTGTAGGTAGTTGCTGCTTGTAGGAGATGGTTGTTGATTGTAGTCTTGTAGATATAGTATTTTCCCGGGCTGAGTTGCTCGTGGAGTTTTAGCCATTCTTGTAGTTTTGTTGCGGCTTGTAGGAGTTGATTGTAGTAGTAGAAGTACTTGGTAGTCGCTGGCTGGCTTGTGCTTATTTTTGGCTTGTAGACTGCGTGGGGAAAAGTTAACACTGCTTTATAGTGTTATACGTAAGACTGAAAAATCAGTCACCCCCGTTATGTCACCTTTTATAAGTGGGTATATTGTAGAGACTTATCTGGTATGATTTAAATTGGTACTTCCAGCTTTGTACACATTTATTTAGAGTCCAGTAAGGAGCGTAGAGATTACAACCAAGTACAACCAATTAATAAGTCGGATATTACCCCCGCGTATGGCCCCATTTATATAAGTCGTTATATTACCACCGCGTATGGCACCATTTATATATAAGTTGATATTTGTAGAAACTTATCTGGTTAGATTAAAATGGTACTTCCAGCTTTGTCCCACATTTATTTAGAGTCCAGTAAGGAGCGTAGAGATTACAACCAAGTGCAAATGAAGTCTTGAGCAAGCCAGGGAGTGTCGGACGGGGCGAGGAGAGGTGCGTGTTGATAGCGTCGATGCCCGGGGGCTTTCCCCCTCCCCTCGTGATTCGGCTTCTTATAAATTCTTGTTGATCCAAAACTTTATGCTGAAAACTAGGCATTTGTTTGTGAATACTTTGAGAATGCAAGGTTTTCATGGGTCTCACGGGGGAAACAGAGGAGGAAAGATAAACGTATAATATAATACATTACATAGATATATAATTATATGTTTATAATGTTTCTAAAAAAACACTGATTCTTTTGATGTTAAATTTCATGAAAAAAATTATGTATGGTAGTTGTAGTACTTGTTACACTTGTGTGATAATAGTTGTAATTTAATAATAACAGATATGCAAGTTATTATATATGTTAGCAGTGATAATGACTGACATTGCTCGGGCCGCATATAATTGTCCTCAAATTAGGCACATAAGAATTAGCTAGGGAATAACAAATGGTACACCTAACTAAAGGCAAATTTTAATAAAAAAATAAAACTATAAACTTCCCAAATATAATTCCTATTGCTAAAAGTGAGTAAACTCTGAGCTAATTACACAAAAAAATATGGAAAACAATGGATTACATGGTTCAACATCAAAGAAAAAAGACATGGCCGAGTAAAATTATATACATATATGTGTCAGTACTAGTGTGGTAAATCCATAATGTGCAAATATCACTGTTTAATAAATGTCAAGGTTAAGTGTTTAATTAGGTATACTGGAGATGGTAGCTAGCAAACTCAAAATGTCAGCGAAAGTAGCTGTGAAAATTAAAGGGAAAAATTGAGAACATAACATTCAAGTAATGAAATCGTAATCGTAAATTGTCAAGTAATCGTTAAAAACCCTGAATGAGTCAAGTAATGACGAAGGCCGTCTGACTGTAGAGCTGCTGCTGGTGCATAGATAAACAATATATGTACCTACTAGTAATAGTACTGTGTCAGTAAAAGAATGTAATGGGACTGTGACATATAAGGAAAAAATTGACAAGACCTCGCCTGATACAATCTGGTGGGGGTGTATCAGTGAGGAACGTGGGTAAGTAAACTAGTAATATGTAAATAAGTAATAGTAAGAATGGATATTATAACATAGGTAGAGGACATCGCTGGATACACATTAAGTGGTTGCATTGTGTGTAGGAAAAGCTAAGTTTGCCAAACACATTCATAAATTAAAATAATGCAAAGTTATGTAAAAAATAAATTGACATCAGCGAGTGTAAAAACTGACTGGCAGAGGAAAATGACTGAATATTATTCGTCATTGGCGAACAATGTTATGAGAAATAAGGTTATCTGTGATCAATCAATATTTTCTGATGTCTGTATTAAGACAAGTAGTCATTCGTAACTTCTCTGCGAGTTGAATTGTTAGTAAGTAATGATAAATGGGTAGTTAGTCGTACATAGGCAATACATGTGAGCAGAAGTTAGTTCAAAGAGATGGTGATTCGTACGTCACGTACATCATGCAGATGTGTAAAGAGTTACAGAGTAACTGCTTGTCATGCATATAGTACCTATTTTAAATATGTTAGTAAGTACACAATTCTATCATGCAAATAGTGATCGGGTACAACAGGAAGAACGTAAGTAAATTATTCCCTTTAGTGAATGTAATTCACGTATAATAATTTATGCATGCAGTTTTGTTATCATGCAGGTAATACGTAAGGAATTAATTTAAGGAAAATATGTAATTCATGCAACAAATAAGTGTGTTAGTATTTCATGCAAGTAAATAATGTATGGTAACAATAAGTGAATTAGTATGTATGTTAATACATAACAATGTCATGCAAGTAATTAATGTATGGCAACATTAAAAAAAAACATTAAAACATTAAACATAGTCTCACACTATGGACTTAAGCGCGTGCCACACTACACAACTGTCTGAGTATATAATTATTATTTCTTATTTTGTGTATGTCTAATATGTTATATTTTTCTAATGTGAACTCTTTACCAGGTTGTATGTATCCAGCGACTGTATACATCCGTCATCCTGGCACCCAACCACCTGTGTGTTGATCATCTTTCACCTACCAGGCCCTCACCTAATCATTCACCTATGCTAGTAGCAAACAGCTAAGTAATTTATACAGTTTTGGGCAGTTATACAGTTGTAGGTATTACACAAGTGTTACATTATCTTTACATTACATTATTGTCTCACACAGTGACGTTCACATCTACAACACACATTTACGGACAATTTAAACGTAAGAAATATTATAGTGCTATTTTAACATAGTTTTACATTTAATTTTACAATGGCTACGTACAGTAAATCATTACAGACTCCGTCAGAGCACTTAAATCATTGTGCACAACAAACAGACATCTATCCCTCATATTATAGGCGAAGTGCTAGACCGCATTCTTCTCACAACTTTTTCCCTACAACACAAGGTAGGAGTAGATATTCTTCTTGCTATAAGCAACATAAGCATTACACTCCACCGTATCAGGTGAAGCGACGTTATCAACGTTATGATAGCTATAATTACGCACGTAAAAGCTATTTTTGTGTATTTTGTAAAGTTCCAGGACATTCTCTGTCACATTGTAGATCAATAGACTACAACAGATACGTACTTTACAAGAAACAGTATTGTGTATATCACAATTCCTGGAGTCATAACTCTGACCAATGCCGTTATTTGAGACGCAGACAACGCCACGCATTGTCTCCCGTCGACGGAGGAAGGTTTAGGCTACAATACAACCTTTTGGTGCGAGATACATATCTCACGACAGGACAGGAACCTAAACGCCAGGTTACACAGCTGATAGTCCCTTCTACACTTATACCCAGATTTCTTTCCCTTTTACATGATTCTAGCCTTGCAGGTCACCCAGGGAAAGATAGATGTTTGCACCAAGCACGTTTGGAATACTTTTGGCCATTCATGCGCCGAGATATTTTTGCTCATATAGATAAATGTCAGTCATGCGCTGAAACAAAGGGTTCAGTTGGTAAACCTGCCCCTATGCTACCTTATCCTACACCTAAAAGAACCTTGGGAAACAATAGCCATTGACTTGCTAAAACTCCCACTAACAGAATCTGGTTCTCAATACTTGTTAGTAGCCATTGATAATTTTTCTAGGTTTTCAGTTTTGGTTCCACTAAAGGACAAAACGGCTCTAACAGTTGCTAAGGCACTTACGGATGAAGTTTTCTTTAAATTCAATACACCATCCACATTGCTCTCGGACAATGGTACCGAGTTTAACAATCAAATTCTCACTGAAATTTGCAAACTTTTCAACATAAACAAATGTACCATAACTAGCTATCACCCTAGCAGCAACGGCATGGTAGAAAAACAAAATAGGAAGATTATACAACTCCTGAAGTCATTAGCTCAACCATATAGTTCCCACTGGGATGAATGGATGCCCCAAGTATCTGCCACACTAAACTCTTCCTTACACAAGTCCACATGTGAAACACCACATTTCATTGTATTTGGGCAAGACAAAAGACTACCTTACACTCTTCTAGAGCAGAGTACACAGCCAATATATAATTTTGATGATTACGTAACAGTAAGAGTAGCTGATTTTCAGAAAATATACAAGCGTGTAACAGACGCTATTGAATTGTCCAGAGAGGACATGATTAAATACCAACGCCCATACACAGCAGAAAAGCCAATTGCTATAGGTGATGTAGTATACTTTCAGGTACAACAATTAAAGTCAAAGTTAGATTCTACATTTGAAGGACCTTACAGGGTCATTGCCATTGAACATGGACACAAAATAACTATCCAGCATATTTATAAATACCATGCAAAGACAGTCCATATTGACCAGGTTAAACGAGTAGCTAGAGGATTAGATACAGGTGAAGAATTGCCATGCCCAAATACTAAAACACAGGACACACCTGTAGTTAATGATGACACAAATACTGCTACAAATGAATACCGTCAAAAATTGCGGTCACACACGCAGAAACAGTAGTGTCATTCCATTCCATACCTTTCCATATCATTACATTTTATATCAGCTCACCTGATTATTTTAAATTTACCATGTATTCTGAATTTTAATGTGTGTTGTTCTCTTTTTAGGAAAAGGTCTACACAACACACTAAGCCAATGTTATTTACATTCTTGAAAATACTTAACATTGATGAAATGTTTTACGATTTTTTTTTGGTTTAGCTACATATTGTTCTGACCAACTACTAGTAGAAACTGATATAGTTACCATGTTTACCTTGTAACTCTTGCACGATAGAAACTCTAATGGATAGCAGAACCTAGATAACCTATGTACATCTCTTCACATTAGAATACTATTATGTAACTGTTAAAGTTGCACCACAGTGCATAGCATTATATAATTATTTACTTACATTCCACAATTCAAGGAATTATTTCGCACGTATTGTTGCATGATCACATTATTTACTTACATTCCACATTTAAAGGAATTATTACGCACTTATAATTGCATGACATTATTTACTTACATTCCTCATTTAAAGGAATTCTTACGCACTTAATGTTGAAATACATTAATTACTTGCATGACATTGTTATGTATTAACATACATCCTAACTCACTTATTGTTACCATACATTATTTATTTACATGAAATACTAACACACTTATTTGTTGCATAAATTACATATTTTTCCTTGAATTAATTCCTTACGTATTAACTGCATGATAACATAACTGCATGCATAACTTAGTATACATGAATTACATTCACTACAGGAATGATTTACTTACGTTATTCCTGTTGTACCACGATCACTACTTGAATGATAGGATTGTGTACTTACTAACATATTAAACTTTGGTACTATATGCATGACAAGCAGTTACTCTATAACTCTTTACACATCTGCATGATGTACGTGACGTACGTTCACACATCTCTTTGAACTACATTCTGCTCACATGTATTGCCTATGTACAACTAACTAACCATGTATCATTACTTACTAACAAATTCAAACTCGCAGAGAAGTTACGAATGTCCACTTGTCTTAATACAGACCTCAGAAAACATTGATTGATCACAGATAACCTTATCTCTCATAATATTGTTCGCCAATGTCGAATAATAATTCAGTCAGTTTCTCTGCCAGTCAGTTATCACTCACTGATGACAATTTATTTAATACAATAACTTTGCATTATTTTCATTTATGAATGATGTTTGGCAAACATAGTTTTGTCTACACACAATACAACCACATTAATGTGTATCCAGCGATGTCTCTACCTATGTTAATTATCCATTTTGACTATTACTTATTTACATATTACTAGGTTACTTACACCACAGTTACCCACACTGATACATCCACACAGATTATATCAGGCGAGGTCTTGTCAATTTTTCCTTATATTTCTACAGTCCATTACATTCTTTTCCTGACACAGTACTATTACTAGTAGGTGCATATATTGTTATACTATGCACACAGCAGCAGCTCTACAGTCAGACGAGCCTTCGTCATTACTTGACTCATTTAGGGTTTTTAACGATTACTTGACAATTTACGATTACAATTTCATTACTTGAAATTTTAATTTCTCAATTTTTCCCTGTAATTTTCACAGCTACTTTCGCTGACAGTTGAGTTTGCTAGCTACCATCTCCAGTACACCTACACTTGAAACACTTAACACTTGACATTTATTAACGGTGATATTTGCACATTGTGGATTTACCCACACTAGTACTGACACATATGTATAATTTTCTCGGCCATGTAATTTTCTTTGATGTTGAACATCATGTAATCCATTGTTTTCCATATTTTTCTGTGTATTTAGCTCAGAGTTTACTCGCTTTAGCGATAAGAATTATGCTTTGGGAAGTTTATAGTTTATATTTTATATATATATTTAGCCTTTAGTTAGGTGTACCATTTGTTATTCCCTAGCTAATTCTTATGTGACTAATTTGAGGACAAATTATATAGCGGCCCGAGCAATGTCAGTCAATTATCACTCCTAACATATATATTAACTTGCATAACTATTACTAGTGAATTACACCTAATTATCAAACAAGGGTCACACGTATTATAACTTCCATACAGGATATGTGCATGTAATTAACATCAAAAGAATCAGTGTATTTTTAGAAACATTATAAACATATAATTATATATCTATGTAATGTATATATAATTATACGTTTATCTTTCCTCCTCTGTTTCACCGTGCGACCCATGAACACCTTGCATTCTCAAAGTATGTCACAGGACAAATGCCTAGTTGTCAGCATAAAGTATAGGATCAACAAGAAGTGATAAGAAGCCAGAATCACGAGGAGAAGGGAGAGAAGCCCTCGGACATCGACGCTATCAACACGTACATCTCACTCGCCCCGTCCGACACTCCCTGGCTGTGCTCAAGACATTCATTGTACTTGGTTGTAATCTCTACGCTCCTTACTGGACTCTAAATAAATGTGTACAAAGCTGGAAGTACCAATTTAACTCATACCAGATAAGTCTCTACAATATACCGACTTATAAGTTTCTCAAGATGAAACACAGTATGGTTACCTCTTGAGATTCTTCTGGACTTGACATGAAGCTTAAGTGTAGCAACAACAAGTCTATGATCTGTTCCAAAGAACTCAGCACTCCGGTAAACCCTGCAGTTCTGGAGGATCCTCCAACGAGTACTAACGAGGATGTGGTCGATCTCCTTAGCTACCCCTCCGGCATTACTATACCATGTCCAGCGGTGCAGCTCTGGCCTCTGATACCAAGAACCTGCAATTCTCAACCTTCTGGATCTTGCAAAGTTCAGAAGCAGAGAACTGTTGGTGTTTCTGGTACCGGAGCCATGGGGACCAACACATAGCTCGTAGCCATCTCTCACGGTGCCAGTAGTAGCATTGAAGTCGCCCAAGACAATGAGTGTGTCCCGAGGAGGACACTGGTCTATAACAGAGTCGAGTTTGGCGTAGAACATCTTCTTCTCTTCAATTTTACGCATCTCGGTAGGAGCGTACACTGCAACAAGAGACATGAAACCCAGAGTGTGTTTCATCCTCACCCGCACTATACGCTCATCAACCGGAGTAACCTCAACAACTGGCGGCTGCAGTTTGCTGGAGATGGCTATAGCTACTCCCAAGACACGGTGACCATTGCTCATGGCGGACCAGTAGTAGCTGTAACCCCCACTGCTAGTCTCGCCACTGCCAGGCCTCCTCGTCTCAGAGAGTCCCACTATATCCACCCTCAGCCTACTGAGCTCGCCCGATAGGAGAGGTAGTCGATGATCGTCTGAGAGGCCCAGAACGTTCCACGAGCCCACACGAAGAACCATCCGCAGGTTGATTCCAGGAGTGATTCGACGGTCAGGCGCCGCTTCTGCACCGCCCCGGCCACCCCCATAAGAAAAAGTTGGGCTAGGGGGCCCTACCACTTGATTTAGAGTGCGGGATTCCCGAGGGCTTTGCCCCGCACTCGTCATAGGCAGACCCCTCCCCTGCGTCGGCATTGGAGGGGTCTGCATGGTCGGGCCCCCCGGCAAAACCGGGTCGGGGGCGCGATTACCGCGCCCCCGGCCTCTACCTCTTAGAATGTTAGTGGCTAGATTTGTTTTTTATAGGGAGGGGTTGCAAACCCCCCCAAACCAATCTATGTCAGGGATTGGCCTTACTGCTCACCGTGGCCAGGGACGCAGAACCCCCTGTAGGGATTAACCCCAGGCTGCCCACTATTTCACCCATAGCTGGGGCTGGATGGCCATTGACTCAATAGTGAGTTCATCTGCCCTTTAAGATGGGCTTATTTTTAGTCCATCTGGGTGTCCAGCACACCCTCCTCACTGGTAGAACCAGTGGGGGAGCCGGTTTAGTCGCCGACGATCCGACCATGTGACTGGTTGTACTGGGTTACATGTTACCAGTAGCAGGGGACAACCCTGACCAGACCCACAGAGGGTGGGTGGCGTAAGAGGGGGGTTGGTGGATAATTTCCACAACTGGGGGCCGGTGAAAACTGAAGTTCCACTTCATGTGACATCAACCCAGGCCACATGGCGCCGGAACATTTTAATTCAGGTTTCGACACTTTGATCTTTGACTATTTTGAAATTTATAGCCCTATAGAGAGAGGTATAAGTGAATATGCAGACAAATACATGATCGGGGGGAGAGTTATCTCCTGGAATTATAATATCCCCAGTATAGTCCTCACCATTGACCTGAATTGGTTTTAGGATCTCTCTATCAGCGGGAAGTTCAGGGGGACCTAGATAGGAGACTAGTCTACCTTCAGATCTATTAAATTTAATGAAAGATTTGTGGTAATATTTGACTGCCTGTCTACCATGACGTATCCAAAATTTACACCTGATATCGGCTAATATTGTAGCCATTCTGCCATGTAATGAGTTCCTATGATATTCTTCCACCAACAATTTAGAATGATGGCGTTTGGGAATTAGTATGGGATGGCCGGTGGTATTTGGAAGATCAGCATTAAAATTTCGTCCTCGACACCTAATTATGCCCTCATAATTTAGGTACAGACCTAATAATTTGGTCAATTTGTTCCTATGGGGGCTGGCTGAGTCTAAGAGCTGATATTCCTCAGGAAATACCTGCTTTTGTATTGTTCTGACCCAAAACTTCAAGGAGTCATAGCTTTCCTTTTAATGGATTTGAAAACTAAATTAGTAGAATTGATTAGTTTGCTCAATAATGAAAACCTTTCTATGTCTATCACAGGATCTGGGATCAATTCAGGTTCCCTTATTATATCTACAGATATGTCTGGCTGAGTGGAAACCTGATTAAGATTATTATTACACTCTTTCAGCCAGGTAGGGCCTTTAAACCATAATCCTGTGTTCAATTTGAGGTTATTATTTCCTCGCGACACATTATTATTAGGATTTTCATTAGTGGCGATGTATTGATTATGAGCTGGAATACCACTTTCCTCTAATACCTCACTAATTGGTGTGGGCAAGAAAGTGGTTCCAATTCTGGTAATTAGTAAGGGTTGTGCATGACTAAGAATACTCTCCTCTTGTTCGGCATGGTGTGTATGTGGGATGGGTCCTATTACTACCTTACCACCAGCACTGGTGAACATAGAGACGTTATGTCTTTTGATGACCTTCCTTAGGTAACGCCCAAAATGATCAGCGCCTATTATTAATTGGAAGGGACCATCAACGTCTTCGAAGGTATTACTAACTAGTTTAACACCATTATCCCTCAGCATTTCAGCTGTGTCTTTTCGTCCATTAACAGTTAAATTAATACCAATATTATTAACTACTACAGCAGCTACCGTACATTTATATCTTCCTAATTGGACTAGGGGTTGAACTGTGTCTAAGGTTTGAGCCTCTGTATTGGCAAGAAAACCTGATATGGCTAAATTCACTTTATTAATATTATCGGTAGTTGTAATAATTCAACTGTCTCCCTACTTATGAAGGATCGTTGTGCACCACTGTCAAACATTGTCTTTACATTGACTGAATTATCATTGTGGCTCACCTTCAATTCTGCAGTACGAGCTGCTGCTGTACTACTCTTATTAGTGACTGCCATTTTAACTACTGTAGGGTTTGGGTTATTATCACTGTTAGGACAAAGAGCGATGTTATGAATAAATTGTTTACATTTCCTACAAGATCTTAAGCTTATAGGGCATGCATTTGAAGCATGCTTACCACAGAGACAGGTTAGGCAATTACCAAGGCTCATTAGCCTTTCAACTTTCGTGTAACAATCTGAATAGTTATTACATGTGGAGGGTTGATGTCCCCCCTCACATACGACACAATTTATTCTTCGTACTTTACTAGAAGTAGCCCTGGATTTAGGGATTGTATCTATTATTTTGGTAGGTCTAAGTGATTTACTGGTAGGCTGAGAAGTTTGAATCTTAATTACAGGCTGTTTGATTTGCGTAACTTTAACAGGCGCAGGATAAATACCCATTAACGAGGGATCTTTAAACTCTAAGGGTGGCTGATATAGCTGATTAGTACCCATAAGTGTAACAATCTTGATCTCCCTGTAGGGGGGTTCTTGCTCAATACCTTGCAAATTTTGGGTTAAAGAAGCTTTAGCTGTTGATGGAATATGAGCACACTCCAGTAATACCTCAAATTCAATTACTTTATCGAGATATCTTTGACACTGTTGTTCATAATTGGTCACGCAATGGTGAATAATTTCTTTATCCCCAGTTTGGCTTAATTGAACTTCATATAGGAAGTATGCCTCCTCATATTTATTCCATTGCTCATTTAACAATGGTAGACCTGTCTTTAAATAAATATAATCAATAGGAATTTATTTAATTGCGTCCTCACACGTATTATATATTTGTGTGAGCATTGCTAATTTAGCTGATAATGAATGCTTAGCTAATTTTGCCATGATCTAGTTAATAATTAAGTCAAATAAAATATTGAATACAAAATTACGTCACAAAAAATAATTGCTAGTTGATAATTAATTATTATATCATAAGTGCTGGAAGCGCCGTTGGCTGGCCTGTCAAGACGCATAACCAGGCCTATGACCAACCAGCACTTAACTATAACCACTAACTAAGGCTACGTAACTTCTGATGTTATCTACTACCTGGTGTATGGTAGTTGGCCGGCTGTTGAATCGTTCTCGACGCCGCAAAACACCTCAACTCCGCTCTCATAACCAGCAATTGTGGTAGGCTCATAATTACGCCTCACAATGACCACTTCGAGTCACATGAACATCAATATTCCTCACTCAGGGCACCAATGTGGAACTTTATGTCACATACATATATTTATTTGAGGTCTTACCTATACAAAACAGATCGTCTATCTCATCCCGACACAATACCCCAACTAGTCAACTAATTAGGATACTTATCGGTGGATAGTAGGGTTGAATTACGTAGGCTTGATTAATACTACATGTATTGTGATCCAAAGTGGTCAACGTGATCGAGGCCGCCCGTGAAGGGCTGGAGGCGGTGTTATTGTTATGGGCGTCAGGAGATTTTCACACCTAGTCATCTTGACGCGCGGATATAATCACATGTGTCGTATTTTAACACGTCCTATTGTTTTTCAACACTATATGCAAAGAGTCTATATACAATTCTCTCATATATACAAATCCACGTATATATTTAATAAGAGGTGTTATCCTCACGGAGGTCTGGAAGTGTACTTATATATACCAGCACGTATATATTTAATAAGAGATGTAATCCTTACGGAGGTCTGTAAGTGTACTGACTCCCCGGTGGGCGGCCAGGGACCGCTACAAAAACCCAGCCACGTGTACAATTCCCGGTGGTTTGGATCTAATGGGCGGTGGCCAATCACCGGCTGCCCCAACCAAGGTGCTAATTATTTAAGGTACAAATGCTAAATATTACTGGGAATGTTAATTTATATTATCCCAGTATTTATCATTTACTCAAATTACCTTAACTAATACCCACCACCACTACAACTATATATACACATCCCTACGCACCCCCTTTGATGAGCAGACAATACCTCCCTCACAAAGGGGGGGGGGGGACAAACCACCATTCTACCAATTATTAAGAGGGTGGTTGGTGGATAATTATAATTTCCACACCATAGCTTTCTCCGTCTATTCGCGAATTCCACAATTCCATTTAATTCCAGTGCTTCACTACCTTTTACCATACACACACTTTACTGTGCCATATTGTTGTGTTAACAATTCCTTACCATCACATATGTTTTTCATTACTTTATGTTAAATATTATTGATAAAACAGCATATGATTGTCATAACCTTTATCTATATATATCTAATATATATATAATATATATATATATATATATATATATATATATATATATATATATATATATATATATATATATATATAGATAAAGGTTATGACAATCATATGCTGTTTTATCAATAATATTTAACATAAAGTAATGAAAAACATATGTGATGGTACTATGAACTATGTTACTATGTTACTATGAATATGATATACATATATATATATATATATATATATATATATATATATATATATATATATATATATATATATATATATATATATATATATAACAAAATATGCATATATATGTACAAGCTAAATTGGAATAAATCAGAGAGAAAGACTGAGACAAAATCAATTGATTGTCTTATTACCCATTTTTTCATATTATTAACCATACATGGCTACAGGATTACGGCTTAAGAGAAGTAATATCACCAAGATTACTTGGTTTGCCAATGACTTACTACTGTGGAGCTAACACCTTCGTTTGAGTCATTATCTCCATATGCCAGTATGGGTTAACAAGACAACAAGGGGGCCGTCAGGACTGAAATAATTACCACAGTATTACACTTTCAGCGTCCCAGGCAAGGTGCTTGCCCATCTATTGCTGATACGGTTCCACAGTCATCTTCTGAAACATCAGAGACCTCAGCAGTCTGGGTTAACGCCTGATAAGTCAACAACGGACCGTATCCTAGCGCTTCGTGTCCTGGTGTAACGCCAACGTGAGTTTCGACAGGAGAAGCTTGCAGTCTATGTTGATCTCAAGAAGATGTTTGACTCAGTGCATCGTGAGTCACTCTAGGATCTTCTGCGATTTCGCGGGATTCCTGCAAGGACTATTGGTTTGATGACTGGCCTGTACTTTGGGACTGAGAGTACTGTGAAGTGTGTGGGAGGTGTATCCAGTTTTTTTTCTGTGAATACAGGAGTGAAGCAAGGGCGCGTCCTTTCCCCATCACTTTTCAACACTTGTATGGACTGGGTATTGGGCAAAGTTGTAGATCAAAGTGATTGTGGAGCATCCCTCGGCAACACCAAGATCATTGATCTTGTTTTTGCCGATGATGCAGTAATCTGTGCCGAGATGCTGGAGGTCCTGGTGATGGCTGTCGAGGCGCTGCACGAGAAGGCAATGAATGCCCTTGGAACTAAAGGTCTCCTGGTTCAAGACCAAAGTCTAGATGTTTGGAGGCTTACTAGATGAAACAGTACAGTCTGTTCATGCGTGCAGCGAGGACATTAAAATCTTGGAACGTTTTACATACCTTGGTAGCGCAGTCCATAATGACGGCGGGTCACGTCAAGAAGTCTTACGGCGGTTTGGCATAGCACACGGTGTTATAGACTCGCTCAGCAGGAGTATTTGGCGTTGTCGGTACCTGTGCAGAAGGACAAATATCCGGATCTTCAAGTCGCTTGTGATCCCTGTCAAACTCTATGTATGTGAAACATGGACACTAAATTACGACTTGAAGAGGCGAATTGATGCCTTTGGTAATAAGTGTCTTCGCAAAATCATGGGGTATCGTTGGGATGACTACGTGTCAATCAGCGATTGCACCGTGAGTCTGAATCGAGGCATATTACCTGCATAGTCCGTTAGCGCCAACTTCGGCTATATGGGCATGTGGCACGCTAAACTGAAACCAATTCTTCCCACCGGTTTGTATCTGCAAGAGACAATCCGGCGTGGAGGAGGCCAAGGGGGCGCCTACAAGGCTCGTGGCTGGGGCAAGTTGATGTTTCCTGTCCAGATTTGCTTGGTATGGGAAGGGAGCCTGCATGGGGACTCGCGCGTGGTGACCCCCGGGAGCAGCGATGGTAACTGTACGATAATTATCGTATTTGTACGATAATTTGACTATCCGTACGATGTACGATGCATGGTTGAGAATCGTACACGTAAGTACGCTAATTGACTCACAAATACAATTACATTATAAAGTCATACAAAAATTGTCATCGCAAGGAAAAGAACAATCTGTCGCTGTCAATTTCCGCGAGAGAGAGAGAGAGAGAGAGAGAGAGAGAGAGAGAGAGAGAGAGAGAGAGAGAGAGAGAGAGAGAGAGAGAGAGAGAGAGAGAGAGAGAGAGAGAGAGAGAGAGAGAGAGAGAGAGAGAGAGAGAGAGAGAGAGAGAGAGAGAGAGAGAGAGAGAGAGAGTTTTGAGTTTTGAGTTTTGAGTTTGACTTTTGGTCCTTTGGATGACAAGGACTTGGAGCGTTGCTTGCCGCATTTGAACGCAGGTCTAACGGAAAACCTATTCGGTTTTCTTCCAGCAGAGCAGTGTGTAAGGGAGAGGCAGAGTGTGTTACTTTCATCCCTATACAGATGATATGAGAAGTCACAGACAACTGACACACTATAAATATAAGCGCCAGCTGACACAGGGCAACAGAATAGAGGAGGAATAGGAATTCCTCATTTCTTTAGAGGATGATAGCTACGTAGAGTTCTACCGTAGATAACACTATAGTCGCCATGCACCTGCACTAATGTCGCCAGGCGCCATGTATTACGAATATTATAGCATCACTACGGTAGACAACACTATAGTCGCCACCTGTTCTAATATCGCCAGGCGCCATATATTACGAATTATAGCATCACTACTGATTTGTATGTGCCACTGAAGATGATATAACAGTAGTATATATCATGACTGTAATAATCTACCCTGTTTCAGCGTTGTTTTATGCTTTGTATCTGCAAGTATAGCAATACGGTTTCAAATCTCGCTACTCGTAGTTTTTTTCGGGCGACGACGACGGCGGGAGGACACTCAGAACATAAACACTAGCTGGCGATCTTAGTGTAGGTCGCCACTCGTGTGATATTTTGGTAATTTCTTCATTTATAGCCATAATATGACATAGATGAAGACACAAAATGACAGACTCTCCAGAAAGCCCCTTCTAACTTTCCTGAAATCATGGATGTAGAAATGAAAGTATTAACGCCACCAAACGTCTGTAAATCGAAAAGAAACGTTGTCCTGGCGACTTTAGTCTTATCTACGATAGATTTCAGCTTCTTTTGAATCATGATGTGTTACTAAAATATTTTTTGTTTTATTAATTTTATTTATTTTTGAAAAAGATAATAAACATGGAATTTTGTGTATAGATTATATATTATTATATATTTTGGTTAAAAGAGGGAATATTTTGATATGTGGAATGCTGAATTCAATGCTGCATAAAGTCATTTACGGACTATATTATTTTACCTAAGGTGGTACGATAATTATCTATCTGAAAATACGATAATTTTGGTGGCCCGGTACGACAATGTGGGCTACAAAAGTTCACATCCCTGCCCGGGAGTGGCGTTGTCGGGTTGGCATGGCGATGCGCCCCCCGGCGTATGCCCCAATGATTGACATATATATATATATATATATATATAATATATTATATATATATATATATATATATATTAAAGCAGCAGCCCAGGGTTGGGCAGGTATACACAGATCGTCACGTAAGCTACACTCTTACCATGCCTAGGTTAGCAGTG
>JACEEZ010000461.1:92531-124017 GCA_016584305.1 Chionoecetes opilio
TTTACAATTCTGAAACCCTACCGTACAGCATAGACCCCCCTAAAATAAAGTTTCCTGTGGCGTCGGGCGTTGGCCATCTCTTTTTAACAATTCGTAACCCCTACCGTACAACATAGACCCCCCTAAAATAAAATTTTATGTGGCGTAGGCCATTTTTTTTTTTTTACAATTCGTAACCCCTACCGTACAGCATAAACCCCTCTAAAATAAAGTTTTATGTGGCGTAGGCCATTTCTTTTTTTTACAATTCGTAACCCCTACCGTACAGCATAGACCCCCCTAAAATAAAGTTTGATGTGGCGTAGGCCATTTTTTTTTTGTATCAGTAATTAGTATGTATAATGTAAACTCTAAATAAGGAAAATAACTATAATTTGATTCAAATTTCCTTTTAACATTTATTTTTGGACAAAGTTCCTGGGGGGGCATTTTCGAAAACTACTAAGACCATCTTAGGGGACTAAGACCAACTTAGCGCTAATTGGACATTTTCGAAAGCAAATTTCGCTCCGCCTAGGACAGCGCAGCGAGTATAGGTTAAAGTAGTTGTCCAGACCCATTTTTTTTTTGCCTAATTATGTTGAATGTACATTCAAAACACCTAATCCACCAAAAATAATTGATTTCCAGGCCTTATTTCCGTAAAAACACGACTTTTGTAAAAAGCGCGCGAAAAAAAAATCTTCCCTCCAACAGGGCTACGACTGTTATTGATGACGTCAGAACAGGGACGCCCGCAGACACTCTGTCTGACACCTGTCGGCAAATGTTATGATGAGCGATTGTACTTCGGTGTCAGACAGTGAATCTGTCGCTGTGACCGACACTCTTCCCACACACACGCCTGCGCACCAACACCCTTCCTGCACACACACACACATACACACACAACACACACGTGTGTGGAGGGCGTGTGTGCAGGCGTGTGTGTGGGAAGGAGGCGTGTGTGCAGGCGTGTGTGTAAGAAGGGTGTCGGTGTGCAGACGTGTGTGCAGGCGTGTGTGTGGGAAGGGTGTCGGTGTGCAGGCGTGTGTGTGGGAAGGAGGCGTGTGTGCAGGCGTGTGTGTGTGCAGGCGTCTGTGTGGGAAGGGTGTCGGTGTGCAGGCGTGTGTGTGGGAAGGAAGCGTGTCTGCAGGCGTGTGTGTGGGAAGGAGGCGTGTGTGCAGGCGTGTGTGTGGGAAGGAGGCGTGTATGCAAGCGTGTGTGTGGGAAGGAGGCGTGTGTGCAGGCGTGGGTAAAACTTTGGAAGAAGTCCTTCACCCCTATCTTTTTTTTCTTCCCCCTATAGCCAACAAGCCTGGGGAACTGGCGGGAATACGGGGTTTTTGGGTGGGGGAAGCAAATATAAGTGATTTATGGCTCCCCCAAAAATCATCAAAGTCACTATCTGTAAAAATCTAACCTAACCTAACCTTAACCACAAAGTATACCTAACCTAACCTTAACCACAAAGTATACCTAACCTAACCTAACCTAACCTTAACCACAAAGTATACCTAACCTAACCTAACCTTAACCACAAAGTATACCTAACCTAACCTAACCTTAACCACAAAGTATACCTAACCTAACCTAACCTAACCTTAACCACAAAGTATACCTAACCTAATCTAACCTTAACTACAAAGTATACCTAACCTAACCTTAACCACAAAGTATACCTAACCTAACCTAACCTTAACCACAAAGTATACCTAACCTAACTAACCTAACCTTAACCACAAAGTATACCTAAGTATACTATAGTGGTTAACTAACCTAACCTTAACCACAAGGTATACCTAACCTAACCTAACCTAACCTTAACCACAAAGTATACCTAACCTAACCTTAACCACAAGTATACCTAACCTAACCTAATCTAACCTTAACCACAAAGTATACCTAACCTAACCTTAACCACAAAGTATACCTAACCTAACCTAACCTAACCTTAACCACAAAGTATACCTAACCTAACCTAACCTGAACCACAAAGTATACCTAGCCTAACCTAACCTTAACCACAAGGTATACCTAACCTAACCTAGCCTAACCTTAACCACAAAGTATACCTAACCTAACCTAACCTTAACCACAAAGTATACCTAACCTAACCTAACCTTAACCACAAAGTATACCTAACCTAACCTAACTGGACTTAGAATTTTTTGAGGCACCTCATATTTCATAGCGGTCGTGTGGGTTAACCAAGGCTGAGCGCACGCTGGAACCTATACAGATGTGAAGTATAATAAGCATACAATACAGTGCGGTAGTTCATTTCAGTCAAAGCCGGAAGGATGAGTTCCAAAGTATTTCCCAGGCGTGTGTGTGGGAAGGGTGTCGGTGTGCAGGCGTGTGTGTAGGAAGGAAGCGTGTGTGCAGGCGTGTGTGGGGGAAGGAGGCGTGTGTGCAGGCGTGTTTGGGAAGGGTGTCGGTGTGCAGGCGTGAGTGTGGGAAGGGTGTCGGTGTGAAGGCGTGTGTGTGGGACGGAGGCGAGTGTGCAGGCGTGAGTGTGGGAAGGGTGTCGGTGTGCAGGCGTGTGTGTGGGACGGAGGCGTGTGTGTGGGAAGAAGGCGTGTATGCAAGCGTGTGTGTGGGAAGGAGGCGTGTGTGTGGGAAGGGTGTCGGTGTGCAGGCGTGTGTGTGGGAAGGAAGCATGCTGCACCCATAAAGGATGCATGCATGTGGCATATAGCAAAAAAAATCTATCAGAAACACCCAAATATCTTCAAGTACTATTATATTTATCTCTGTGTTTACGTGCCTCTGATCAGCGCGGGAAGAGGAGCCTCCCTGATGCTACGTCACGGAGCCTGAGCCTGAGCGTCTGCAAATCTTGAGTGCGTTTTGAGAACTCGGGGAATTTGCAGATTTTGATTGCGGATTATTTAAAAGCGGCTGACTGGATACAAAAAGTGACGACGTATTGTTGATATACTCGTCAATGGCTATGATTTGATTGCATTAAATCAGGAATGATGAAATGGTCTGGACGATTACTTTAAGGCAGGGTTGGGGTCGTCTTAGCCCGCAATTTTCTCCGTCACCACAACAACAATGGCTATATTATTGGTTATATATTATATATTTTAGACTATATATAGTATATTAGACTGTATAATACACTATGTATAAATATATATTATATATCTATATATATATATATATTATATATATATATATATAATATATATATATATATATATATATATATATATATATAATATATATATAATATATATATATATATATATATATTATATATATATATATACTATATATATAGCCTATATAGTATATGAAAACTATGTTGCCCCCCCGTTTTTACACCACTTGTTCCATTACTGTTAATCGGTGAGGTTAGGTAAATTTCTTCTTCTTAAGCTTCGTAAGCTTCTTGTAGTAGACGGTGAGATTAGGTTAATGGTGAGATGAGATCATTAGATGAGGTTAATGGTGAAAACCCTGTTTGGGGTGGGCTGGGTGGACTAGATATGGTTTCTGTGTTTTTTTTAGTGGACTAGATATGGTTTCTAGTTTATGGTTTCTATCCTAGCTGGGATATTATTTAATGAGGTTAGTATGTTGCTTTACTCGTAAATCACTTGGGATATTGTCTCTTCACCAGGGGTGAGTTTGAGAGGAAGAGTTTGAGCGGCTTGCGCCGTTCGGGTTTCTGTACCCCTCTATCAAACGCTTTTGGGCGCCTCGCAGTGGTATGTAAACAAATCCCTGCCGTTACCATGGAAACGACGACGCCACAGCTCAGACTGTGGGCTTTTGACCTCACCATTTTCCTCTACTGCCCTATATCTGCCCACGCACAGTACGGAAGTGTAATGGCGTACGCTGTAGCTACCTGACGACTATTTGATTATTGTTGTAATGGTAATTGTCGCTGAGAGAGGTGAAATGCTAGGAATCTCGGGCACCGTCAACCAACTACCGTCAATAACACTATAGTCGCCACTGCACTTTTGTTGCCAGGCGCTAAATATTACTAATTTTAGCATCACTATAGACTTGTATGTGCCACTGAAGACAGGTACTTAATATAAACTACTGTGCATGCCTCTTTAGTGGCACATACAATTATGTATCTGTAGTGATGATAAAATTCGTAATATATGGCGCCTGACGACATATATGTGCAGTGGCGACTATAGTGTTATTGGCGGTAGGGTTTAGGGATACGTGAACAGGTTTATGAAACTGTCGCCAATAGGAATTCTCGCAGAAACACCAACTGAGGCCTGTCGCCGATGTGGTACACTCGCCGACGCGGAAATTTTTGGTAACAGTTCCACTTGGAATAAATGAAAATAAAGAATAAAGTGTATTTCATTGTTGGATACCACCATACCACCTGGTATGTAATCTCTGAATGCAGAAATACTGTTAAAAGCTTATTAAATGTATGTATTGTGTACTGTAATATCATGCAAGATAAAAAACTGGAACTGTCGACGAAAATAGGCAGATGAAATGAAATGAAAATATGACAGTGCTAATGTGATTTGACTAATGCTTCATGTTCGCTTATAATGTCAGATTACTGTGATAAATAATGCTGTTATCATGTGTTATGTATATGCAGGTTGTTTTCTCCTCTATCTCAGAGTTATGTACACATTTATATAGCTAACCTGCCACTTATAGAGATAATAATCTGAAGGCATATTTTTACAGCAACAGGACATTCTGAAACAGAAGAACTCCCCATTGTTTATATTTTTGTTTTGTCAAACATTATTATTTTCAACTTAACTAATTCAATTTACCTAAACTAAATCAATTGCTAAGATAACCTAGCTTTTCTAACTAATGAAATCTGGATTGTTTAATAGCTGTCTATTAAATTATCAATTAATTAATTAAATTATCAATCAATCGTATTATCACATATCATTGCTGCCACATGTGGCCACATGTGGCAGCAATGATATGTGAGGTATTTCAGCTCCAGATGTGTAATATGCATATTACACATCTGGAGCTGAAATACCTCCTCTGCCACCCTCGCCCGGGCCCTATATATGCATCCTAACTAGTAAAAATATAACCAATAAAATTATATTCTTACCTAATAACCTAACCTACCCTAACTGGTGGGTGAAGAAGGGGTATTTAAGATTAAGGGGTATACAGTATTTCTGTATAATAAAAAGGTATAAATAATTGAAATCACAGCAAAAGAAATGGTAAATATGCATTTTCAACCAATACTCCCTATTGACCAATACTCTTCTGAAATAACTGGCGGAACATCTTAAGAACAAGCTAGGGCTCCACGCTAAGCTGACCCAAATGTTGGCTCTACGTATTATACTTACTGTCCTTAACACATCTGTTAATATTTTAATGAGTGCTGATCCTTACTTTGCCTACATGGCTGATATTAAATTTCAGGTTCCTGAGAAAAACTAAGCCCAGCTAGATGCGCAATGGACGACGAGTTTGAGAAAGTAGTGCGAATCTAAGTAGTAGGTATAACCTAGGGGTTGGTCGAGGGGGGACGGAGCCCCCCCGTTAGGTTAGGGTAGGTTAGGCTAGGTTAGGTTAGGGCAGGTTAGGTTAGTGCACAGCACGAGGGGCTCGAAGAGGGGTGCTAGGTTAGGTCTGTAGAGTTTGTCATCTTTAGAATAAAGGCTCAAACTCCTATCTTCTTCTTATAGCCAACAAGCTTGGGGACATGGTGGAAAGCGGGGTTTTTGGGTGGGGGAGCACACACATAAGGGAAATATGGCCCCCCACAAAAAAAAAATCCTTAAACTAGGGAGATTTCCCTAGTTCATGGACTTTATCGGGGAAATATTTCCCTTATATGTGTGCTCCCCCACAAAAGGAGCATACTCAGAAGGGAAATATGGCTCCCCACAAAAAATCCCTAAACTAGGGAAATCTCCCAAGTACATAGACTTAATCGGGGAAATATTTCCCCGATAAAGTTCATGAACTAGGGAAATATCCTAGTTTATGGATTTTTTTGTGGGGGGCCATATTTCTCTTATGTGTGTGCTCCCCCACCCAAAAACCCCGGTTTCCCACCATGTCCCCAAGCTTGTTGGCTATAAGAAGAAGAAGATAGAGGGTGGAGCCTTTGTTCTTAAGATTTACCTAACTAGTGGGGCTACACCATCCAGACCTAAACTAACCTAGCCAACCTGGGCATTGATTACATAACCTTAGCTCACTGAGGCAGGGGGTTTCGCTCACCCCCAGACCTTTCTTGTTATTTTTTATTTTTTATTCCTGCCGGCGGTAAATGTGCAGTTTCAACCAATACTCTCCTGGCATAACTGGGGGAGGAGCTGTTCTCCCCCAGAACCCCCCACTAGTTAACAAACCTAGCCTGGGCATTGATTACGCAACCTTACCTCACTCCCCCAGACCACCTTGTGTTATTTTTTGTATGGGTCATAAATACTCCTTAGCGATGAGAACCTTGATGTGTGTTGGTCCCCATGGCTCCGGTACCAGAAACACCAACAGTTCTCTGCTTCTGAACTTTGCAAGGTCCAGAAGGTTGAGAATTGCAGGTTCTTGGTATCAGAGACCAGAGCTGCACCGCTGGACATGGTATAGTAATGCCGGAGGGGTAGCTAAGGAGATCGACCACATCCTCGTTAGTACTCGTTGGAGGATCCTCCAGAACTGCAGGGTTTACGGAGTGTGAGTTCTTTGAACAGTCACAGNGGGCCCCTTCGCGGGCAGAGACCCTGTGAGGGCCTTTTTTTGCAATGTGTTGATGTGGCCGTCAAACCTTAGCTCTCGGTCCACCTCTACTCCCAGAACCTTGACGGCTTCCTGGAGTGGGAGAGGAACGCCACCAAACCGCAGCCTCCCTTCCACTGCAGGGCCGGCAGCGGGGGACCGAGAAACCACCATTGCCTGTGTCTTCTCCGGAGCAAAGTTCACCTGCCAACGTGTACCCCACTCCTGTATAACACTCAGCTATGATTGACCTCATCAGCAGCACGCCCACTGTCATGTCGCAGGTAGGAGCATAGAGAGTACAGTCATCAGCGTAAGCCGAGCTGCTGGCAGCTGCTGGAGAAGATCGTCCACGTAGATGTTCCACAGGACTGGCCCCAGCACAGAGCCTGTGGGACTGATGCTTCCACTGGCAGGGACTCAGAGGCCTGCCCGTTTAACGACGACCTGGAGGGTTCTTCCCTGCAGGTAGTCCCCCAGGAGCAGCAGGAGGTCACCCTGGATGCCTTTTGCTCGGAGTTTTTCGAGAAGGCCTCCGTGCCACACCCTGTCAAAGGCACCGCTATGTCAAGGG
Source organism: Chionoecetes opilio (assembly GCA_016584305.1). Classification (NCBI taxonomy): domain Eukaryota; kingdom Metazoa; phylum Arthropoda; class Malacostraca; order Decapoda; family Majidae; genus Chionoecetes; species Chionoecetes opilio. Next base: position 99,805 of record JACEEZ010000461.1, read on the forward strand.
CCACCACGATAGTGTCCTGGCCGTCATCCAGGGCGTCCTGCCAATTTCGGGTTAGAAGCATCTTTCTCTTGGAGAGAGAGAGAGAGAGAGAGAGAGAGAGAGAGAGAGGAGAGAGAGAGAGAGAGGAGAGAGAGAGAGAGGAGAGAGAGAGAGAGAGAGAGAGAGAGAGAGAGAGAGAGAGAGAGGAGAGAGAGAGAGAGAGAGAAGAGAGAGAGAGGAGAGAGAGAGAGAAGAGAGAGAGAGGGAGAGAGAGAGAAGAGAGAAGAGAGAGACAGAGAGAGAGAGAGAGAGAGATGGAGAGAGAGAGAGAGAGAGAGAGAGAGAGAGAGAGAGGAGAGAGAGAGAGAGAGAGAGAGAGAGAGAGAGAGAGAGAGAGATGAGAGAGAGAGAGAGAGATGTGAAAAAAGTTATATGCGCTCTACTATAACTAGCTAATATTTTCGGGATGATAGCTAATTGGCAATTTTTCGGGAGTGGTATGTTTGAGAGAGAAAGAAAGAGAGAGAGATATATAAAGATATATATATATAGAGAGAGAGAGAGAGAGAGAGAGAGAGAGAGAGAGAGAGAGAGAGAGAGAGAGAGAGAGAGAGAGAGAGAGAGAGAGAGAGAGAGAGAGAGAGGAGAGAGAGAGAGAGAGAGAGAGAGAGAGAGAGAGAGAGAGAAGAGAGAGAGAGAGAGGAGAGAGACGAGAGAGAGAGAGAGAGAGAGAGAGAGAGAGAGAGAGAGGAGAGAGAGAGACAGAGAGAGAGAGAGAGAGAGAGGGGGAAAGAGAGAGAGACAGGCTTGTAAGGAGTTTAACCAACTATCAACATTAAGAATGGAGAATTTGAACGAAATACTCCTCAATTTTTTTGGTTTACCATCCTGCTTCCCTCCCTCCCTCCTGCTCCAGTTTTATTTTGCTTTACTTTTTTCTGCCCTTTTTTCTAATTTCTTCATTGTAATGGTAGGTGGGAAAGTAATGATATTAATATAGAGGTTTATGAGTCTGTTGCTCCATTTGATTTTCATCGTGCGCCCAGACAGCCGTCTGGTGATAAAGAGATGCGAGTTGACGGGGCAAAAGCTATATTGATTATTTAATGTATCAATGTTGGCGTTATCTTTTTTGTGTGAGTGGGGACAAGGATGGAAGGATGAGGGAGTGGATTTAGCCCATCCTTTTCTTGCTCTTTTTGTCAAATTGTTTTTTCTCTTCCTCCTAATCTTTCTCTTTCATTTACTTTTTTCAGATTTTCAATTATTAAAAAAATTATCTTACCTACCCACTTGCGCGAATACACACACAAACATACACACACACACACACACACACACACACACACACACACACACACACCACACACACACCACACACACACAGACACCCCCACACACCAACACACCACAAACATACACACACACACACACACACACACACAACACACACACACACACACACACACACACACACACCACACACACACACACATACACACACTCACACACACAACACACACTTCGAATTATATAAACCTGCTTACGTCCGTGTGCATGTGTGTGTGTATGTGTGTATTTGCGTGTGAATTTGAGATAAGTGCTGCCGTGCCGTGTTTAATCTCCTTGTAAACCTAATGAGTCTGCATGCATTGTTTGGCGTAAAAAACACTTCATTAATGGCTCCTTAAAACCATTAATGAAGCGTAAACAAGAGAAGAGAGAGGAGGGGGAGAGAGAGAGGAGAAGGGGGAAGAGAGAGAGAGAGAAGAGACGAAGAGAGAGAGAAAAGGAGAGAGATAGAAGACGAGGAGAGAGAGAGGGGGGAAAGGGGAAGGGAGAGGAGAGAGATAGAGATACATAGAGAGAGAGAGTGAGTGAGAGAGAGGTAGATAGGAGAGAGAGAGAGATTTTTTTGATACGACATGCAAGCGTATTGCCCAGCAGAGAGACGCTGTAGTAACCATCCTGGACTTTACTGAAAAACATGGCAGAAAAACCAAGTCCACCCATGAAGAGCTTGACACCAAACCATTGCCACAAACTCTAAGCCTGAATGGATTTACTGCCAGTGGCAAAAAAACACTGCCACAAATCAGACCCCCACAGGTCTGGTGGAGGGTCTGATAAGCCACTACCACTTAAGTCTGTTGTCATACAAACACAGACGTGGTGTGAACGTTAATCAAAAAATAACACGCCCACACCTGCCACAGCCCTATGCCCCACACAACCTGCCGCCTTACCTATCACCAGTCAGGTGCCGCGCTACCCCGAAACCCTCCTTGCCGCGAGTCAGAGCGCCGGGTTATCAGTGACTCCACTGCCACAAGTCCTGAGCGCCGGGCTTTCCCCTCGCGCCCCACCTGCCCCTGAGACTCGAGCGGCGGGATACTTGCACTTCACAAGTATCCAACCAAAAATATCAAGCAGAAAATTTTACCTTAAGGCAAACAAGCCCTCTGCTCCAGTCCCTCCCGACCCCCCACAACTGCAAGGCGGCACACTTCCGTTAGGTCTGCTCCAAACACCCCGGGGCCCACCGATTCGAAACTAGTATAATCACTGCAAGAGAAGTGGGCACACGGAGAAAGGGACTGCTTCAGGAAGTTGAGGTGCGACTACTGCCAGCGCCACGGTCACACCATCCAGGAGTGCTGCACGCGCCTCGATCAAAAAAGGGCAGGATAAAAATAGTCAAACAGTGTCTACGGAACAGGCAAAAATAACGCTAGGCTACTTCACTCTCTTAACAAGACCTTTGGGGTTTCCTGCCTCCACTTCTGACTCCTCACAGGTAGGAGGCTCGGCCCCAAACCGCAAGCCTTCCCTCCCCTTCACAATGAAAATCCAACATCGCTACTCACCCTGGAGCTACGCCGCCCCGCGGGCCAAGCACTTGGTAATTTTACCATCATCTCAGCTACTTTAGAGGTTTCCAGAATAACGTAGGGACCTAACATACAGCCATGTTTTGCCACACAGCCCCTGCCCATCATTACCACTACTGAGCCCTTCCTCAACTCCTCAGTGCCAGACAACTTTGGGTGATAGGTGGATACTCCAGTTGATTCCAGCGTGACCGCCCACAAGGTTCCTTTGGGGAGTCGATGTTTGCTTCAGCAACAGCCTTCCGGTACAAGCTCTCCCCGTCGACCTTCCTGCTCACATGGAGATGATGTTTTTCCCAAATTGTGGGACACACACTGAAGACTCCATTTTGCTGTGCGTGTGTTACCGTCCACAGTGGCAAGGTGGTGAGCCCCTTCACTACCTGACCACAAACTAAGATGCTCTGCTCCTTCAGCACTTCTGTAAGCATCTCATCATTGTGGGTGATCTCAACCAGTACCTTGTCCAGGGGCAGTTTGACGAGCTGTTGACGGTTTTTTTGGACTCACCAATCACGTCGAATTCCCCACCCACATCTCAGGGTCTTCGTTTGACCCTGTAATCACCGATTTGCCCTGCAGTATAGTGACTTGCTGCCCGCTAGCAACAGTGGGTTCCTTCGATCACCTGGTTATTCTCACCAAGATCAAGCTAGTCATCGCCCGAGATGAGGTAGGACTCGCACCAACTGGCTTTGGGGGCAAGGAGGACGGGATGCAATGAAGGCAACATTACCAACATTATGTGGTCTGTGACGTGCTTACAGGTGACGTTGACACACGGGTCAAGACTTCACCAAAATCCTGATGGTCCTGTCAAACAAGATTTGTACCCTGCCAAAACATTCAAGTCTAAACCGGGAGACCAGCCCTTTTTGGCTTTTAATGCAGGAAAGCAGCAGATAAAAAGAGCAAGGCATGGCTGCGATAGAAGTCCCCACCCCCCAAGAAACGTAAATAACCTGCACAAACTGGCCTGTGGAAATATGAAAGAGTCCAGAAAGAGGGATCGACAAATAGAGGGATCACCTCAAGCGAAAGTAACAACCCAGGGCAGTGGGCCACTAAGGATTTGGGAGCAGCATCAAACAACAACAGGGCCTTTTTTCTCGTGACGACAGCATCTCACCGCTGACAGCACCTGATGTTCTGTTGTCACAAGTCACAGGGGTAAAGCTCAAGTGTTTACTGCCCCACTTCTCCTCCAAGATGACAGTTTTCCCGACCCAGAAAAGTGAACCTCTTGCAGTTCCGGTTTAACCAAGGCTGTCCTAGGGAACACCACCATTACCACGGGGGGTATTGCAACAACTTCAACAAGTTGATCCCAAGAAAGCGCTGGACCAGATGCATCAGCCCTCACCTGCTTATAAGATGTGCCGCACAACCTGCTGTGCCTCGTGCTATCATATTCCAAGGTGGAAAATGATAGCAAGGGGTGCCTTTCATTTCAGCAGTGGCCATCTGAGTGGAAAGTGGCGAGAGTCTGTTCTATCCACAAAAAGAAGAGCAGAGGTGATCTTCAAAACTACCGCCCTATTTCCCCCCCTTTCCGTTGTTGAGTTCTTGAGTCCTCATTGCCTCCCAAAATCACTCATTTTTTTAAGCCAGCCGCTTGCTAAATTCACGGCAATTTGGCTTCCGACAGGGAGATCCACAGCAGACCTTCTTCTCCTGCACTAAGCAAACCTGGAACCACCCCCTAGATTGGGGCGAAGACACCTTCGTGTCCCCCTTGACATCGCTGATGCCTTTGAAGGGTGTGGCATCAGGGCATCACTACCAAGCTAAGAAGCCTGGGGATCTGCAGTGACCTTTTACACCTTCTCCAAGTTACCTCCACGAAAGAACTCTGGCGCGTGGTGGTGAAAGGTCACACCTCCTTTGAAAATCCTATCAAAGCCAGTGTCCCCCAAGGAAGTGTAATCGGGGCCCTTACTCTGGAACGCTTACTTCAACGACATTCTGCAGCTGATTTCCTGATGCAAGAGCGTACGCTGAAAGACTGTACTCTCACATTCACTTGTGAGAGGAGTGACCGCCACAACACAGTCATACGTATTAACCACGCACTGCAGAACATTGCCTCCTGGGGCAAGAGATGGCAAGTCACCTTTGCACCAGACAAGACACCCCAAACCGTCCTCATCAACCCGCAGTCAAGATGCAGTCGACTGGGACCAACATGTCATTCTCCTGGAAGGCAGAAAAAATACAGCTCCAGGAGTCAGTCAACATTCTAGGGTGGAGTTCGACTCGGCCTCACATTCACTAGCAAAGTCAAGAAGATCGCCAAGGATGCTGCCTGGAAACGAGCTGCGTCCGACGCGTCGCGCACACCTTCTGAAAGCTCAGGGGGGTCGGCACACTCTACAAGTCACAAGTCCGCTTCCTGAGGAATACTCGCCACTCGCATGATCCTCTGTCCCGCATCATAACTCGGCCTCCTGACCGGGTTCAAGCCACAGCCCAGCGGCTGGCCCGGCTGAAAGTCCATGAGGCGCTGCATAGATTCTTTTAACCTCTCTAACGCTGCGTGAAGTGGCTGGCATGTGCGTCTTGTAAAAAGGCTCACATGATACAACTCCTAAACTGGCAGCGCTACGCCTCAACCCATGTCCACCACCCTCCCAAGCTACCCGTGCCGCCCACAAAAATTGACCATAAGGTAACTGTGCCCTTCGCGAGGACGTAACATTAACTCCGCTCTTCATACCGCACTATGGTCGACTAGGAACACGTTGGTGCACCAGACCGACCTGCAAATCACCACTTTCTTGCACGCCTTCAAATCGGGCGTAATGCCTTGCTGCAAACGGGAACCATCGCATTAAAAAACATTTCAATACAAATAATGACTAAACATTTGTATAATAAGATTGATGTTATATAATAGTATAACTTCTGTGGAAATTATCCATAAACCACCCTCTCGTAATTGGTAGAGTGGTGGTTTTGTTTCCCCCCCCCCCTTGTGAGTGAAGTATTTTACGCTCGTGATAGGGGTGTATAGGGATGTATATATATATATATAATTATAATGGTAATGGGTAATAATTAAGGTAATTTAAGTAAATGATTAGTACTGGGATAGGATAAATTAATATTCCCAGTGGTTAATAAGCATTGCACTAAAATAATTAGCACCATGATTTTGAAGCGCGGTCATTGGCCACCGCCCCATTAGATTCTAGGCCACCGACATGATACACGTGTCATAGGTATTGGTCGCGGGGGTCTCGCCCACCTTGGAGAATCAGTACACTCCGAGCCCTTGAAAGGATAACATCTAATTGTTAATAGACGTGCTGGACTAAAAGGACAGTACACCCAGACCCTCCGTGAAGATAACATCTTTTCTCTGATTAATATGAAGAGATTTTGTACATAGTTAATTGTACATATAAGTGTAAACCAATAGGACCGTGTTAAGATGCAACACACTGATAACAATCCGCCGCGTCAAGTTACTGGTGTGATAACCATTGACGTCTCGACAAATACCGCCTCCAGCCCACCGCCTCTTGTCATACACGGGCGGCCCTGATCACGGGCGACCACATCGGATCACAAGATTATTGCAGTATTAATCAAACCCTGATCCGCAATGCAACCCTACTATCCACCGATAAGTATCCTAGTTAGTTGATTGGCTGGGATAATGTGTCGATGCGATAGAACATGGGTTTTGATTAGGTAAGGACATCAAATTAAATATGTATGTGAAATAAATTCCCACATTGGTGCCCCGAGTGAGGATAACATCAATCTAATATACGTGCTTGCTTGTCTACAAGTACAAGCACACTCCAGGCATCCGTGAGGATAACATTAAATATAAGTACTTGTCCACAAGTACTAGTACCATTCCAGTTCCCGCGAGAGTAACATCTCTTTGATCTTATCTGATTACATTGATAAGAATTGTATATAGACTCTGTGTACATATAGTTTAAAATCAAAGGACATGTGTAAAGAAACAACACATTGATAACAATAGCCGTGCGTCAAGTAACTTGGTGTGAAAGCCCTTCTGACGCCGTAACGAAACCAACCTCCTGCCCGCCGCCTCTGTCTTTCAAGGGCGACTCTGATCACGCGCTACCACTACAGATCACACGACCATTCCAGTATTAATACAAGACCTACAGCCCATTTTAACCCACTATCCACCGATAAGAATCCTAGTTAGTTGATTATCTAGGGTATGGAGTCGGACAGGGATATATGGGTTTGATGTTAGGTAAGAGAACCCTCAGATTAAATATGTATGTGACACAAATTCCCACATTTTGGTGCCCCGAGTGAGGAATATTGATGATCATGTGATTCAAAGTGGTCGTTAATTGTGAGGTATAATTATGAACCTACCACAACCGCTGGTTATGAGGCTGGAGGCGGGGGTTTTCGAAGCGTCAAGAATAACTCAGCTGTTCAACTACCATATGCCATCACGCTGTGGTAGTAGACAGCATCAGAGGTTACGTACTAGTTAGTTGTAATAACTAAAGTGGGGGTTGGCCATAGGCCTGGTTATGCGCCTTGTTAGGCCAGCCAACAGCGCTTCCCGCACTTAGATATAATTAATTATCAACTAACAACTATATATATAGTAACGTAATCTTCCATTTAATATTTTATTTGACTGAGTGAATCAATTAAAATCATGACGGAAGGGACTAAATCATTAGCTGCTAAATTAGGTTGGCTGACACGATTATATAATACGTGTGATGAAGCAGCTGGGACTAACCCTATGTTTAAACTCAGGTCTGCTAATGCTAAAAACTAAATGGGAAAAATATGAGTAGGCTTACTGCATATATGAAGTTAAATTAAGACAAACTGGGGATAAAGAAATTATTCAGTTATGTGTTATCAATCATGAACACGAATGTCAAAGATATCTCGATAAAGTAATTGAATTTGAGGGATTACTGGAGTGTGCTCATATTCCATCTACAGCTATAGCTTCTTTAACCCAAAGTTTGCAAGGTATTACGCAAGAACCCCCCCACAGGGAGATCACGATTATTACGCCTGAAGGTAATCAGCTATATCAGCCACCCTCAGAGTTTAAGGATCCCTCGTTAGTGGGTAGTTATCCTGCGCCTGTTACGCAAATCAAACTGCCTGTAATTACGATTCAAACTTCTCAGCCTACCAGTAAACCACTTAGATCTACTCAAATAATAGATACAATCCCTAGTTCTAGGGCTACTAATAGTGAAGTACGAAGAATAAATTGTGTCTTATGTGAGGGGAAACATACGCCCTCCACATGTAATATCTATTCAGATGTTACACGAGAGTTGAAAGGTTAAAGCGACTTGGTAATTGCCTAACCTGTCTCCGTGGTAAACATGCTTCAAGCATGCCCTATAAGCTTAAGAACTTGTAGGAAATATAAACAATCTGTTCATAACATCGCTCTTTGTCCTAACAGTGATAATAACTCAGACCCTACAGTAGTTAAAATGGCAGTCACTAATAAGAGTAATTCAGCAGCTGTTCCAACTGCCGAGTTGAAAGTGAGCCTTAATGGTAATGCAGTCATAGTAAAGACAATGTTTGACAGTGGTGCAAAAGATCCTTCATAAGCAGAGAGATAGTTGAATTATTACAACTACCCATAATTAATAAAGTGAACATAGCCATATCAGGTTTTCTTGCCAATAATGAGGCTCAAACCTATGACATAGTTCAACCCCTAGTCCAATTAGGAAGATATAGATGTAGGGTAGCTGCTGTAGTAGTAAATAATATTGGTATCAGTTTAACTGTTCATGAACTAAAAGACACAGCTGAAATGCTGAGGGATAATGTTGTTAAACTAGTTAGCAATACCTTCAAAGACGTTGATGGACCTTTCCAATTAATAATAGGAGCCGATTATTTTGGGCATTACCTAAGGAAGGTCATCAAAATACATAACGTCTCAATGTTCACTAGTGCTGGTGGTAAGGTAATAATGGGACCCATCCCACATACCCATACAGTCGAACAGGAGAGTATTCCTAGCCATGCACAACCCCTATTAATTACCAGAATAGGAACCACTTTCTTGCCCACACCAATAAGTGAGGTTTTAGATGAAAGTGGTATTCCAGTTCATAATGAATATATTGCCACTAATGAAAATCCTAATAATAATGTGTCGCGAGGAGATAATAACCTCAAATTGAATACAGGATTATGGTTTAAAGGCCCTACCTGGCTGAAAGAGTGTAATAATAATCCTAATATGGTTTGCACTCAGTCAGACATATCTGAAGATATATGGTTTAAAGGCCCTACCTGGCTGAAAGAGTGTAATAATAATCCTAATATGGTTTCCACTCAGTCAGATATATCTGAAGATATAATAAGGGAATCTGAATTGATCCCAGATCCTGTGATAGACATAGCAAGGTTTTCCTTATTGAGCAATATTCCCTGCAGGGTTAATACTCCCTGCAGGGTTAATACTCCCTGTAGGGTTAATACTCCTTACAAGGTTAATACTCCCTGCAAGGTTAATATTCCCTGCAAGGTTAATAAAAGGGATAGCTCTGATCCTTTGAAGTTTTGTATCAGAACAATACAGAAGCAGGTATTTCCTGAGGAATATCAGCTATTGGCTTCAGCCAGCCCCCATAGGAACAAATAGACCATATTGGGTCTGTTTCTTGATCATGAGGGTATTAGGTGCCGAGGTCGAAATTTTCAAGCTGATCTTCCAAATAAAACCTTCCATCCCATACTAATTCCCAAACGCCATCATCTTACTAATTTGTTGGTGGAAGAATATCATAGGAACTCATTACATGGCGGAATGGCTACAATAATAGCCGATATGAGGTGTAATTTTTGGATAAATCATGGTAGACAATCAATCAAATACTACCTCAAATCTCTCATTAAATTTAATAGATCTGAGTGTAGACTAGTCTCCTATCTAGGTCCCCCTGAACTTCCCGCTGATAAAGAGATCCTAAAACCATTTGAGGTCAATGGTGATGACTATACTGGGGATAGTATAACATCTACTCCCTGCAGGGTTGATATTCCCTGCAGGATGATATTCCTTGCAGGGTTAGGAGATAACTCTCCCCTCGATGCAAGTATATGTCAGCATATTCACTAGTACCTCTATCAGAGCTGTTAATTTTAAAATAGCAAAAGACCACAGTGCCGAAACCACTATTGAAATGTTCCGGCGCTATGTGGCCTGGGGTGATGTCACATGAAGCGTAACTTCAGTTTCCATCGGCCCCCAGTGTGGAAATTATCCATAAACCACCCTCTCGTAATTGGTAGAGTGGTGGTGTTGTGTCCCTCCCCCCTTGTGAGTGAAGTATTTTCCGCTCTTGATAGGGGTGTATAGGGATGTATAAATTGTATATATATATTATTATAATGGTAATGGGTAATAATTAAGGTAATTTAAGTAAATGATTAGTACTGGGATATGATAAAATAATATTCCCAGTGGTTAATTAGCATTGCACTTAAATAATTAGCACCTTGATTTTGAAGTGCGGTCATTGGCCGCCGCCCATTAGATTCTAGGCCACCTGACATGATACACGTGTCATAGGTATTGGTAGCGGGGGTCTCGCCCACCTTGGAGAATCAGTACACCCCGAGCCCTACAAAGGATAACATCTAATTGTTAATAGACGTGGCTGGGCCTAAAAGGACAGTACACCCAGGACACTCGTGAAGATAACATCTTTTCTCTGAATAATATGAAGAATTTGGACATGATAATTGTACATTATAAGTGAAACCAATAGACCGTTGTTAAGAGCAACACATGATAACATTCCGGTCCGGTCAAGTTACTGCTGTGATAACCATTGACGTCTCGACAAATACCGCTCGAGCCACGCCTCTTGTCATACACGGGCGGCCCTGATCACGGGCGACCAATCGGATCACAAGATCATTGACAGTATTAATCAGAACCATGATCCGCATGCAAACCCTACTAATCCACGATAAGTATCTAGTAGTTGATGGCTGGGATAATGTTTCGATTGCGAATAGAACATGGGTTTTGATTAGGTAAGGACTTCAAATTAAATATAGGATGTGAAATAATTCCCACAACTTCTTAATTATATATATATGTGTATACAATGTAAAAGTTATACTTTTTTTTATTATTTGTATCAGCGTATAGTTATTAGTAAAAATTTCTTTATCATTCGTAGTATTAGTTTATACTAAAGAATTACTTACTTTTTTAATATAACTTTTATAATTATTGTCATGATAAATATAATAATGCTATATGATAGTCCTAGGAGTCCCAGCCGGGACATTAACACATCAAATCCCTTTTGTTTCCAGAATTATGATTTAAAAAATAGAAGAAAAATAAGAGAGAGAGAGAGGAATGAGAAAGAGAGAGAGAGATAGAGAGAGAGAGAGAGAGAGAGAGAGATGATCGAGAGACGAGAGAGATGAGAGAGAGATGATGAGAGAGAGAGAGAGAGATGGAGAGAGATTGAGAGAGAGAGAGAGAGGCGAAGCGAGCTGATCGAGCGAGGCGAGAGAGAGAGAGAGAGTAGAGAGAGAGAAGAGAAGAGAGAAGAGAGAGAAGACATGTAGCGACTTGGAGAGAAGAGAGAGGAGAGATGGAGAGAGAAGAGAGAGAGGAGGAGAGAGAGGGAGAGACTGACGATGAGAGAGAGATTGAGAAGAGAGAGAGAGAGAGAGAGAGAGCGAGAGCTAGCGAGCGAGAGAGAGAGACGAGAGAGAGAGACGAAGAGAGCGAGAGAGAGAAGCGAGGAGAAGGATGAGGAGAACAGAAGAGAGAGAGAGAGAGAGAAGAGAGAGAGCGAAAAAACTTCCGCCATTTCGATATGTATGCCAGATTCAGGATATTTCAAAGGTTACTTAAACACACAGGACCCTGCTGTTGGGGTATACTAGATTTGACACATAGTACAATATATCAGCTACCGTATAAAGGTGGTCGTCGACTGTCTGGATTATAAGAAGAGAATTGAAGTCAGTTCAGTGGTATGTTATGTAGTGCCTAATGAACAAATAAATTGGATTGAAGGGATATCACATCAGTCAATTTAAGTAATTTTATATATAAACAATGTGTTTATTGTGGGCAATAACGGTGGCTGTGAGTCATAATACGTTTCACCTGTGCTATTAATAAAAAGACTATAGATTTAAATATATTTATATGCGTATATGCTAATGTCAATACATTTGTCTCAAACAGTCAATGGGATATTATTACGTATTTTATGTACTATACCAGTTGATTTTAGAAAGTTTAGTCTTATTTTACAAATAAGAGACTTCCATTTTAATTTGTCATAAGATTACCCAAAGAAATTGGACTCATGATCTATATTTAGCTCGGTTATTCAAGATAAATATCAAAAGTGGTAATGGTTTGCGTCAACGGGATGCGACATTATAAATGTGCTTGTGTGACATTAAACTTAAATTTGTACTTATTATCTCAATTTAACACATTAGTAAAACTATGTCATTTACTATAGTTTTGATGTTATTAAGGTCTTTACTGAAGTAACAATAGTTGATCGTCGGAAAAAGTAGAAAATTTAACTTATAAGTACTAGCTGTACTATCTATTTGTTATAAACCTATTAAATATATTAAGGGCCTTCAAACAGAACCGGCGGAAAACGCCCCAAGCCAATAGCAGGTATAAGGATGAAGTATTATTAAAGACCATACATTGTTTCATGATGCCTTAGGTACGCTTTTTAAACCAGTTATATGATGGACAACGAATGCATAAACCAATAATGTTCTAATAAATGGTAGTGGGGTTAAAGTGTCAAAACGCCTGAGACAAGTCACAAAAAAATGAAATAGGAACATCTATTGGTCTAGTGCATTGTAACATATTTTAACAATGTTGATGTGCTGTAGCTTCTGTAGACAATTTAGGACGTAACAACCATATTTAAATTTTGTACTAAAACCAAACCATTTGCGTTGAGACAATCAGCAAGGTCTACTAGCTACAATTTCTTCAAACTATTTGCTAACTCGAGGAAAGGATTGAAAATGGTCTGCTAATTAATGTGATTTGATTGTACAACTTTTTTAATAATCCGGTATTACTTGAGCAGCTGGAGTGATTTGGGAAGCAGCCCTCTATAAACTATATATCTTAAGTATTCAAGAACTGAAGAGATTTCGTTACTGCATTCTTTGATTTATATAATGTTGATCATCAACCCTGGTGACGTAAATTTAAGTTTTTTGATGATATGATTAATTTTCAAAAAACTGTCGTTGGTTGGAGGAAAAAAAAGATAGCAAATATTAGCGAGAGAGAGAGAGAAGAGAGACGCGACGAGATGAGAGAGAGAGAGAGAGAGAGAGGAGTAGAGAGAGACGAGAGAGATGAGAGAGAGAGAGAGAGAGATGAGAGAGAGACGAGGGGAGAGAGAAAGAGGAGAGAGAGAGAGGAGAGAGAGAGAGATAAGGAGAGAGACGACGAGAGAGAGAGAGAAATCAGAAACCAGAAAAACAGAAATTTATTTCCATTTTACAAGGGTTATCTTGTACATCTCCTATACGTATAATACAATAAACGAATATCAAATACACAGTTCAAAATCATTAAACATACATAAAACACACAGTGTGTACACACATTAAAAAATAGTTAAAACATAGCATAGTAAATAAGAATAATAAAATAAAATAAAATAAAATAAAATAAAATAAAATCAAATAAAAATCAAATAATTAAAACAGTTAAAAAATAGGTCATACACAAGCTGTTGTCATTAAAAAGTAAGAAACAGGTTATAATTGATAAAATTAGTGTAGACAAAGGTGTGCGTCACATCATATAAAGTATAAAATCAGTTACAAGTTAATAGAGAGAGAGAGCGAGACGAGAGAGAGACGAGAAGAGAGAGAGAGCCGAGGAGAGAGAGAGATGAGGGAGAGGAAGAGAGAGAGAGAAGAGAGAGAGAGAGAGAGACGAGAAGAGATTAGAGAGAGAGGATGAGAGAAGAGAGAGATGAAGAGAGAGACGAGAGAGAGGAGAGGAGAGAGAGAGTAAAAATCAGAATCAGAATCAGAATTTTATTTCATTGTTACAATGGCTATTTTTTAACATAGGTAAGGAGTCTACAATATTTCTGAAATAAGATAACAATGTGTAAAGGTAGAAAACACTGAACATGGTCTAATACATATAAAAATTAGGAATCATTAAAAATTGTAAAAACATTAAAATCATAATGAAAACATAAATATAAAGTAAAAATCCTAAAAGTATATAAAAACACATACAGTAAAAAGTTATATAAAAAAATGGTAGTTTAGAATTTAAATACATTCAGGTATGGGACGTCAAAAATAGAGTAAGAATTGGTTTACATATAAAGGTGATGTTTTAGGTGACTTTTACAAAAGTGTGCAAGGAGGTAGCAGCTCTAATGGGCTGGAAGCTGTCCAGAAAGCAGGTCCAGCCACATGAAGGAGACCTGTTCCCAAACATGTGTTGCATTTTCGGCACATGGAGTTGTTGCTGTTGTCTAGTGTTGAGGGTGTTTTCGTACTATCTCTCACTTTGGCAGTGAAAAACAAACGAGTCAGGTACTCATCATTAACTATATTGTACACGCTACTCCTAGCTCAAAGTGATATTTTTCATTTATTTATAGCATCAAGCGTCTTTAAGCAGGGCTGTGACATTGGTCATGCTTGCAGCCCTCCTTAAGCAACTTTTGCTGAAAGTTTTGGGAGCCTTTGACACGTTGTTATGTGTGATGTGATGCTCCAAATCTTAATGCATATAATTCAGTATACTGAGGACCAGTGAATGTATTATTGAGATCCTGGTGGTCTGGTTTTAAAATAGTCTCGGAGTCTGTTTATGTGGGACAAGTGGTTCCAAAGTTTCCGTACATGCGCGAGGTGTTCATTAAACTGATATGGTTGTCCAAAGTGTATGCCCAAGCTCATTGAATGATCTGCTAGGGTTAATTAGATTCCCCGTAAAATGATAATATGTCAGGGGGAATCTGTGTGCTGACAAAAGTCTCGTGTTCCTATAAACATACATTGAGTTCTTTTGGAGTTTAACATGTAGCCATGCCTGTGAAATACTGTTGTGCTTTCTTAGTGCATTGTTCGCTCCGAAGTATCTAAGTCTTGTATATGTTCGACCACTGCACTGTGTGAATTACTGGGTTTTCATCATGCCATATTGTTTATAATTTCCACATTCAGAAAAGAAGGACGAGAGATCATTTGCATAAATTATAAATAAAATAGGGACCTCGTACAGACCTATTGGGAACGCCATGGGATCTTCCTGTTCTTCTCGGATATTCATTTTCTATAACGACGGATTGTGTCCTGCAGCTGAGATCGCTTGAAAACAGAAGGAGTCGATTGTTTAACTTGAACAATTTATTTATGAAATATATCCTGGCTGACTCTGTTCGAAGTGCTATGATAAGTCACAGAGGGTACTGAGGGAGACCTTTTTTGATATCAAATTGAATATAACTTGTTAGAAAGTTTTAAAAGAGCTGAATCCGTAGACATGTCGGTCCTAAAGCCATGTTTGAGTTTTACTAAGAGGCGATTGGTCTCTAAGTACTAGGTGAGCTGAGATGCACGATTACTTTTCTAGTACCTTGGAAATAATTGGTCAGAAAGAAATAGGGCGCGGTAGTTATTAGGTTTCATCCTGTACCAGCCTTTGAAAATAGGAACCAAAACAATAGAGTGCTTCACATGCTGTGGGAAAACACCTGTTAGAATAGAAGTATTTTACAATGCAAGTTAGGTATGTTATAATGTAGGGAGGGAGCTTTCAAGAAAGAGAAACACAGTGGGAAGCCATCAGATCCATGCGAGGGATTTTATGGTTCTTCATATGCTTAATAACTAGAGTTACTGTATCCCAAGTTTGTAAGGCACAGGTCTAAACATAGCATTAAATTATGTATAAGTTTCGGGTTTACTGGCTGTAGTACGCATCAGAATTACTCAGATTCTTGCTGAGGTTTCTCACACGGTGACTTTTCCCATTCAGAAATAATATTTATTAAACATTTCAGCTTTGCGCTTGATACCCTCTGGCGTCACCGTTATGTTTGCTGATGGCTTAACATTCTTGTTTTGGCGTTAGGAATCAAACTCCCATATAGTCCTCCCCGTGGCTTTTACTGTTTCCTCTACTTCGTTTAATCTTTTATTTATAATATTTGATCTAGCTCGCCGAAATAATTCCTCTGACATGCCTTATTAGTTTTTATAATTAGTCTGCAAATTAACATTATGTCATGTCTTCTTCACGATCTTTCTGTGCACGGTCTCTTTGCTGCATTATAGCTTTAAGGTCAAAAAAATCTAGCAAAAAGCGGTTTTTCGGCTTAGAATAATATAAACGAAAGTGGTCTGTCTGTGTGTATGTGTGGCCACGATAGGTCCGACCCCGTGGAGAATCCCATCATATGGCACATTTTCTCCTTTGGAAACCAGGGTCGACAAGGGAAAGGTTAAGCCCACTTAGGGATGTTCGATCACTGAATTTTTTTTTTAAATTTCGTGACCCTATTAGCGAGAATTGTTGAAGCAAAAAAAGTGGGTTGCGAGAATTGAGGAAACTTTGATGTAGGGTGATGGGTAATGGGTGAGTTGAATGGGTGGTGGTGATGGCGTAATGGGTGTGGGGTGTGGTATGGGTGAATGGAAGGGTGGGGGGTGAGGTGTGGGGAGGTGATGGGTTGGTGGGTGGAGGAAGAGTGGGGGGTGGGGTAGTGTGTGAAGTGAATGGTTGTATGGTGATGGGTAAATGGGTGAGTGAATGTAGTGAGGATGTGGGTAATGGGTGAGTGGTGAATGCAGGGTGGGGTGTGAGGTAATGGCGTGACGGGTGACTGGGTGGGGGTGATGTGAATGAGTGGCGTTAATACATACATTTTACATCCATGATTAAGGAAAGTTAGAAGGGGCTAGATGGAGAGCTGTGTTTGGGGGCCTTCGGCCCACAAACAAGGTAGTGGGCCGACGTCCCACCAATAGGCCCTCTGACGGAGCTAGCCAAAAAAGGGTCCGCCCGGTGGGCGGCTTTGCCGCTAGTACACTATAATTTCCGCAGCCTAGATGACGAAAGTTAAAGAGAAAACGCGAAGCACAGTGGTAGAGACTATAGATATATATATATAATATATATAGGATAGGATATAGAGTAGAGTAAGAGAGAATAGAGGAGAGAGAGAGAGAGAGATAGAGTAGAGAGAGAGAGATAGAGAGATACATAGAGAGATATAGGAGATAGATAGAGGACGAGAATATAGAGAAGAGATAGATAGATGATATAGATAGGATAAGATATATATAGAGAGGGATAATAGATTATATATCTATAGATATATGAGATGAGTATAATGATATAGAATAGATAGAGAGATAAATATATATATAATATATAATATATATATATATTATATATATATATTAGGCACGCCGTAGGTCCAAAATGAAAAATGATATATATATATTTCGAATTGGCAGGATGTTTTTCTTATGTAAATGAATTTTAGGGTGGTGTGTCCACTTCAACTTTTTGGTTGAGCACTTCCTGCTAGCAAAAATGACTTGTATATTTATATGCAAAACATAGCTTAGCCCGCTAAGTAAAGGCTTCATTTGCAAACTATTATCAATCTTGATCGTCCTTTTAAGGGGGCTTCTCCTTCTAAACCAAGTGGGTCGAAAAGCATGCAACTAGACAGAGCTAGGATCCAAGTTGGGCCGCCCTTGTTGCGGGTGGACGAAGAGTTGCTGAGAGTAGGTGCCTAACCGTATCGCGGCGTGATGAAGAGGGGGAATCTTCACCAAGAACTCAGCGGCAGCCGGGAGGTGTTGACAAGCGGGGGTACCCAGTGAGAGACATTGCGAAGGATCTGACCCCCATGGTGCTTGCCCAGTGGAGGAAATCAAGCGCCCAGTTTGCACCTCCAGTGGTTGCTATTGACCGGTCCGTGACCAGATTGATAGATAGTTTTTTGAAGAAGGTTAGTGAAGTGGTGAGAGACAGAGCAACTAAAGCAGTAAAGGAATTCGTGAAGAAGAATATGGACAGGCTGTTTGACATAACGGCCTGCCCTCACACGATCTTCCTCTGCAAGGACTAGGAATCCCACTGCTCCAACCCCCAGCTGTGCCACGCGAGAGCACACGAACAGTGTGACTGTCCCCTGGCCAGCAAAGTCCCTACTTTAGACCTGGAGTGGCTGTACTACCAGAGGATCAAAGTTGGGGAGGAGAGTGCAATGATGATGATGGCAATCCAACTATTTTGGTACCCTGGTGCTTCCCCTGGTCAAGGTCCCTGGCCGATGCCATCAAAATCCATCGATCAAAGTTGGGGAGGAGAGTGCAATGATGATAACAGGGGTAGACAAGAATGAGACGCATAGACAAGTGAAAGCCAGCAAAGAGAAAGCTCACGTTGGAGAGCGAAAGCTAAAGATGAAGAACGCCATGAAGCAGAAAGATGAAAAGGGTAGCAGACGTCTTGAAGCTGCAGGAACAGATGTTCCTGATCCCAGACTAAGATCACAAGGTACTAAGGATGGACAGGAGGGTCGTTGCACCATAGCCACCGATCGCGTAGTCTCAGAGGGAAAGAGGCAGGAGACAACAGAAGGCTGCCATTACTGCTGACCGACTGCTCAGGGAGATGGCTGGGCGTCGCAGGCACCCCATGTGATGCAGTACAGTGGACAGGCCAAAGCTTGCAAGAAGAAACACAATGCCCAGTCCGGAACCTAGGACACGCTGGAAAGCATCCGGTTCGAGCGGTTCCAGTCGCGGCACTGCTACTGCGCCTCTTGACTTCGGATTCCTCCAGGAACCTTACGCTGACGGCCACCTCTCTCCAGACATGTGTACCTGGTCTGGATCCTAAAAGCTGAGGAGTGCCAGGCAAGGATGCCATGGCATCGGCCAGGGGACCTTGCCAGGCGGAGAGCACCCGAGGAGTTAACAAAATAGTGGATTGGGTACGATGGGAGGAAGGAAAAAAATATAGTCGCGATGGATCTGACGCCCAGCGACAGCTATGGGAAACTCGCACCCAAGGGTCTGATCAGGGAGGAGCATGTGTCAGTGACAGATTCGGAAACCCCCCAATCTGGAGAAGGTACTCCTTTGGCACTTGTAACAGAGGACCCGGTGCCACCTGAGAAGAACTGCGTTTCAAGGTGGCTCAAGTCTCTATGATCTGCTGGTGACATACGACTCCACCAACTCACTGATCGTAACGAGCAAGGTGACTTCTAGACTAGGGCCAACACGGGGTGGAAAGGAGGTATACTGTCACGCCCAAATTTGACGAAGATGCTGAGGGGACGACAACAAGCCTCTGTCTAGGAGTATATGGGTGTGTTGCCCATTAACGAGCTGCCCCTGCGCCACCTTATCACCAGCATCGACGGGCCTTACCATCTGACACATGGCTTCACGGTCCAGTGTGCAGTCTGCTGTCCAGCGTGAATGAGATGCATGTACAACGCCAGAGTTCAGAGGAGTGCCAGGCCGGTGAAGATCTCACGGAGGATACCGGACGTATATCCTGAGTCAACATGTCCTACTGATCAGCTAGGTCCTTCCTACCCGTGGTCACAGGCTGTGAAGCGGGAGGACAGCGGAGCAGAATGTTCGCCAGAATCCACACAGGAGAGACTAGGCACTAGCACAGCGAGATCACAAGACAGCCCAGTCCACACAAGCTGGAGCTAGAGAAGCTGTCAACATGGTGGAACCACAGAAAAGCACATGGATCCTTGACTGGCAAATGAACTAAAACACCCTGGGAAATCACTGTAGTGTGCATAGTTACTGCCTGCAGGTCGTAACTAATCACACACACAAAGAGTACTGCGCACATGCACATCTCACCATGGATTCCAAACACACAGACTAGCGGAACGGCCCCCAAAAAGTCACCATACATCACCCCTCACACACGCAGCTCCGGCAGTGATGATGGTAACAGCACCAATAGAAAGTCTAAAAAGACTGGTGGACCTTCTACAGTGCACGGACAGGAGCAATGGTTCGCCACAACTCAAAGAATATGTCCCCACTCTCTGCCGATGGCGAATCGTCAGAGTGAGGACACGACCGAAGGTTCAGCCGTGACCCAGATTTTGAATAGCTGAGGGCTGGCCCGAGGAGTATGGGAGATCACCAAGGTAAGACCCGCCGTCGCATCAACCCAAGCTGAACTTGTTAGCCATCCCAGCCTTCATACAACTGATCAGCTGGCAACCCTGTGGCAGGTGCACGAGCCCCGGCATTCACCTTCTCTCCACTAGTCGTGGATCAAGATCAAAGAGAGATCCTGGTCAGAGTTCAATACAGAGGTCCACGGAGTTCATCTATCCACACAATACAGAACCAACCGAAAGGAGTGTGAAGCACCAGTGACAGAGGCCTTCGACAGCAGTGGCATGGGGCAGCTAGGCCAGAGACGGGTCTCCGGGCTCGCGGCCCACCACGGGAGACCATGCCCATGCTTCAGGAGTCTAAGAAGGACATGATGGACACGTTCCTAGGCCCAACGTCGCGTGCTTTGTGACCACGTCGGATGTAGTGCCTGATGAAACCAAAACTTGATCCAGAAAGAGCCTGACCACGCTAGTCACTGGACAACTCATATTGGTGCATGATGCAATAAACAGGACCAACTGGACACTGCGTACTCATTTAAGATTATCTCGATAAGGGTGCAATATAAAGCTGCGATTTTGCATAGTAAAAAATCTCGCTCCAAATGCAAAAATCGGAAGTAGATTTAAAATAGTCTTAGAATTACATGTCTAAGATAGGCACATATAGGTAGCGACCGGCATGCCAAGATTGAGAAAAAATATTTCTTTTTATACGGCATACCCAATATATCATGTACCTATATATATTATATTACCACTATTAATATACTTATATATAATATTATATAGAATATTATATATATATATATATATATATTGAGTATAACACAACAGGGTATATATCACTATATATATATATATTATATATATAACTATATATATATATACTATCATGATATATATATAGTATATATATATATGAGTATAGTAGTATATATAATATAGTATTATTATATATATATATTATAATACTACGTGTATATATATAGGATATACTACTACATGATAATATGATAGTATATATATAACGTACTATAAGTAGTATATTATATTATATATATATTACTATACTATAACTTATATTGATATATATATTATAGTATATATATAATCTCTTTGATTAGCCAACTACTGTAACTCCAGATCTCCTGTTCAACTAGCCGCATTTTGTTAACACTGATGCTGAGCGTTTCATGTAATTGTAGCAAGAGTGCATCTAGGTGCTCACAATCTATCGCGACTGTGCGTGACTAAGATGCGGCGCCCATACTACCGCCCATCAATCCGATCAAGTCGCACACGCACACACACCCAAATGCAACGAAACACACACACACACCCACACACACACACAAAACACACCCCACACACACACACACACAACACACAAACACAAACACAAACACAAACCCCACACACACACACACAACACACACACACACCACACACACACACACACAACACACACACACACACAAATATTGGGAAACTCGTAGTGTAGTGGTTAGCACGCTCGGTTCACAACCGAGATGTCCCGGGTTCGATCCCGGGCGGATGGGGGAAACAGATGGGTTTTTTCCCTTTAAAAAACCAGAGCCCCTGTCCACCCAGCAATGAATGGGTACCGGGTGTTAGCCGGGGTTTGGACCTGCTCTCCGGGGTGCTGGCTTCGGCCAAAACTAAGACTAAGGATAAATGATAAAAATGTTGAAAGGAGACGGGGCCATACGACCGTTGCTCTGGCCATGTACAATACAATAGATAAATACACACACACAACACAACACACACACACACACACACACACACACACAACACCACAGAGAACACACACACACACACACACACACACACACACACCACACACTGTTGTTATAGTAATAACAACATTAATAGTAAAATAATGAAAATGAAAATATTAGTGATAATACTACTATTATTATTATTAATATTATCATTATATCATTCTCATTATTATTATTATTATTAGTAGTAGTAGTATTAGTAATAGTAGTAGCAGTAGTAGTAGCAGTAGTAGTAATAATATTATTTTCATTATTATCATTAAGTTTATCAATATTGTAATTATTATAATTATTATCTTCACTTTTTATTGTCAATATTTTCACGATTACTATCACTGTTCTAATTTTTGTTCTTATGATTATTGTTGTTGTTTATTCAAATTTTGATATTCATATCATAATGTTAATTATTATCTTGATAATGAAATAACACTAACAATAATAGTAATAATAATAATAATATGAATAATAACAATAATAGTAATGATTCTTATTCTTATTATGATATTATTACAATCTTTTAGTAGTGGTGGTAGTAATAGTATAAGTAATAGTCATCATCATCACTATTATCATCATTGTTCTTGATATTAATATTGTTAATAATAATATTAATACTACTACTACTAATAATAATATTATTATTATTATTATATTTTTATTATTATTATTATTATTATTATTATTACTATTTGTATATTATTTACTATCATTATTTTATCATAATTTAATTTTTCCTATTACCTTTATTATTATCAACACATTATCATACTCATTTCCAAAATTTGAACACTTAAGTGTTGTTTTCTCTTTCTCTCATTCAACTCGTTATAATATCATAGCTGCATCTTTTCCCCAAGATAATTATAATCTGTGAATAACATTATCTATGGAGAAGAGAGAGAGAGAGAGAGGAGAGAGAGAGAGAAGAGAAGAGGGGAGGGAGAAGAGGAGAGAAGAGAGAAGAGAGAGAGAGAGAGAGAGGAGGGAGAGAGGAGAGAAGGAAGGGGAGAGAGAGAGAGGAGAGGGAGAGAGAGAGAAGAGAGAGAGGAGAGAGAGAGAGAGAGAGAGAGCAGGTCAGGACAGTCCGGAGACGAGGGGCCCGAGGGCGCGCAATACACACAAAACAAACATACGAACTAAAACAACCAACGCACATCATACACACAACAAAAACCACAACAAAACAAAAAACACACACACACACACAAAAAACACACACAACACATACACGCAACACAACACACACACGAAACACACACACACACACACACAGACACAGACACACACAGAAAACACAAAACCACACACAGACATGACATTTTAAGGTGTGTGTGGTGTGTGTTTTGTCGTGTGGGGTGTGTGTGTGTGGTGGGGTGTGTGGTTTTCTAAGGTGAAGCAGTATGATAGTAAATGTGAAAAACGATATAAAAACAATAAGATAATAATAACAGCAACAACAAAAATAATATAATGATAAATTTAAAAAAAAGAGAGAAACTCTTCTCTCTCCCTCCCGGTTTTTGGGTCCTATCGGATATGGCAGTTGGGGTTGGGTCCACCCAATTGACTCTGGCCTAGACGGTTTGAGGCCTAAATTTAACCTGTGTCCATTGGCGCCGTGAACGAAGTGAACTGATGATCACTTGACCTCAGTACCAATCTTCAGTAACCAATACATGTAACCTTAAAATAAGGTAAAATTTCAAAAATGGAAAGGAGGAAGAATATAATCAATAGGAAAGAGAAGGTTAAGCGATAATAATCATCGTAAGGAAAAGGAAATTAAGAAAGGGGATAAAAGAAAAGGTCTACTGTGATCATTAAAGAGAACCAAAATAAAAGTGAAGAGCAAGAAAAGCCCAAGGGGAGGTAAGAAGAATCCGGAAGCTAAGGTAACAAAGTTATAAAAAGAAAACAGCAAAATGAAAAGGGGAAGTGAAGAAGAGACGATGGAGGGGGAGCACAAAGAGTGAGTCAAAATAAATGTAGGAATTAAGCGAAAAGATCCACGAGTGGCTAGCGAATAAATGATAAAAAAAAGGGTACCGAAAAAAAGATTAAGGAAAACGGAAGGCAAGGACCCAAGGGGAATACCGAGAGTATTTGGGATCCTCACGCTTCTGTGAAACCTATGATGTTGCGCTTGATGGAAAGAAAGGAGAAAATCAAACAGTAATATCTCCCCCTTAAAAATGGAAATTGCAAAGGGAAAGGGGGAGAGAAAGGGGGGGGGGAGGGGAGGGAAAAAGTTGAAAAAAAGGGTGCAAGGAGAAAAATAAAAAGGACGGGAAAAACCAAAGAGGAAAGAACGGGGTTTAATCGAGGGGTTACCAT
>JACEEZ010000462.1:5000-13497 GCA_016584305.1 Chionoecetes opilio
ATGGTCCTTTTTCCCCCTTTTTTCCCCCCCGGCCCCCCCCAAAAACCAAAAACCCCCCCCCCCCCACAACCCCCAAAAAACCCAAACAACCCCCCACAAAAAAATTTTTTTTTCCACTAAATAACACATACAAAAACCCCAAAAATAACCCAATTAACAAAAACCCCCTAGACAACAAATAAAAACAAAAGGGTTTACAAAAACCCCATATTACCCCACAAAATAGTACACCCCAAACACCCCACAAACAAAAAGGGGAACCACCCCCTTTTTAAAAAATTTGGGTAGGGTTTTCTCTCTCTTTTCTTTTCTCTCTCCCCTCTCCCCTTCTCTCGCCCTCACCCCTTCTCTCTCCCCTCTCCCCTCTCCTCCCTCTCTCCCCTCTCTTCCTCTCTCTCTCTTCCTCTCTCTCCCCTCTTCCTCCCCTCTCTTCTCTTTTTTTTTTCTCACCATTCTCTCTCATTACGTTTTCTCTCTTTCCCTCTCTCAAAATTCATTCATTACGACCCTTCTTTTTTTTTTCTTTTATCTATCAATCCTCTCTCATTCTTTTCCTATTTTCAATCATCCCATTCTCACTCTTTTTTTTTTCTCTTTTTTCCCCTAGTTTTCTGGGGCTCTTTAAATCTCATTATTTCTCTTTTTTTTTTTTTTTTTTTTTTCTCTCTCTCTCTCTCCTCTCCCCCCCCCTCTCTCCCCTCCCTCCTCTCTCTGGGTTTCTCTCTCCCCTTTTCTCTCTCTCCCCTCCTCCCCCTTCTCTCTCCCTCTCCTCTCTCTTTCTCCCCTTTCTCCCCTCTTTCTCTCTTTCCTTTCTTTCGCTTTTTCCCCCTCTCCTCTCTCCTTTCCCCTCCCCCTTTTTCCCCTCTCCTCTCTCCCCTCTCTCCCCTTTCTCTCCTACTCTCCTCTCCTCTCCTTCTCTCTCTCTCCCCCTCTCCCCTTCTCTCTCTTCTCCCCCCTCTCTCTCTTCTCTCTCTTTCTGACAAAATTTAATCGATAAACGCGCGCCACACCGCTAAACCTGGCTTGAGGACAGACCCCCTTGATAAACGGTTTAACCCCCAAAGGGGAAAACCATTTGGGAAACAAGGGACAATTTTGGACTACGTTGGGCTTTGAACGGGTCCCTAATTGGTTTGAGCCCACATATGATTTTGGGAAACCGAAATGTTTTGGGGGGATTTTTGGGACTTCATTACAATCGCCTCTGTCCCCAATTGTTTAAAACCGTTTATTAGACATATGAACCCAGGGGGAAACACAGTAAATTTTTGAGATACTACAACTTTTTTTAACTGCAACTACAATCCCTGTCATCTTAAAAATTCCAATGGTGCCACATTTGTCATCTATTTACATTAAACACCCCCAATTGTCCCAAAAATGGGGCATCATTAAAACCTTTAAAACCCACCAAGGGGTGCCACATTTGTCATCAAATTTATCCCTTAAAAACCCCACCAATGGTCCAATGTGCCCATCTATTATCCCTTAAACCCACCAATGGCCCCAAATTTGGGTCATCTTTATCCCTTTCCCCCACCCATTTGGGTTTTTTCAAGATATGTTATAAACTTTTTCTCGCCCCAAAAAACTTTCAAATACAGTGTTTGGCCCCTCTCCCTTTTGGAAACCCTTGCCAAGGAAAACCCCAAAAAGAGTTGAAATGGTAAAATTAGCCCTTAAAATTTAAAGTAGAATAAAACAAAAATCTCAAAGTTCCGCTACGGGAAATTGGGTTTGGCGTACAAGTCATAAGGTAGGGGGGGCCCCCCCAACCCACGTTTAGCTTATTTTTAGTTTTATGTACAAACCCCCTTCCCCCCCCCCCGGCCCTTAAACCCTTGGAATTAGTGTGCACCACTGGTTTCTTCGGGTGGAAAAAAAACTTTATGAAACTTTTTTGAAATAACTGTTTTTTTAAAACTGAATTCCAATGTTTTCTTCGGGTTTTTGGGAAGTGCTCTGTGTTTAAATTTTTTTTAAATCAGTTTTTATTTTACATCCAGATAAATCCCCCCTTTTTTAAAGGCTTTAAATTTTTTGTATTCTTGCTGGAACTTTTTAAACCTTCCCCAACGAATTTTAAGGGGAGGTTTTTTTTTCCCCCCGATCGGGTGTGTTTGTTTTTTTTTTTTTTGTTGTGTACCGGATTTCTCGAAAATTTTAAAATAGTTTTAAACCAAATTTGGGTTAAAACCCAAAGTCTATTAGGTATAAGAAAAAACCTGTTTTAAATTTTTGGGATAAAACAATCACAACTGTTGCCATGGAAACCCAAATTTGGGTGAAATAATCGGGCGGAGGTATGCGCTTTTACTGAGTGCCCCCCCCCCCCCCCTTTTGTCTTTTTGCTTTTGTTACCCCCCAATTGGTTTAGTTTAAGTTTCCCCTCAATCGGGTTTCAAAGAAATTTCAGGTTTTCTCTTTTGACAATTTTAACATTAATTCAGGATTATTCTAAATAGCCCTTGATTGTAAAAGGAAAATGGATCAGAAATTGTAATGCCCTCCGTTCATTGCTGTGGGCGGGAAGGGGGTTCCTCACAGTAGCTACAGGGGCCAAATTCTTTTTTTAGGGACAGTGGCGGGAGGGGCGGGGGGGAAGCGTGAAAGATTCCTGTATTAAATTATGAGAGCTTTGATTTTCTCCCCCACACCCTCCTCCACTCCTTCCCACCCCCTGTCCGGGGGGGCCTAAAAGTGTGTTCCGTCAATTTCGGCTCTTGGTTTTCACTGTAGGCTACCCGGAAAAAGGGGATCCCCTCCCCATTTTGAAAATTTCCCGGGGAACCCTTCAGAAAATTTTTTTTTCGAAAAACGCTGGTCATATAATTTTCCCTTAGTTTTTGTGAAATGGTTTTCCCAAACCCAAATTTGGGGGTACGAAAAGGGAATGCCCGGGTTTTGTCCCTGTGTGGCTTCCCCCGGGGTTGGGGTTTATCCAATACTACCACTAAACCCCCACTGCTATATAGTGCTGTCCTGGTGTGCCCCTAAGATGGTTTTCTAGAAACCACATATTTACCATTAACAACCAACCCCTCCATTGACTGACCCCCCTTAAACCCCCTTACCCCCTTACCTCATGACTAAAAAAAGGGTTTGTCTCGTGAACGCAACCCCCCCTACCAAAACACAACTATTCAACTTGATTGCCCCCCACTCACTCTTCAAAACTTGATAAATACCTCTAAAAAATATTAAGCCCGTTTTTTGGGTTTACTCCCTCAAGATGCCTCCATTTCAAAACCTTCCCCCCGGGCTACCCCCGACCCACGCGCCCTCTTTTCAACTGTAAAAATTTTTTAACCTGGGCCTGCCCCCAAAACCACCCCCCCGTGTGCCTCTAGTCCCCGGGGAGGGGGACACGGGGAGCCCCCCCAAACCACCGCCGCCACACACCCACCCCCCAACCCCCCCGCCGCCATTCTACTCATAAAAGAGTCTATTTCTCGTAAACCCCTTCCTCGCCGCTCTCGTCCTCAGTGTCCCAGGCTGTTCAAACAAAACAACCCAAACCATTTACCACCACTAACTTTTTCACTACTACTACTACTACCGTACCACCACCACCCCCAAAAAAAACTCAAACCACCCCTTTTTTTTACCACCCTGCTTCTTATCTACTGGTTCAGTAAAAAAAAATTCAGGTTAATAATTTTTTAAAGTTTTCCCTTTCCCAAATTTGATTAAATTTCACTGAAAGGTTTTAATGTTGAAAAATTTCCACAAAAAGTCACCCCGGCCTATTGTTTTAAATTTTAGGAAAATACTTGTTTTTGTAAAAATAATGACTAAAATTTTCTTTCCCGTGAGTTTTTTTATTTAAAATTTTAGGAACAAAAACTGTCAGAGAGGGCCCTGGGAACCGAGGGAAACCTGTTGAAAGGGGGCAGATAGGTAATATTAAAAAAGGTAAAAGTCTATGGCAAAATGGTAAGGAATCCAAAAAAATGGCAAAAGGCAGCTAGCTAACACTATGGCGAGAGAGGGGAGAGAGAGAGAGAGAGAGGGGAGCGGGAGCGAGCGGGAGGAGAGGAGAAGAGAGAAAAGAAGAGAGAGGGGAGAGAGAAGAAGAGAGAGAGGGAGAGAAGAGGAAAAGAGAGAGAGAAGAGAGAAAGAGGAGCCTTCACCCCCTGCTGCCCCAAACCTCGGCCTTATGTTCTATTTTAAGTAAAAATGATACCCCTCACTGCCTTTTTAAAAACCCTTTTTTTAAGCGGGGTTTGGAAAAAGTCGTCATAGCAAAATCAACGTCTTTGGTTTTTTCCCCAGCGCTGGGGGGGGCTGCTCAACAACCAGACTCATGAGTGCTATTGAAGGAAAGGAAAACTGTAATAGCTACTAGCTTCCCTAAAACCCCCCAAACCCAAACGGGGTCGGCAAAAATCTTTTAAAAGCCATCATACGTCTGGTTTTCCACAAACGCTGGGGGAGGCCTGCTCAACACCCCGAAATCATGGTGTGCTATTGAAGGAAGGAAAAACTGTGATGCTACCCAGCTGGCCCTAAAACCCCCAAACCAAACGGGGGGCGGCAAAAGTCTTCAAAAGCAATCATACTCTGGTTTTTTGAGCAGCGGGTGGGGGAGGCTGCTCAACAAACCCAAATCATTATGTTCTATTGGGAAACCCCTTTTTCCAACCCCCCCCTTGGTTTGGGGTTTAAAATCCTGCCCGGTTTAATACCATGTTTTGTGTAACAGGGATGATATTTTTCACGAGGTATAATATTATAAAAGTTTAAAACCCCCGCTTCGACTTTTTTTCAAAATTTTTTCCTTCAGGGAATATGGCGGGCCACGGGTTTTTCATGATAAAGAAGGGGAATTTGAAGGGTAAAAAAACTTTTTTAAAGGGATTTTTTATATTTTTTTTGTAAATTTTTTTAATTCATCCTGGTAAATTTTTTTTCAAAACAATCACAAAGTAAGGGTCTCACTCCCTCTCCCGCCCGCGCCACCCGGGAAATGTTTTCTTTTGTAGCCAGGGTTTAACACAATGTGGGGGGCCAAAGGGGGATAGCCCAAATTTAAAAATAAATGGTTTTAAAATTTTCATTAGACCCCAGGGGGTGGCCAGTAAACTTTCAAGGGGGTCCTGGCCACCCCTTAATCCGCCACTCATTTCTCTAAATAACTTTCCCACTCCCCCCCTTTCCCCTCTCTACCTAAATTACCCCCTGCGAAATTTTTAAAAAAAAACCCAAAAAAAATAAAACGCGGGTTTTGGGCCAAAAATCAGCTCTGCCTCCTCCCCCGCCCTGCAAACACGTCTTTTTTTTCCCCCCTCCCGGGTGCCTGGCCCCCAGGCCCTCCTGCCCCACCCAGCCTCCTCCCGCTACCCAGCATCCTGCCCCACCCAGCCTGGGGCGCTGGCGCCCCCCCGCCGGGCGTCCCCCCCCCCCCCCCCCCCCCGTACCGGTTCTCAAGGGGCTCAACTCTGCTCACCTGCTTCGAAAATTAAACCCTTTTCCCCTTCTTTCCTTCACAGCCCTTACCTATTTACGTTTTACCGATAATTCCCTTTACCTGTAACGTTATCTAAAATATTAAATTTCAGTAAATGTGAGTTAGTAAAAGTGTTGGTAAAAGTTTTGTAGTATTTTTTTTTTAAACTTCTAATTTAAGGGTTGCTTAGTACTTGGAACCCCATGAACGCGGCCCCGAGGTTTTGGGTAATTTTAGGTCATTTAAAAGGGCCCCCCAGCCCCCTTCCCTTTCCCGGAAAAAGCCAAAGTCCCAAAAAGTCCCTTTCCTTCCATCAAAATCTGCAACCAAGGCAACACCAAAGGTTTTTTTTTTGGCCCGTGGCTTGCCGGGTTTCCCGATGCAAAATTTCCCCTTTAATACATAACATACTTTTGGGCCTTTGTCACCAGGCAGAGCTACTTTGGGAGGCTTTTTGGAAACCCCTTTGGGTTTCAGTAAAAAAAGTGGAGGGGGAGGTTGGGTTTGGGAAAAGATTTTATCCCCTTCCCCGGCCCCGATATTTCCCTTTTTTATAAAAAAAAAGTGTAAAGTTGTTAGCGATAAAATTTTCAAAAATTTAAATTAATTTAACCCCAAAATTTGTTACCGTTAATTCAGGGGGAAGTCCCCCTTTTTAAAGGTTTTTTTGTTTTTTTACAAAACCGTGGGGGGGTGGGCCCTTAATTTTTACCTTTTTTACTCCATATTTCAGGAAAGTTAGAAGGGTCTATCCCGGAAAATCCTGTCCATTTTTGTGTCTTTTTTTGCGTCATATTAGGGGTTTTAAATGAAAAATTACCCAAAAAAAAAACCGAGTGGCGACCTCACTATACCCACTACAGTAAAATCGCCAGCTATATTTTAACCCCCCATTGAGTCGCCACTCTGGGATTCAGGGAAATTAAAAAGGGAAAAAAAAACAAGTCTCTATATTAAATTTGCTGCGGAAGATGCTTGATATTAAAAAAATTTCCCTGCCAAAGTGTAAATAAAATTTTATTCAAATTTGAAAGATCTGGGGAAGTCTGTTCCGCCCCCGAAAGGGTACTGTTTACTGTCCCGTCCCCGCGCGAAAAAAAAACGTGAGAAACAAAATGCGTAACAGTTATATTTGCAGATACAAGCAAAAACAACGCTGAAACAGGGGAAATTTTACAGCATGATCTACGTTTAACCCTTTTTCAGTGGCACTAAAAATTTATAGTGGTGCCCATAAAATTTGTAATATTTTTGGGACCTTGGGGGACTTACTGTAAGTGGCGTTAAATGTTATCTACGGTAGTGGACAAAGGGTAATAAACAGGTCATATCTATAAAAAAAATTACTTAAGTCCCCTAAAAAGTCTAATTTGGTAAACCCAAAAATTTCAAGGGGAAAATTTCGTGGGGGGGCCTCAAAGGGGTTTAAAACCCCCATGTTTATTCAAGGCCCCCCAAAACCCCGGGGGGAACTGTTTTAAAAGCCTAGTACTTACAGCATTTATGGTGTTTAATCAACATTATTGTAGCCTGGGCCCTATTTTTTCCCCCACCCGTGTTTTCCTTTTGGTCCTATACCCTTTTTTGCCCAAAACCCCTTTGCCCTGTTTTTTCATTCTTGTACTTTTGTCAAATTTGTATTCTGCCAAAAATAAAAGTGTTGCGTGTGCTGAATATAACACATTTTCCCTGGGCCCACTACACTTTGATGAAAATGTTATTGCTCGGCCCCAAAACAAATACCCGGCTTCAACATTATTCTTTTTATTTCAGGTGAACAAAAAACACGATGGCAGAAACCCGACCCACCCTTTTGAGAGGAAGGCCCCCCAGACCAATAAAACTTTTTGGAGAGACCAAGGGGAAGGAGACCACCCCCCAACAAACTTCCCTGGAAGGGGGACCCAAACCCGACCAAAACCAGAAGGCCCCCGGCGGGGCCCCCCCATTCCTCGGGGTGGAGGTGCCCCTTCCACCCGCCAAATTGTGGGACCGGCCGGTTTTTCTGCTGGAAAAAAAAGTCATTGGGATTAGAGATTTTGAGCGACTCTCCCGTTGTAATATATCTTATATATATTATAAAAATATATAAAATAAAATTTTATATAATATATATATTTTATATTTTATATAAAATTATAAATATTATAAAAAAATAAAATATATAATTTTTATATCTATATATTATAAAAATATTATATATATATAATAATAAATTTTAATATAATAATTAAAATATATATAAATAATATAATATATAATATATTTAGTAAAATAAAAAATTTTTTTTTAATGCTGCATTCTTTACGTCCCTTTAAACTCCTCTAAGAGTTTTTTGTGTTTTCGATTGTGATTTGTATTTTATCAAAATTTTTTTAGTAGTTTTTGAAGAAAATACACCCCATGGGGGTTGCATGGGCCTACTGAAGGGCTTAAATTTCAAATCATTGTTATTGACTGAAAGTACAATTAATATGTACAGGTTTTTTTCTTTTTGTTTTCCCATAACCTTAATAAAAAGCTAAAAATGTTCTCTTGTAAATTGGGACTTCTTTTGGGCCTAAAAGTTGTTGTAGGTTTTTGAATGAGTTAATTTCCCATACCTAATTAATCTGACCCAACCCAGGGAAATTTGAGCGGGGAAAAATAATATTCTAAACTTTTCTAATTGATTGCATTCCCCGCAGGGCGATTTCCCCCTTTTCCCGGGCCCCCGGCGCTGACCTTTGGGCCGGGGTATGATCCCCTCACTTAAATTCCCCTCAGGGAAAGCTTTTCCCCGCGCTGTGCCCCTTGGGGGTTTTCCGGTACACATGGAAAACCCCTTGCCCTTTTTTTTTCCCGGTAAACAAGCGCTGGGCCCTGCTGCCGGGGAACCCCAGCGCTTTTGGGCCCCGGTTTTTCCGGGAAAAAAGCGCTTTTGCCCTGGTTTTCCGGATAAAACGCTTTGCCCTTGGGTTTCCGGACACAGCGCTGTGCCATGGTTGCCCGGGACCAGCCCCTGTGCCCTGGGTTTCCGGGAAACCCGCGCTGTGCCCTGGGTTTCCC
>JACEEZ010000464.1:0-11345 GCA_016584305.1 Chionoecetes opilio
TTTTTTCCCCCCCCCCGGGGTTTTGAAAAAAAAAAAAAAGGGGAAAAAAGTAAGGGGAAATGAAAAAAAAAAAAAAAATGAAATAAAATTATACGCTCACACCCATTCTTGGTCTGGCCTCACCCGCCCCACCCTTGATCCCCCCCCCCCCTCACCCCCCCCCCCCCATTCTCCTCTTTCTCTCTCCTGCGCCACCCCCCCCCCATGCACAAGAAAACCAAACCCCCTTTCCCACGTCTTCCACACCTTTCACACGCCCCACTCTCACAACCCCACAACACCCCCAAACACACACACACAACAACCCCACACACACAACACACACCCCCACACACACACACACACCAAAAATGGTGAGGAACCGGGTCGGTCAAAACCCGAGAAGCCCGGGGTTCATCCCCGAGGGAGCGAAACAAGGCTGTTTCCTTAAAACCAGTCCCTATCCACCCGAATGAATGGTACCGGGGTTTTTTAAGGGGGGTTTGTCCCCTGCTCTCCGGGTGGGGCTTGGGCCAAAAAACAAAGCACTAAGTGAATAAATAAAATTGATGTGGAGACGGGGCCATACGGCGCGCCTGGCCCGTAAAACTAGGTGATAAAAAATAGATAACACACACACCACACACACACACACACCACCCACACACACACACACACCACACACACACCACACACACACACCTGCCTTCCCAAAAATATTACTAACCTCACTGTCACGCCTCCCAAGAGGGCCCCAAAAGGGCCTTCTTTTCCCTCACTCCCCCCCCTTTTTCCCCTCCCTCTCCGTCCCCCTTCCTTCCCACTCACCTTTCCCCTCCCCTCCCCCCCCTTTTCTATCCCCCACGTTTTCACTCCCTCCCCATTTCTCTTTTCGGTTTTACTCATTTACCGTAAATTCATCCCTTTTTTCCTTCTTTATTTTCCTTCGTCCATCCAATACTTTTTTCCCCTTCCCGGGGTTCCCTTCTTTCTTCTCTCCTTCTCCGTCTTTTACCTCTCCTCTTCCCATTTAGTCTCTTCTTTTTCCGGACTTTTTATTTCCCTCCTCCTTCGTCCCCCTTTTCCATCCCTTTTTTCCTTCTCCTCTCCTCCAGTCCTCTCCTCCCTACCTCTAGTTTATTTTTAAAATGCGTTTTTAAAGGAAAAGGGAATTTGGTAAAAAAAAATTTAATTTGAGTTAGGAAGATGGATTTAAAGTAGATCATAAAGATCAAACGAACCCGAACCCATATTAACACACCTTGTTAAACTCCCATTTTAGGGCCCACTCATTACACCTTCGGAAAAAAAATCAATGATCTACTTATACATCTCCCAAACTCAAAATTTAAATTTTTTTTTACCAAATTTCCCTTTTCCCTTTAAGAACTCATTTCAAATTTAAAGCTCATACCCAAAGCCCTTATTTCTAACATAATTACGAATTCAAATTTCTAGCTGTAACGCTAGATACGTCGGCGAGACGACAAGGAATCTAAACCCTTTGGCTTTCTACATAAAGGTGTTTTTTTCACGTACTGGGGCGCCCTTTCTTTACCTTCGCAAACTGAATCCGCTCACCCACATGATTTTGATCACCTTTTTCTTGAATGACTTTAGTTCCTATCCAAGGACACTACCCCAGTGACACTAAATTATTAGAAGCTTACACATCAAACATTTTTTCCCCCGATCTTAAACCAAGTCATTTCACACCCCTAATATCTCAAAAGACTACCACTGTTTCGATTTGCCCGACTCTCGGTTCGATCGCCCCCCCACAAGCTAAAAATCACCCCCCGAAACTAGTGTTCATTCAGTCCTCTACCAAATCAGACACATACCACCAAAGGGCCTTAAATAAAATTTTATTTTTATTTTTTAGTTAGTAATTTTGAAATATAGGGAAAATTTTATTTTCTTAGAATTAATTTTTTAGAAAGTTTTGCTTTTTTTGCATTACAATATATTAAAATTTTTAACCCATTTTTTGCCTGATGGCCAATGCCTTGGCGAAACGTTGCCAAAACAACCCAAGTATGAAGAGTTCTTTTCCCCGAAATATCTCTCTCTCTCTCTTTTCCCTCCTCCTCTTCCCTCTCTCTCTCTCTTTTCCCTCTCTCTCCTCTCCCCTCTCTCCCCTTCTCTCTCTCCTTTTCTCTCTCTCTCCTTCTTTTCATTTTCCCCTTTCTTTTCTCCCTTCTGGGCCCCTTCCCCCTCTTTTTTCAAAACCCCTCCGGTTTTTTCCTCAGATATGTTAGTTTTTAAAGCCTTTTTAAAATCTATTTAGCTTCAATATTTAATCCCACTGATTTGAAACTACCAGATGAGATTAAAAGTAAAAAATTTAAAATAAATTTTTTTTACATCATGAGCAAGGTTTTTACGACCGCCATAAAAAACAAACAGGAATTTACGTCCTCTTCTCTATAAAAATAAATTTTTGACCTAAAACTTTTAAAAAAATAGTTTTTTAACTAAGAAGAAAAATAAAACACATCGGGCACTTTTTGCTGGAAGCTCGTTTGGGTTGGGCAAACATAGAAAAAAAAAGTGGCAGTGATTTTTTCTCGTATTTTGAGTGCTGCCTGGCGGCCATGTAAGTCGAACCCATGACCAACAAACCCTTGCACAATAATATATTTCTTTTTAAACGTAATTAAGAATTCTTGCATCGCTTCATTACCTGAGGATCAAGAACAGCAAACCAGTTGTGTCTCTGAAACTGTTCTCCCACTGTACCACAAGAAAATCTTAAAATTGAACAGTGTGCTTCTTTTAAGGGCCAAAAAAAAAGCTCATGGCCAAAGGGGAAACCAAGTAACCTATGCTCCCTTTAATGCTCTGGAAATTTGCCCAAAAGAAGAAAATACTATAAGAATTCCAATCATTGCCGTCTCCTGTAAGGAACCTTGAACGTGCAGATTTTGACCCAGCGTTTCTCCCACGTTTGGAACGATTTTATAAAAGTCAGGGACTCTAGAACCGTACCGAAGAAAGGGGGTTTTTTGAAATTACAGTTTGTGCAGGAGGCATCTTTTCATTCGTTTTTTTAATCAAAAGTTCGAAAATTTTTGTTCATCCAATATGTTTCCGTTTTACCCAAGTAGAGAGGCTCACAGAAAATTTTTCCCTCCCAGATATATCTTTTTTTTTTTTTTCCCGGACAGTCCCTGTTCGGCACTCGGCAAAAAATATTTACTGCTTTTATAATGCTTACCAAATTTCTGTCTCGCGTGTTTTTGCAATGGACAACAATATTTCTTTTGGGTGTTCATTTTCCCCCCCGGGTATCCATCGAGAAATAATTTTGGGCGTTAAAGCCCAAACCTTCACCGAAGTATTGCCTTTAGAAAATACAAAAATTTTCCCCCCCCGATTTTTTCCAAAAACTGATAATATTTTACTGCAACAACAACAACAACAAAAAAGAATTAAAAATAACAAAGGCAACGATAATACAAATACAAAATGGAAAATCATTATGGTATTAAAATTAAAGATACTAAGATTGTGGACGTGGGAGCTTTTGCCTTTGCTGTCACTCGCGGCTGTCACGACAAGGTCACCAGCTCCGAGGGGGTGGTAGTCACGCGTGCCTGCCCGTGACCGCTCCCTGAACACCAGACCAGCAAATGGCCGTGTGCCTGTGTTGTTACGAGCCATTTACTGGTTCCCCGTTTTTTGCACATGGCATGAAAATTTTCCCTCGTGGTATCAGGGGGAGTATTGTGTTATACGAATCTGTCTTGTCCCAAATATCTGAGTAATCAAACAAGAAATGGCCGGATTTAAATTTTTTTTCCTCTTCTTCCCCGAACACAGTGGTGGGACCGGCGATTTGACCCATTTTTGCAGCGATCATGGTCGTTTTGTTAACCCTTGGGGGAGGCTTTAAATGCTTGTTTTTTTACCCATTCTTTAATTCAATTTGCAGGGATTTTGCGTCAAATACAATTTTTTGGGTTGATTTGTTAAAAATTTTGCTTTTTGTGCATATCCTATAGCAAACCCCCCCCCCCCTCTTCTCTCTCTCTCTCTCTCTATCGTTTTTTTTTTTATTACCCAAAAGACACTAAATTTATTAACACCACACACACCCCACACACACACCCCCACAAACACCCCACACACACACACCCCCAAACCCCACGCGTTTGGTAGTACATTGCCTCGCCCCCTTTTTTCCTCCTGTTGGCCGCTATCTGTTTTTCCACAGCCCTATATAGTAGGGGTTTGCCACTTTTCCGGAACTTGTCTCCGCTTATCGAAATTAGGTTGTTTTCGTGCCCGTATCTAATAGCGGAATATTCCCTTATTTTGGGGCTTTTTTTTTTTTACTAATTTTTACTTTATGTATCAAAATATTTCGTTTAGTATCTTGGCGGTTTTTTTTTGGTTTTCTCACGTCTAAACCCAAAAATGTTTGAGTGGGGTTTTACTGGGGGGCTGAACGTAATATTTTACACTGAGCAATGATGTTTTTACGTTTTCTTGGAAAAAAACCACTCGCTCATTTAAATAGGCCCTTTATCTGCATTATGTTTCCCCAGGATTTCGAAGGCAATCCTGTTTCAACAAATTAGTGTCGACGCCAGGTGGGCAAAATGAAAGTTCAAGTCCACATTTCAGGTCTGGGAAAAAACACATCGGGCCGATACTTACGCTCAGCCCTAGCCATAACCTCATTGGGTCTGTTAAAACCCCAAAACACTTGTTATCAAAATTATACCGAAAGGAGGAATGGAAATCTAAGTGTGGGGTCTTCAAAATAGGGGTTACTGGGAAAAAGGCAGGATGATTTGACTTCAGTGAGCCTTGGGAATAAGGATTTATGACAGGGTTGTATTAGCATCAACTGTCCCTGATCTTGGTCTAGATCGGTAATCAGCATTGTAAAATAAAATGCCAAGATACCCACTAAACAACACCTCCTCTATAAATCCCACTCCAGGGATACATAGCATTTTGCTTAATGCCCACGTGTTTTTGGTCGCAACAACCCTAGGAGCTCGAAACCCTTACATTTATGTTTTGAAATCGACTAGTTTCATAGAGACCCTTAAATACACCAGCCCCCAACCTGACGGGGCGCGCCCCCGAGACCAAGACCAGCAGACAGGCCCCAGGTGGTGCTCCACTTTTTGTTCCCAATGTTTACCCAAAAAACATAATTTATCATCCTGCCAGCAGAAAAAAACCACCGAAAAGGGGTCTGATTTCATGGGGGAAAAAATTTTTGTTGAGTTGGTCTGAAAATTTTTAAGAATTTTTGGGTGTGAATCCAAACTGATCTAGTTTTTTTTCTATCCGTCAAGTTTTTTGAACTGTAGGATTTTCGTTTTCTTAAAAATATGAAAAATACTGTACATAACAGTACAGTGACTTATTTTATAAAAAGTTGCAAATGTTAACATACAATGAAAAATGAAAGAAATAGCCATGACTAGAATGTTTATTTAACATTATCAGGTTTTTAGAAAGGATAAGGCATCAATTGTTTGCAGGTTAAGGTAAAATTTACATTTGTAGCTTGGTCTGGAGTGTTCAACTTAAGGACATCGCGTTTGAATGCTCCACAATAGTCAGCCATCATATCACATCCCATCTACCCTGGTAAACGTTCTTCGCATAACCTCAATCTTGGTGAAATCGTTCACCTTTTTCTCGTCGCTAGCAGCACCAAGATTTTCCGGAAAGTTGGGCAAGATGGCTATGCAAAAATGTGACTTTATACTCAATGTTTGCAACCAGCGCGTTTGTAGCTCTCCATAGTTTTTCTGACAATTTTCTGTGTAATTACTTGCACGTGTATTTCCAAGAAAGTTCTTGACGACGTCTTTGAATGATAGCCCAGCATTCTTTTCAGGTCTGACATAGTACGTGAAATGTTCATCTTTGTGACTGTCGAATTTTGTGGACCATCAACACACCTAGCCTTGATTTTTTCAATTGACAGTCCAGGAAATGCCAAGAGATGTACTTCAACGTCCGCCACATCTGAAAAGCTTTTTACAAAATGTTTCATGAGAACTAGTTTTATGTGCAAAGAGTGGGAATATTTATTTCTCTGTCAACACACGTGGCTCATGTACAATGTTAGGATCTCCAGTTTTAAGAACAGATCTCGGAAAAAAAAAGGGGGGCCCCCAAAATGTTTTTTTTTTGTTTTCGTCTGAACCAATGCCTTCTCTCGAGCTCTGTTTCTATCCCACATACAGAGAAAGCAGGATACTTTTGTGTAACACGTTGTTGACCAAGAGGAGACACCATTTTAAGTCAACACATATTCCATTGTGTTTGTCCATATGCATAACTCAATGCTCTCTTTACATCTCCATATTCTTCACGAAGACAGACCGAAAAATGCCCAATAGGACTGGCGCCAAACATTGCCATTGTGTAGGACCACTTCAAGCTCCGCTTGGCTATCAATAAACATCGCCACTTCATTTGGATTGTAGAGTTGAAAGCCCTAAATTCCTCAGTAAACCGGAATGTTATGCAAAACACAAAAAAACGCTGGCACTTCGAAAGTACTGGCAGAAATGACTTTCTCTGGTTCGAAGTATGATACCTTCACTCCTTGTTCAAGTATGTTTTTCTCGTTCAGTCTTGATGCTAGTTTGTTTTTCTGAAAGCTTTTTTGGATAGGCCCAAATATCACGGCTAAATCATTCAAACTCGTGCGAGCAAATCCCCTACGACTGAATCCTCGTGAATGTCAAAATCTGCAATCATTGCTGTCACTAGCGTTTTCTTCACATCCCTCAGCATCCTTCTAGAGGATTGTAGTTTTTCGAAACTGGCAACTAGAATTTCAGGTGAATGAGGCATTGTCTTATAGCTGACGGTAGATTGGATATTTCTATTTACTTTTATTTTTCTTGTTAAATCCTGCTGTTTTCAGCTAAACAAAAAGTACAGTCTGTGGAATGATCGTTTTGCTCTCGCAAACCATGGGATCCCAAATGCCAACTTTTTCCGTTTTCCTTTGGTCCACATCCTTAATCTCTCGACACACTGCTTGCAACATTTGGTGAGGGCCCATAGCTCTTTGTCCTTGATCACCGGAGTTTCACTTTAAAATATGCGAAATATTCTTGTTTGACAAATACGCTGATGCTTGCCTCTGCTGGAATGTTGAAACTAGACCACTGATATAGCAGAAGGAGTCAGGGTTGTTTAGGCATTTACGAAGAAACGCAGCAGGAGCAGACATGATCTGAAACAAAAGAAATAATATACCTCTGTAAATAAAACACAAGCCTGGTATAGTTACAAGCTTTAAAACCAAAACAAACAGCATAAAAACGAATAGAATTACATGGTGATGTTGTTACAAGTTTTAAGAAAAGCCAATAACAAATCCTCCCTAATTCCCTACTATCCTAGCTTTCTGTTTGCAGATACTGATGTACTGACCTATTGGGAGCTGCAACACACCTCTCACCGCACTGTCTCAATTGTAACTGCACAAACAAGTTGCCACAGCTCTCTATGAGTCAAATCGTAAGCAGCTGCAAGTTTTTACTACGCTCACATGGAATTTGCTTATCTGGAGGGTAAGCTGTGAAAAAAACTTGACGTGCTAGAAAAACACTGACTACAGATTTGGGATCACATGCCAATTTTAGTCTAAATAAGCTTAAAAAATCTAACTCAAACAATTTTTTTCTTCTTCCATTGTTCCCCATGTTATTATTGGGAGACAAGTCAAAGATAAAATCTAAATACCTTATATCTAATTTTTGGTGTTTGCTGCTGTCCAGGCGTTCACTACAGGTAAATATTGTTAGTTGATCCTTTTCTGCTCATATTAATGTTGAGTCAAATGTATATCATTACTTTGATTGCTAATCAAAATTATTAAGGACAGCAGACCCATAAGTGTGAGGACTGAAAACTTGGGGGCAAAAAGTAATAATGAGACATTTATAACCCCGTCAGGATTTACGGCCTTTGCGTTTGGCCGCCACCGGTAGCCCCAGGGGATGGGCGGCTGGGGGACCCGGCCTGGGCTCCTTGCCCGTGGTCTTCGCTTTGGTGCATGCAGCCTCAGCCTCAAAAGTGGTGTTTATAGGTGACTCGATTGGGCCTCACAAACGACAGCTCTCCGTGCGCCTCTGTGAAGGCGGCTTCCGCTGGCTTCTTTTCCCGTAATGAATCAATGACAGCTTATAAGAGAGTTTGTGGTCCCGTATTCAAGGTTGTCTACGAATGTGCCCTTAAATTATTGACTGGATTTAAAATATTATGCCACAACCTTAGTCTTTCTTGGTCCCCCGAGAGAAATTTGAGTTCGTAACAAAACATTAAATTCCCATGAGAATCGTTGAAGAATTTCCCTGCCACTTTTTTCACCCATCTTTTGACGGTTGTGTTCTTCCAAGCGTGAGGAATGCTTTGAATGAGGTGGTCTGACGTATTTTCCATCCTCTATTAAATAATGCAGAGTGCACAGTTCTCCTCCACAACCTCCTCGCCGCGTCTTGTCTCCTCACACTACGTATCCGTCACACTCCCCCATGCCTGCCTCCGCCCCTGCCCCTGCCCCTGCCCCTGCCTGCCGCCCCCGCCCCTGCCCCTACCCCTGCCCCTGCCTGTGACCCTCCCTGCATGTCCTCTGCCCCTCTTTTCGCCGTGACCTTACGTGGCGTCCATGCTGTTATTCACTCCACGCAGGCACTGGGGAAGACCCTTGATTGCAGCTGTCCTGAATGGTTTTGTCCCTCGCTTGTGGTACATCAAACCTTGACTCACATTACATACCCAAAGTCTCGATGCGTATCTGCATATCGGCTAGTATTACCTTCATATTAGAGTACTTCTTAGAGGTGAATATCTCTTAGGTTTATCAAAGATTCATTACATGATCAAACTTACTTTTCAAACGTAAGACTTAGCTATTTTTTACGAAGATGACGACTGGGAAGATTTGCGCATGAATGGCGGGGAAGGTGTTATTAAATAGCTTATTATTCTGTCATCCTGATGTCAAGGTCCGACAAGCTCATCGCACCTTACGGCTACAATATTTGAATTCATAATGATAGGTCCCTGCCCAAAACACTACCGTGCCTGATAATGGTAGTGAATAGTTTTTTTTCTTTTTTGTACTATTTGCCAAAGATACCAAGTTGTGAAGACGTCGCGAGGCGTTGGGAAGTAGTGACGAGGAGTACGTACTCGGTCTGTCCCGTTGCATAATGATGGTTGGCGAGGCAATGGGGGAGAGGAGTAAATGTGAAAGCAGTAAACCATGATAGAGGAGGACCCAGAACAAACTAGAGTAGTAAAATTATAATTAATTTAAGGAAATGCTGCCTTGCGTTTATCTTGTTTAAAAATGTGCACGAATTTGAAGCCAAGATTCTTACTTTTCTAAAGCAGTGCTCTCACCGGGGGGGGGGGGTTGATTCGTCCACGCCCTATTAGTGATTTGGTAACAGCTGTATACTACAATTTTTTTTTTCTCTCTAAATTTCACGGCTCTGACATTTTAAATCTAACTATATCATTCTACAAAATATATAGGTAGAAAAGGCAGCTTCACTCTCATTTTAAACTTACAGCTTACTATCTTATGTTTTAATAACACATGCAGTCCTAAAACTATAAAATACAAGGAAAAGTTAAACGATACCTTCGGATTCCTCAGCAAATGTATTGTTTCTTCATGAACTAAGTAAAATTGCACTATATGCGTTATATTTGGTAATCCAGAAACAAGAAGCCTTTTTTCTTTAAGAAACCAAAAATCAGTGCTTAGCTGCTGTTGCAATTTTGTTGCAATATCCGCTTTATTATCGAGGCATCATAACTTTTAAGTGCAACCCGCATAAGAGGGATCCAATTTCAGAATGGCATTCCTTTTTCTATGCCTTGATTAAACTAAGCTTGGAAACTTTGCTTGACAACAGCATGATGTTGGGCACCTACACAACATGGCGGTTGCCTCCTCTGCTTACTCTTGTAGTCCTGACTATACAAGCAGACACCCAGCAATGCATAGGATGGCCAATATGTTTTGGAAAGCTGCTTTTTAAGAATAATCCATCCTGGAAGCTCCATAGGGCATCAGAATATCGTTTCATCATTCTGAGAATGGAATGAAGCTTTCCACAGTGTGGAAGGTCTGAGGTGGGCTTGGAAATAGAAGTACGTTTTTCTCATCAAATTCAGGTGTCCTGTAATCCAGGGGGACATTCCGTCTCCAGTGTCTGCTCTGCTGTCTGCATACCATGTTCCCAGCCCTGCCAGCCATCCATATAGGTATCAAGACCTTCAAAAAAAGAACCTCTTTCTACATTGCTTTTAAATTTTTTCCACCTCAGTTTGAATCATTTATTTTCCCTAATATCTGTGTAAAATATCTCCTCCTACTTTGCACTAGTTTTTATCATAGGTTTTTTTTCCCTTATCTATAACGACACGTGGGCATGATCTCGTCCCCCACCTGTCCCTACCCCAAGACAGCCGTCCACCCTCACTCAGTCTCGTCCACCCAGGTTTAATAGCACTGTTCTTAAAGGATTCCACTATTTGATAAAAAATATGATTATAGACAAAATTAACCGTATTCAGCCTCTGCCGATGAAAAGCAAAAGGTATTTACAGGTATATTTTCATCCAAAACAAAACGATGATAGATTCATACAGAAACTATTCATACTAAACGATTCATTACCAGGATTGCAAAGCTAGGGTGTTATGCAATGGGTGACTTGGACAACCGTAAACGTTAGATCAGTTGGTTTGCAAACACATTTAGGTAATAATTGTACTTGTAGATACGAAGAAAAAAAACTAATAGCATGTCCCATCATAATTTTATATTGGGTTACCGCTGCCAGCAGTGAAACTCCTGGTCCTCCAGGGGCATGGTCCTGCCAGGGCATGGTCCTCCAGGTGCATGCGGTCCCACGGCAGCTGGTATCCCTGCCTGCTGTTTGAACCAATACATGGGTACGAACCTGCGGAGACTTACTGAGTGAACTGTACTAACCCGAGTTGCTACGTTCGCCTTGGTGTTCAGTAGTGATGGATGCTATCAACTACAGCTTAGTCAGCGTTCCGAACCATATCCATGTCCAATCGATACCCAAGAAAAACTGTAGAAATGAATAAATGATAACTAGATAAGTAATTAAATAATAAGTGACATATAACAAGGAATGATTTTTTCTTTTCTTTCTTTAAGTATTGACCAAAAATAAATTCGTTTTCTAGGAAAATTCAGAGTCTTTCCCTCCTTGTACACCGGAGTCTTTCATATAAGCATCATATTCACACACGTAAGCAAAAAGATTTCCTATTCATCAGAAATATAAAACAGAGTTTTGGTGGCCTGGCTCTTCATTGGC
>JACEEZ010000465.1:0-67500 GCA_016584305.1 Chionoecetes opilio
ATTATATTATTTTTTTATATATTTTTTTTATTATATTTTAATATGATATGTTTTTATGTATATTTATTATATATTATATATAGATATATTTAATTTTTGGATATGTATATGTTTTTTATGAATATTATATTAAAATGAA
Source organism: Chionoecetes opilio (assembly GCA_016584305.1). NCBI lineage: Eukaryota > Metazoa > Arthropoda > Malacostraca > Decapoda > Majidae > Chionoecetes > Chionoecetes opilio. The sequence goes on from JACEEZ010000465.1 coordinate 140, forward strand.
ATATTATATATATTTTAATAATTTTATATAATATAATATGTTTAAAATTTTATATATATTTTAATGTATATTAATGTATATTAATATTTATATGTATTTTTATATAATATATATATATATGTAATATATAATATATGATATAATAATATATAAATATTGTAAATTTTATTTTTTTAAATATGTAAAATTAGATATATATATATATTTTATATATATGTATATATATATATATAGTATATATGTTGTAGTATTAATATATAATATGTATTATATATATATATATATTTTAATGAATAATGATATAGTATGTATTTTTAAAATATTATATGTATATATATATGTATTTATAAAATTATATATGTATATGTTATATATTTTAATATGATATATATATATATATATATATTAATATATATATAATAGAGAGAGAGAGAGAGAGAGAGAGAGAGAGGGAGAGAAGAGAGAGAGGAGGAGAGAGAGGAGAGAGGAGGAGGAGAGAGAGAGAGAGAGAGAGGGGGGGGGGGAGTCCTTCAAGAATCTGTATTTTTCCCTTACTCATCCCCAACACCCATCCACATCCCAAAACACCCCCCGTTTCCACCCACACCCCCAGTTCCAACACCATCCCCTTCCCCCAAAAAACCCCCCCCAAAACACCCCCCCGTTTCCAACCCCAACATCCAATCTCCCCACCACCAAAACACCCCCTTCCCCACCATCAACACCCCCCATTTCCCCCCACCCAACACCCATCCCCCCCACACAACACCCTCCCCTTCCCCCCACCCCCAACACCATCCCCTTCCCACCCCCAAAAACCCCACCCCTTCCCCCCACCACCAACACCCACCCCCTTCCCCACCACCAAACCCCATCCCATTCCCCCCCCACAAACCCACCCCCCCCCACCCCCCAACACCCCCCCCCTTCCCCCACCACCAACACCCCCCCCCTTTCCCCCCCCACCAACACCCCCCCCTTTTCCCTACCCCAACACCCCCCCCCTTCCCCCACCACCAACACCCACCCCCTTCCCCACCCCCAAACACCACCCCTTCCCCCACACCAACACCCACCCCCTACCCCACCATAATATCCTCCCCCCCCCACCACCAACACCCACCCCCCCCCCCCCAAACCCCCACCCATTCCCCCCACCCCCAAAACACTCACCCACTTCTCCCCCACCAAACCACCCCCTTCCCCCCCCAAATAACAACCACCCCGGCCCTTCCCCCCCCACCAACCCCCACCCCCTTCCCCCACCACCAATACCACCCCCCTCCCCACCTACCAACACCCACCCCCTTCCCCCCATACCAACACCCCCCCCCCTTTCCCTACTTCCCCCCAAACGCCCCAAAACGCCGCCCGACGCCCCAAAACTTTTTTTTAAACATTTCTCGCCTTTTTGGTTTTGATAGTGTGCAAACCTTCTTGGAAAAGGGCAAGCTTTTTGCTGCACCAAAAGGAGCATTGTATACCAACCATATCCCCCCCAAAAAAGATCTATCAAAAAACACCAAATTCTTAAGACATTTTATCTCTGTGTTACGTGCTTCTGGATTAGCGGGGAAGAGACCACCTTCAGTGAGCACGAGCCGTGGGCACGTCTGCCATTGCCAGCAGCGTTTTCGAAGTCGGGGAAATTTACAGATTTGATTGCGGTTTTTAAAAAAAAAAGGCTGACTGGATGCAAGAAGTGACAACATTGTTGATACATCGATAAGGGCTTACTTGACTCAGCAAACGGAAATGATGAAATGATCTGGACGATTACTTTCATGAGCGTGTCGCGTGTCCCAAACATAATCATTACTACTCATTATTACTATTTTCGTCACTACAATTACCATAATCACCATCATTGCTGTAATCATAATCATAAATCTTTAATATTATTAGTAACATTAGTATCGCAACCCTTGTCTGACCGTCATCATTATCAGCAATAGTATCAGCATTGCCTTGACGACCATGACGACCACTACAGTCATGATTTCAACTTTGTTTATAGGCTTCCAGTCACCCCCAAAAACCCCCCATTTCTTCCTTTTGAGAAATTCCGTGCCTTGGGTTTACACTAAATACCTAATGTCTATTTTCTTCAATAAATTAAGACAAATAGCCAAAGAGCCAATATGTTCTTTGCTTGCAGCCAACATCACAACATCGACTACTAATATACAAGAATCAGAACAATTATATCTGATAACACTAAAGAAAAGACGTTCAAGACTAAAAAGTAACAAATACGCTGGGTTTCCAGGTTCCCCATTACCATAGCAGGAACACTGACAGTAAACTCCATTTTATTTATTATTTTTCTGTTATATTTTCAAAATTCCCTCATTTATCTATTTAAAGTTCATGTGTGTGTGTGTTGTATGTGGGGTTGTTGGGTGTGTGTGTGTTGTGTGTGGTGGGTGGTGTGTGTGTTTGTGCGTGTGTGTGTGTGCGTGTGGGTACGGTGGTGTGTGTGGTGCGCGTGCGTGTGTGTGTGGTGTGGTGGTGTGTGTGTGTGTGTGTGGTGTTGTGGTGTGTGTTTGTGCGTGGTGTGTGTGGTGTGCGTGTAGTGTGTGGTGTGTGTTTTGGGGCGTGGGGCGGCGTATGTTGTGTGTGTGTGTGTGTGTGTGTGTGTGTGTGTGTGTGTGTGTGTGTGTGTGTGTGTGTGTGTGTGTGCCATTGCATTACGACACTGGAGTGTCGTACCCACAAAGAAACGCATCAAGAAAAACACACTTTTTTCATAATTAATCAAGCATCAACAATATCAACAATCATACATATCATCGCGGCGAAATAGTAAAAATAGTATAGTAGAGAATATTTATAGTAGTAGTAGTAGTAGTAGTAGAGTAGTAGGGTTTAGTATTTGTGTAGTGTAGTAGTGGTAGTGTAGTAGTAGTGTAGTAGTAGTAGTAGAGTAGTGTAGTAGTTGGTAGGTATAGTTGTAGTAGTAGTAGCAGTGTAGTAGTAGCAGTAGAGTAGTAGTAGTAGTAGTAGTAGTAGTTGTAGTAGTAGTAGTAGTAGTAGTAGTAGAGTAGTAGCAGTAGTATAGTTGTGTAGTGTAGTAGAGTAGTATTAGTAGTAGTAGCAGTAGCAGTTAGTAGTAGTATTTGATAGTAGTAGGAGATAGTAATAGCAAAAATGTAGTAGTAGTAGTAGTGTAGTGTAGTGTAGTGTAGTGTAGTAGTAGTAGATAGTGTAGAGAGTAATATTAGAGTATAGTAGTAGTAGTAGTAGTAGTAGTAGTAGTAGTAGTAGTAGTAGTAGTAGTAGTAGTAGTAGAAAGTCTAAGTCAGTGCTCCTCAACCTTTTTTTGATGTCGTGACCCCTATTTAGTGATTTGGTAAGAGCTGTCCCCCACAATTTTTTTCTTTTTAAAAACCCACGGTTTACTTCAAAATTAACTAATATTCTACAAAATAATAGGTGGGAAAAGCAGCTTCACTCTCTTTTTAAATGTAAGTGTACATTTTTTCTGTAAAATAAAAGGGCAGTCTAAAACTATAAATAACAAGGAAAAATTAAATACTTTGGGAATTACCGGCAAATGCATGTTTCTTCGGGAAAACCCAAGTAAAATACACCTAATATGCTTTATTTTTGGAACCCAGAAAACAAAGCTTTTTCCACAAGAAAAAAAAAATCAGGGGCGGGGCTCTGTTGCAATTTGCTGCTATCAGCTTAAATGAGCATAGAAAATTTTTCAAGTGCAACCCGAAAAAGAGGACCAATTTCAAAAATGGCTTTCCTTTTCTGTGCCTTTATTAAAACTAAGCTGAAAAATTTTGCCGACACCACATGATTTGTGGAGGCAGGCATCAGGCAGGAAACCTAGAATGAAACATAGGAGGCTTAATTTTTTGAAAGTGCTTTTTAAAGAAAAATCCAAATGAAGCCCCCAATTGGCTGGCATCAGAATGATCAGTTCATCATGTGGAAAGTCTGAGGTTCTTGGAAATAGAAGTAAAGGGTTTTCCTGCTAAAGTCAATCAATCTTTATCATTAGGGGATCCCCCGGGGGGGGCGCGTCCCCCTCGCCCACCCTGGGGCGCCACTCCCGGGGGTCCCCCACGTGCGAGTTCCAGCAGGTCCTTTCCCATACCAAGCAGCTTCGACAAGGACATCAACTGCCCCAGCCCCGAGCCTTTTGGGCGCCCCTTGGGCCCCTCCACGCCCGGATTGTCTTACGATACAAACCGAGAGAAGGATCGGTTTTAGGGGGAGGGCCACATGCCCATATAGCCCAAGTTGGGTGACGATATGCAGGTAATAGGCCTCATTTGTCCACGGTGCAATCGTGATTGACACGTAATCATCCGCGATACCCCAGATTCTGCGAAGACACTTATTACCAAAGGCATTTTTCGTTCTTTAAGTATATTTTGGTCCATGTCTCACCCATGAGTAGGACAGGGACACAAGTGACTTTAAGATCCGGTCTTTTTCCTCCTGACAGGTACCCCAACGCCCCAAAACCCCGCTGAGCGAGTCCTAACACCGAGGGGGTATGCCAACCGCCGTAAGATTCTTTACTGACCCACCGATTAGGACGCGACCAAATGTAAAAAATTTCCAAGATCTCAATGTCCTGCCACACGCATGAAAGACGTACTCTTTTATCTAGTAAGTCTCCAAAAAAAACCTGGACCTGGTTTGAGCCAGGAGACCCCAAGTCCCCAAAAGGGTTTGCCCCTCGTGCAGCGCCTCGGACCACACAGGGGCTCCCGCGATCAGCAAAGATTTGCATCACGGAAAAAAAAGATCAGTGATTGGGTTTTCCGCGGATGCTCCCCAACACTTTTATCTACAACCTTGTCCAAAACCCAGTCCCTACAAAGCGTTGAAAAGTGATGGGAAGGACAACCCTTGCCTCACCCGATTACAGGAAAAAAGTGGATACACCTGCTCACACTTTACAGCACTCGTCCCCGAATACAGACCCGTTACAAAGTCAGGTTTGGTAATCCCGGGGGACATTCGACCTCAGTGTCGCTTTCGCACACTATGTGCCAGCCCCTGCCAGCAAACCATAGAGTATCAAAGACTTCAAAAAACAGAAAAACCCTGTTTTACATTTCTTTTCTTTTTTCACTGCAGTTTAAACAAAATTTTTTTCCCCCATATTGAAAAAAAAACCTTTACCCTTTTTTTTTACCCTATATTTATTTTCCCTATCTATACGGGAAAGTGGGTGATTCGCCACCCACCTGTCCCCCCCAGGACAGCCCCCGTTTTCCCCCCCTCATCAGTCTCGCCCCCTTTAGGTGGATCGTCCCCCCAGGTTGAATAGCATGGCTAAGTGGGTTTAGAAAATCCCCAATAGGTTAATTAATGGGGGGGGTGGTTTGTGGAGGGTTGGGTTAAGTATAAATTTTAGTTTATATTAAAAATTTTTATTGGGGGGTTATTTTATATATAGGTTTTTATTAAAAGTAAAAATTAAAAAAGTAGTAGTGTAGTGTAGTGTAGTAGTAGTAGTAGTAGTAGTAGGAAATAGTAGTAATAATAATAATAAAGTAATAGTAGTAGGTTTGTAGTAGAGTAGTGTAGTATAGTAGTAGTAAAAGTAGTAGAGTAGTAGTAGTAATAAAGTAGTATAGTAAAGTAATAGTAGTATTATAATAGAGTAGTAGTAGTTAGTAGAGATAGTAGTATAGTATAGTAATAGTAGTAGAGTAGATTAATAGTAATAGTATTTGTATAGTAGTAGTAGTGTAGTAGTAGTAGTGTAGTAGTAGTAGTTAGTAGAGTAGTAATGGTAATAGTGGTATTAATGTAGAGTAAATAGTTTGTGTAGTGTAGTAGTAATATGAGTAGTAGTAGTAGTGAGTAGAGTTTGTAGTAGTAGTAGTGGGAAATTTGTTTTAGTAGTAGTGGTATAATTAGTGTAGTAGTAGTAGTAGTAGGGTATAGTAATATAGTAGTAGTATAGTAGTTAGTATAGTAGTAGCATAGTAGTAGTAGTAATAGTAGTAGTAAATAGTGGTAAAATTAGTAGTAATAGTGTAGTATATAGTAGAGTAGTAGTATAATGTAGAGTAGTAGTAGTAGTAGTAGTATAGTAGTGTAGTAGTAATAGTAGTAGTAGTAAATTTTTATTTTTTTTATTATATTATTATTTGTAAGTATTTAAATAGTAGTAGTAGTAGTAGTGTGTAGTAGTAAGTATAGTAGTGTAGTAGCAGTAAGGTTATAGTAGTAGTAGTGAAATTAGTAGTAGTAATAGTAGTGTAGTAATGGATAGTAGTAGTAGTAGTAGTTAGTGTAGTAGTAGAGTAGTAGTATAGCAGTAGTAGAAAAGTGTAGCTTTAGTAGTAGAGTAGTAGTAGTATAGTAGAGCGTAGTAGTAGCAGTAGTAGCAGTGTAGTAGTAGTAGAAGTAGTAGTATAGAGTAGTAGTAGCAGCATGTAGCAGTAGTGTAGTAGTAGCAGTGTGTAGCAGTAGTAGTAGTAATAGTAGTAGTAGTAGTTAGGAGTAGTAGTGTATTTGTAGTAGTAGTAGTAGAGTTTGTAGTAGTAGTAATAGTAGAGTAGTAAATTTATTATTATTATTTTTATTTTTATTATTATTATATTATTATTATTATTATTTATTTGTAGTAGTAGTAGTAGTATAGTGTAGTATAGTAGTAGTAGGTGTAGTAGTAGTAGTAGCAGTAATGGGAGTAGTAGTAGTAGTGGAATTGTATGAATAGTAGTAGTAGTAAAGGTAGTAGTGTAGTAGTAGTAGCAGTAGTAGTAGCGTAGTAGCAGTAGAGTAGTAGTAGAAGTAGTAGTAGTAGCAGTAGTGTAATGGTAGGAGTAGTAGAGTGCGTGTAGCAGTAGTATAGTAGTGTAGTAGTAGTAGTGTAGCAGAGTAGCAGTAGTAGAAGAGTAGTAGCAGTAGTAGCAGTAGAGTGGTTTGAATTTGTTTGTAATAGTAGTAGTAGTGAGTGCAGTAGTAGCAGTAGTATAGTAGTAAGTAGTGTAGTAGTAGTAGGTAGTAGCGTAGTAATAGTAGTAGTAGTAGCAGTAGTAGAAGAGTAGTAGTAGCAGTAGTAGTAGAGCAGTAGTAGCAGTAGTAGAAAAGTATAGTTTTGGGAAACAAATATGAAAACACGAAAAAGACGGGGGCGGAAGATAAAAAAAACTAACGAATAAATAATAATAGGATAATTTATGATATTTTTCAAATCAATTATTGATGGTATTATCGATAATAATTAATTACGTTCCCACAAAACAGATGACAAACACACACTGCCTTTTTCGGGGTCGATGCCAATAGCAGTTTTTCAATGCTCGCAACACCTCCAACCTTTCTGAATCAACATGGGACTTTTCAGCAGGGAAAAAAAGAAATGAAGGGAATCCCCAAACCCTGATAGAAAAAAGAACAAAACTTTCAATGCAGCACAATGCTCTTAAAAATTTTACCCCCGAAAAAAATGTACAGCGAAAAGAACAAAACTAAAAAGAAAAACAACAAGCCAAAAGTTGTGATATTTCTTTTAAATTTGCCCCAGAGTTAAAAAAAAAAATAAAAACCACATAGTTTTAAAAGTGACCCCGTAGTTTTGTATAGTTTGTGGGTTGGACGGCTATATCAGGAACTGTGAAGGGCTTCCGCCTTGGCAGGGCATGGTGCCGAGGGTGGGGGGAGAGGGACGGGGGTGAGGAGGAGGGGGTGGGGAAGCAAAGCAGGGTAAATGAAGGAGGAAAGGAAAGGGGAAAGAGAGCAAAGATGATAGGGAAAAAAAAAAGAAAGAAATTGAGTGCGGGAATTAATTTCCCTCGAGAAGAGGGAGAGAGAGAAGGGGGAGAGAAGAGAGAGAGAGAGGAGAGAGAGAGGAGAGAGAGAGAGAGAGGGGGAGAGAGAGAGAGAAGAGGGGAGAGAGAGGGGAGGGGAAGAAAAGAGAGGGGGGAAGAGAAAAGAGGGGTAGAGGAGAGGGGGAAAAGAGAGAGAGAGAGAGAGAGAGAGAAAAGAGAGAGAGAGAGAGGAGGAGAGAAGAGAGAGGGGAGAGAGAGAGAGAGAGAGAGAGAGAGAGAGGGGTAAGAGAGAGAGGAGAGGGGAGAGGGGGAGAGAGAGAGAGAGAGAAAAGGGGGTTGATACTTGAAAGTTTTTTGTGGCTTGGTTTTAATCCCAACGGGGTCATAATAAATTCCTCCCAGTCGAAAAGCCAGGGTTTCCATTAAGCCCAAGCTTTTGGTGGGGGACCCAGGCTATAAATAATGTCCTTGTCTCTCGTGGACAAAAGGGGCTTTTGATACACTTTTGACACACCTAATAATTTTAAGTAAAGAAGTGATGCAACAAAAACCCTTTAAAAATAATAATGATAATAAAAAATAAAAATAAACGCTAAAAATTTTTTTCTAAGAAGAAGAAAATGATAAAAACCAATAATGATAACTATGATAAATAGTGAAAATCATCAAAAAAAATATAATGGGAAATTAATGGCCCAAAAAAAGGCCCTAATAAAAATAAAATTTTTTTTAATAATATTAATAGTGATAAAAAGGATATCGATAAAACAATGAGAAAAAAAAATCTCTATTAAAATAAAAATTTAAAATTTGATAATAATAGTCAAAATGTAAAATAATATCACTACTGAATATAAAATTTAATAATGAAAAAATTAATGAATTTATAATAAGGATAAGATAAAAAGATCCCGGGGGAAAAATCGGATATTTCAATAACAAAAACAGTAAGATTGATGTTTGTTTAAAGTAGATTTTTTAAAAAAAAAAAAAAAAAAAAATTCAAACTTTTAATATATGGAAAATTCAAAATTAAATTGCAGGACTAATAACCATTGCCAAACAGGGCCCTGTACCAAATATATACAGGAAATCTTTTTTATAGCCATAAATATACACTTTACACACATATACATATGAAACCCACACTTTCAGTTTAACTTTTACATATATACACATAACATATACACCATGTAAAAGGGGCATACACCCCACACACATACACACCCCAAAACATATTATCACACCCCCCACATAAATCAAAACCCCCCACACATTGAATAACAAAAGTACAAAAATTAAATATTTCCGTTTGGGGTTTTTTTTTCCCTTGAATATTTCTGCCCTTCCCCTTGTATCTAAACGAGTGAAGTGCCGGGGGAATTTTTTACACGCTCCTGCAGGGTGCCCCAAACCCCTTGGGCCCCCCCCAAAAAATTGACACTTTTTTGGTGCTTTTGTGATGGCTCAAAGGGGGGAGTTTGGGTTTATTTTTTCCCGTGGGGTGTAAATAGTGGGAGACGGTATCTGAAGCCCTTTTCAACGGGTGAATATAAAAAAGCTTTGTACACCAAAAAACAGGTTTGAAGGGGGTTGGGAATTTTCATAAAATTGATGTCTTATTTTCAAAAAAGAGGGATTTTTGGTGGGCCCATACTTTTTTTGGTGATACGGGGGTCCCGGTTTGAACCTTTTCTGGGCAATGACTAGGTTATCAAAGTAAGTTTTGGGTGTGCCCCCCCATACTGTTGAAAAATAAAACCTATAGGGTTTAAACAACTGACAGGTATATTTGTTTTTAAACCCTTGGGTTTTAATAACTGTCCCCACCCGTAAAATTTTCCCAAATATTTTAAAAATTTTTTATTCTTACATCATCAAATGGATTTCCCCAATTTTTAGTTTACTGTTATTGTTTTTCCCTAAAAACTGTTTTTCCTTTAAAATTTGGGTTTTATCTCACGGCCCCCAAATTTTAAAATTTTTCCCAAAAATCGGGGGTTGTTTTCCTATTTTGAGTGTGATATCATGCAGTGTGTTTTAGAGATTTTTAAGGGGAAATTTTTGTTCTCAAAAACCCAGTTTGATAGTTTCCCCTATTTCTGTTTTCCCAGAGAAATTCTTATTTCATAAAAATCTTGGCCCTTAGGAAGATGGTAGTGTCGTCAGAAAAAAAGTAAAAAATTAATCTATTTTTAAACTACGTGTTATATCTTTTATATTACCCAAACTAATATTGGCCTAAAAGGGACCCCTGGGGTACCCCGCGGGCTAATGGATCTCTGGTGGAGACTTTTTTTTCCATAAAAAAGGGTATTGTTTTCTTTGCCCTTTAAGTCACCGGGAAAACCATTTTTGAATCCCGGGCCAAACGGATCCCATAAACAATTAATTTCTGTGGGCCAAAATATTATGAGGGTTTGGTATAAAAGGGTTTACCCCCGGTCAAAAAAAAACCACCCCACTGGTTCATTTTTTTACCCAAAGGGCAGATTTAAAAAATTTTGGGAAAAAGGTGGTGTAGTAGTCCCAACCTGTGGCGGGGCCGGGCCCCCAAACCTTCTGGGACCTTTTTAATAGGGAATGCTGAGTAAGATCATGAATTACTCTTATGACGGAATTTTTCTTTAATTACTCTTATGACGGAAATTTTTTTTCAAAGTTTTGACTGAAGTTTGGGAAAGAATTGCTATTGCCCGGTCTTTATTGTGTAGGGTTGCGGGGGGCCCCTTTTTTATAGATAAAAAATTACTTTTGAAATCGGGGTAAGTGCTTTAAAAAGGGAAACCCCTCTTTAAAGGATGTATTTATGATAATTTTTAAGGGAAAAGGGGGAAAGATTTCATCACAATTCTTTTATTATATTAATATAAATGTAAACAGGGCCCTGGTGAGTTACTTTAAGTTTTTTGAATTAGGGACTTTTTTTCTGGTTTTGGTAGGTCTTTGAAAAAATGAAAACTGAGTGGATTCGGGGAAGGAACCCTTTTATATAAAACGGGAGTTGATCTTACTTGTCCCCGGGGTGTTCCCCACATTGAAAAAGTATCGTTAAATCCTTGTGCTATAGCCTCGCTTTTTTGACGTTGTTCTGTTGTCTTTGTAGTGTGAGGGAAAGGGTGGAGGCTAGGTTCCCTTATTTTTTTCCCCATGACCCTGTTTATATTTTTCCCAAAGTGTTTTTAAGGTTTCCTGCATTATCTTTGATTTTTTTGGTGCGTAACCCTTTCTTTTTGGGCTTTTCTTATTGTGCTTTTAGCTAAATTTCCCTAACCTCCGATTGAGGGGAGAGAGAGGAAAAGAGAGGAGAAGAGAGAGAGGAGAGGGGGAGAGAGAGAGAGAGAGAGAGTTTCTTTATAGTTTTTTCTTTTTTACAAAAACATGGGCAAGGCAACAACTGCCCCCAACAACCCACCAGCTGCCAAAGGCAAATTTCCCTCTCTTCCATTACTCTCACTCCCACTCCCCGGTCTCAAACTCTTTTTTTTCCCCCACTCTCCCACTACCATTTTCCCCCTTTTTCCCCCTCTTTCCTCCCTCCCTTCAAGTTTTCCCCTTTCCCCTCCACTAAACTCGTCCCCCCCTAAAACCCCCCCAATCCCTCCTCCCCCTCAGCCCCCCCCAAAGGGGTCCCAGACATAACTACGCAGGGTTTTTGGGTTTAAAACCCGGGGTGTATTGTGGGAAAGGGCCCGGGTTGCCGCGGGGGGACCTAGGGAAGGGGAAAACTCCCCGGCGATGGAAGAATTTCGATTTTTTTTTTGCGGGGAAATTGATTTTCCAGTGCTATTTTTCATGCCCCTTTTCTCGCTGACAACACTATAGAAAAACCCTGAGGTAAGGCTGATGTGCAGACCCTTTTAAACCAAAAAAACAGAGTCATAACAGACCCTCGTAAAAAGGTAACCCAACTGGTAGGACGTAATGTGTCCCTCCCCCTTTTTCTTATTTTCTTAATGAGACTCTGTTTGTGACTTTTTTCCCTGGTTTAGAACCATTTGCATATAAAACCACCCCCCTCAGGTCTTCTCTATGTTTTTCAGCTAGCAGGGAAAATATACCCCTTTGGAAAAATAAATTTTCGCCCAAAACAACCGAAATTTTTTCTTTCCGAGTTTTCCCTTTTTGAGGTTGTACATATTCAGGGTTAATGTTTTAAAAAAACCTTTTTAAATTGATTTCCCTTTTGTTTTTTTTTTTTCCCCTCATAATAATAAGTGGGTCCCTCTTGGTTTAAGTTTTTTATTTTGACGACCCAAAGGGAATATTTTTTGAGTCTATACCCCCCACAACCTTTGCTTTGATTTATCTTATTTTCCCCACCCATAAAAAAAGTTGCAAAAACCCACGGTGAATTACCCCCCCTTCCCCTCATGTTTTATCCCGGGTACTGTGGGTTCCCGTATTTTTCTCCCTACAAAATGGGGAAAACCGCCGAGGGAAAATGGCGGGGTTTAGTTTTTGTTTTGTTTTATCTCTTTACCCCATCCACAAAAAATTTGGCAAAACCCACGGTGAATTCCCCACCCTTGCCCCCAGGAAACCTGGTACTCTCGCTCCCAAAAATGTTTCGCCTACATAAATGGGGGGAAAAACTCGCCGACGGTAAGGTTAGGTTAGGGAATAATGGACGAGATTCGCGGCGTTTTCAGAGAAAGACTTTTTTTTCGGGCCTACAATAGGGCTTTTTTTAATGGAATAGTTTTTTTTGCCCAAACTTTTTTTAAAAAAAAAAAAAAAAAAAATTAAAAAAACCTAACCTTATGGGTTTTTTTAATAAAACCTAACATTCCCTTTAACCCAAACAAAGTATCCCCTAACCTAACCTTATGGGTTTAATTTTAAAACCAAAAAGCCCCAAGATTCAGTTTTTTTAAGGGAAAAAAGGGTTACCTTTAAATTCTTTTTTTTTAAAATGTTTTTTATGGGTATGTACAAAAAAAAAAACATCTCATTAGAAAAAGCACATATTTTTGGGCCCAAAAAAAAATGTCGGTGTCCTAAAAACACCGCGAAACTCTCGTCCATTAAACCGGGTTAGGTTACCGTTGGGTTTTACCGTTAGGTTAGGTCAGTTGGGTTTAAGGAAATTCAAAATCACAGGAAAAAAGTTTTTATTTTATCCATACTTTACTCACCCCATAACACCTTTAACCCGGCTCCCCCCCCACATTCCTCCCAGTCTACTCTGCATATTTTTTGGTATTAGCCCCGAGACACCGAACCCCATTTTTGGTTTGGACGAAACTTTTTTTTTCTGGTGGGGTTTTTATGTGTTTTGAATAAATGCTAATAATTTCTGTGGCAATTTTTATTTTTTTTTTTTTTTTTTTTTTTTTTTTTTATTTTTTTTTTTTATTTTTTTTTTTTTTTTTTTTTTTTTGTTTTTTAGGTAAAGGTTGGGTTTAGGTTTAGGTTAAAAATTTTTTTGGTTTTTTTTTAAAAAAAAAAAAAAAAAAAAAAAAATTGCGAAAACGGTTAGCAGATTCTTTCAAACACATAAAAACACCCCAAAAAAAAATAATTTTCCACCAAAGGGATTGGGTGAAAAATCTGGACTAATACCAAAATATGCAAGAAAGACTGGGGGGGGAAATTTGGGGGGAGTTTGCATTTTTTAAAGAGTGTGTATGGAGTGGAGTATGAAATGCTTTAATAATAAGCTTTTCCTGTGTTTATAAAAAACCAAACCCAAACTGATCTTTACCTACCTAACCTGGAAATAATGGACGAGATTTTCCCGCGGTCTTTTCAGGGGACCCGCCTTTTTTTTTTGGCCCTAAAATAGGTGTTTGTTCAAGGGGAGATGTTTTATTTTGTACTTTCCCATAAAAAAAAATTAAAAAAAAAAAGAATTTTATGGTGCCTTTTTCCTTTTTAAAACCCACGGGAATCGGGGTCTTTTGGGTTTTTAAATTTAAAAACCTTATAAGGTTGGGTTGGTATATTTTGGGGTTTAAAGGGTAATATTAGGTTTCTTTAAAACCTAAAAGGTTGGGTTGTTTCATTTTTTTTTTGTTTTTTTTTTTAAGGGGTTTGCGCAAAAAAAAAAAACTATCTCCATTAAAAAAAGCACCTTTTGTAGGCCAAAAAAAAACATTCTGTGTCTCTAAAAAAACCCCGCGGCAACTCTCGTCCATTTTTACCCCTAACCCAAACCCTTACCCCGGCGAGGTTTCCCTTTATTTATGTAGGGACGAGCATTTCGGTAGACAGAGTACCAGGGACCATGAAGGGGAAGGATTTGGGGAATGTCCCGTGGGTTTTTTGGGAACTTTTTTATGGATGGGCAATAAGATAAATCAAAGAAAGTTTGGGGATGTTGGTATTTGGGCTCAAAAGTAAATTAATTGGGTCGTCAAGAAAAACTTAAACCCCAAAATGTACCACTAATTTTTTTATGAGAAAGCCAAAAAAAGGGAAATAATTAATTTAAAGGGATTTTAATACTACATAACCCTTAAAAATGTAAAAACCTACCAAAAAGAAGACTACGACGATAAAAAAATTTTGAAATTGTTTTGGGCGAAATGAAAATTCCCTGCTATATTTCCCTGTCGCTGACAACATAGAGAAACCTGAGGGGGATGGTTGGGTTGCAAAGGGTTCTAAACCCGGAAAACAGTCACAGCAGAGTCTCATTAAGAAGTAAGAAAATGGTAGGGGGCACCTTAATACCCACCAGTTTTCTTACCTTTTTACGAGGGTTGTTAAAGACTCTGTTTTTTTTTGGTTAAAAAAATCTTTCCATTACCATTACCTCAGGTTCTTTTTAATTTGTTGTCAGCGAGAACGGAGCACTGTAATATGAACCCGGAAAATTTAAATTTTGCGCAAATAACTCGAAATTTTTTCCATTGCCGTAGTTTTCCCTTCGTAGGTCCACCCCCGGGGGACCCCGCCTTTCCCCCCAATGCCCGATGTAAAACAAACCGTGGAAAAAATAGTTATGGTAGGGGCCAAAATTTAGTGATTCCCAAAACCGGGGGTCCCCGGAACCCTGGGGTTCCGCCCACTGGCGGACTGGGGTTCTCGCGGAACCCCGGGGTTCCGCAAAGGAACCGTTTAAAAAAATTTTTTTTGCTATTACAAAATGACAGGATCTTAATTTAAATTCATAAATTTTCCCACTAAAATTTACGTCACAACACTTTCCAAACCCCAACATACTTTGTAAGTGTCCAGTCAGTACAAGGTATATAGTAAAAGAGAAACAAATAAAAGCATAAATTTAGAAAAAAATGTGTTTTTGTCGGTGCGGGGTACGCCCTTCAAGCCTACTCCGCAAGTTTTGGGGAAAACCCGGGGTTGGGTAGGGGGGGGACGCCCAAACCCCACGAGTTCCCCACGTTTACGACCTCAGGGGGGCCGTTCACAAAATCTTCCCTTTATTTAGTTTTTAGCAGCGCTACCGAGCGAAATGTTTTGTTAATTAAAACTCAAACCCGTTAAAATTAGTCTGTAAAGGATTTTAAAGGGCTGCAGCATGTTTAAATATTTTAAAAAAAAAAAGATGTCAGGGAGAGGAGGCAGTTTAAAGAAGAATCACAAATACCACAGCCAAGTAAATAAAGGGAAAAATGAGTGATGTTAAAAAAAGCGGGCCTTTTCAATGACAGTTACCCCGGCCATTGGCTTTACAGGGGCGGAAAGAAAAATGTCCACTTCCTTTGTTTCATTGTTTGTGGGGAAAAGCTCGCTAACAAGCTATGGCCCAAACCAAATTTTGCGACACTTAAATAATAACACAGCCACTTTCAAATAAAACCCCTGGATTTTTTTCGAAGGGCTCTTTTGGGTTCCAACAGAAAAAAAAGAAAAGTGTTTTGGAAAAAAAGGTAACCACAGGATTAAGGGCCCCAAAAAGCAAGCTATTTATGGGTGAGCTAGTTGGCCCAAAAAAATGAAAATTCAAAACTATTTTCAGAAAAACCAATAATGCCTGCTGCAAAATAAATTTTGAAAACCAAAGCTAGGGGAAGAAGCTGAAAGTGAAATTTAAACAAGGTTTTCCCCCTTTTTGATAATACAATTTGAGGGGGTGTTTTGGGCCTGTCCAACAATTTTTTCTGGTATTTTGTCTGAAAATTTTGCAAAATAACCAAATTTTTCTCCCAAGTAGATGAGACAAACTGTATAAAATGGTAAAACTCGCCCGCTGGCATTTTTTTACTATTTGAAATGAAGGTGAAATAATGGAAAAAATTTTTTTTGCTGTAAAAAACTGCCCGAAAAATACCAAAGGCCCCCGACATTTTCAACATCTTGTCCTTTTCCTGGAGTTTGTGGTTTTTCATGGGAAACCCATGGGGTTGGAAACTGCAATGATGGTGCTCCCAAAGTAAGGGTCAGTACAAGGCTTTTTATACGGTGGAAGAAAAAAACCTTTTAAGGCATAAAAATTTTCTGCTTTCTCCAACCCAAAGTTCCCGGTTTTTAAAAACTATTGGGGATGAATTTTAAACAAATTTCCTTTATATAAATGTTTAACATGGTCAACTTTATAAAACAGCGCCCCCCCTGAAGTCTCGCATATTTGCCCAAAGGGTTTTTGTGAAAACATGCAAAAAAAGATCACGGGACGCCTCTCCACACACAGAGGCTCCATGGGGTTTTCCCGAGGTAAATTTTGAAAAAGGGTATTCGGCGCGACAGGAAAATGCTGCCTTTTTTTTTCAAAAAAGGGGGGGAAAAAATAAATCCAGTTTCTGTGAAGTCCGGAAAACTACAAACTGGGGAATGAAACTAAACATATTTAGCAGATATTTTTCAGCATTTAAATAAATTGAACACCAGCATGCGGGTGCGAAGGGGAAAAAATTTTGACTTCCACAGACGAAATTTTTGCAAATTTTAAAAAATAAAATCGTGTTTGGAAAAAAAACACCTTTCAAAAAGGAAAAACGAAATGTTTCCACTCCACTCAAGTTTTAAAATCAAACTGGGTTTTGAAAAAAGTCATTCCATTAAATTTAAAATCTTTGGGGTCACTGTCAGAAAAAATTCCAAAAAGTAATTTTCCCCCCCCTTGTCATCAGATACGTATGACTGGGTGGGAAAAAACCCCCTTTACTGAGTTTTTTCACCAAACAAAAAATATTTAGTCTGCCCAAAAAGAGGAAGAACTGGGGTGAAATAAGTGCGATCGAAACCCTTTAAAATGAATGTAAGAAGATCACTTTACAAATTTTTTGGTTTTAGCAAAGCAAGGGGTACCCTGTCATCCAGTAAAAACATTGCATTTTTACTCCGTTTTTAAAATTCTTTTCCCCTGTGAAAAAGCTTTCTCATGCCCGAAAAATCATTAAAGCAAATCAAGAATTGGGCTCCTGTTGGTTTGAGGAAGAACTTTGGGGTTGTATCTGTCAAAAATTCTGCCAAGAATTTTCACAGATACGGGAAAAAGAAACAAGCCCCAAATGTCACACTGAAAGGGAATCCCGACATTTTTTGACTTATTTGTGTGAAAATCTCAGGGCATGGGATGGAAAGTAATTTCATATGAATTTTATTGCTCAAAGAACTTTTTTAAAAAAAAATAAAATGTTTTTAAAAATATTTTTAAAATTTTATATAATATATATATATATATAATATATATTTTAATATATATATATATATATAATAATAATAATATATATAAAATATATATAATATATATATATAATATATATATATAAAATATATATTATAATAATATATATATATTTTATATATATAATAGTTTTAAAACTATTATAGGGGTTCCTTGGGGAAAATTTAACCCCCCCCCCAAAGATTTCAGGGGTTTTCCCCCAAAAGGGGTCAAAGGGGGGAATCACTGCCTTTTCATACCCCCCTCGCCTCTTTTCTACTATCTCCCTCTCTCTTCCTTTTCCCTCTCTTCCCGCCTTCCCCCACTTTCAAACATCAACAAATTTTTACTCTCTCTCCCCTCTTTTCCCTCTCTCTCTCCCTCTCTCTCTCTTCTCTCTCTCTCCCCCTCCTCCTCTTCTTCTCCCCTCTCTCTCTTCCTCTCTCTCCCCTCTCCCCTCTTTTCTCTCTCTCTCCCTCTCTCTCTCTCTTCTTTTTTTTTTTTCCTTTTTTTTTTCGTTTTTTTTTTTTTTTGGTTTTTTTAAGATTTTTTTTTTTTTTTATTCATTTAAAAAGATTGGGGTTTTTCTATTGGGTTTAAATTCCATATTTTCACCAAAAAAAATGTTATATTTTCAAAAAAAGGGCCCCCGACCCGGTTTCCCTTTTTATGTTATTAGGGATTTGCTTTCAGGTCCTATAAAACTTCGGCTTATTTGGGCCCGACTTTATCAATATAGGTTTAAAATGTTCATATGTTTCAAAAAAATAAAGGCCAAAATAAAAAATCAATATCAATTCTCTCTCTCTCTCCCCTCTCCCCTTTTCCTTTTCTCTCTCTCTCTTTCCCCTTTTCTCTCTCTCTCTCTCTCTATTCTATCTCCCCCTCTCGCCCCTTTTCCCTTTTGGGTAGGTTTTGAAACTAACGAGGGGAAAAGTCAAATGAGAGAAATTTGGCAGAAAACCCCCAAAGCCGGGTGTCTCACTACAGAAACAAAAGGTTCCCCGTTTTAGTTTTAAAGGGTAATCCCCACGCGCAAAAGGGTGGGTGGCTCGGGACTATCAAGATTCTCCGCGACTGTGACGGACATAAGTAAAGCTGAGCGGAGATTGCGTGTCCCTGCGTGATCAGGCCCCTGGGTGAAAAACAAAAAAAATAACACGGGAAAAAATAGACAAAAATATACATTAAAGTAAGGTTTTTTTTCCCTAAAAACTGAAAAATCTTTATTATTTTCTGTATTACGGGTTTCTTTGACTTTTTAATGACTTTTTGTTTGGTTGGGCTAAAAAAAAAAAAAAATGTTTCTCCCAGTGTCCATTTTCTTTTCGGGAAACTTTTATTTTACTTCCCTATTTTTCTTTTTTAATTCCTCCTCCTCCTCCCCCTCCCCTCCTCCTCCCCCCTTCCCCCCCCTTCCTCCTCTCTTCCCCTCTTTCTCCCCTTCTCTTCTCCATCTCCTGCCCCAACCCTACCTCCGCACATCTTTTAAAACTTTTCCCAAAATTTTTTCTCTCCCCCTTTTCCCCCCTGCCCCCTCTCTCCCCAACCCCCTCTCCTCTCCCCCTTTTCTCTATTTTTCCCCCTCTCTCCCCTCTCTCCTCTCTCTCTCTCTCTCTCTTTTTCTCTCTCTCTCTCTCTCTCCCCTCTCTCTCTCTCCCCTCTCCCTCCCTACCCCCTCTTTCTTTCTTTAGGCAATTTTTTTGTGGATTTTTGGGGGGTGTTTGGGGGGGGGGGGAAGGGAAAAGGGGGGAAGAGAAGGGAAAAGGGGAAAGGGAAAGGGGAAGGGGAAAGGGAAGGGAAAGGGGGTAGAGGGGAAGGGAAAAGGGGGGGGGAGGGGAAAGGGGAAAGGGGAAGGGGAAGGGGAAGGGGAAAAGGGGGGGAAGGGAAGGGAAGGGAAGGGCAGGGGGGGAAGGGAAGGGAAAGGGGGGGAGGGGAAGGAAAGGGGAAGGGGGGGGGAAGGGGGGGGGGAAAGGGGGGAAGGGAAAGTAGGTAAGGGGGCGCCCCGGTTTTTATTTTTCCTCTTCGTGTTTTGACTTTCCCTCAATATAAGCAATATTTTATAGTTATGACCTGTTTAGTATCCTTGTCCATTAACGAATTTGGTATATCAAGTTACTTTTTCGTAATTTTATGGCAAACAGACTATTTTGTATAGCCTAGGAAAGATGTGGGCTTGAAGGGGTTAAGTCTAGGATACTATTGGGTGTTAGTCTAAGGACCGAACTAATGCACTGTTATGGCCTCCCAGGTGCAATAGCCCAGGGAACAGTGGACACGAGTGTTAACTAAGGAGACGAAGTGGAAGAGGACCTGTGAAGCGATCGATACTAAAACCTTTTTTTTTCCCCTCAGACCGGCCCACACGATCCCGCAGCCCCACGGGAACTGTCCCGTGTGTCCCTGTGGCCAGTCCCCCCCTTGGGCTGATGTGGGATGTCTTTGGGCGACTGGGGGTGAGGGGTAGGGAAAGTCTTTGGAATGACTGGGGGGGATGTTTTGACTGTCTTTTAAGATGGGGATGATGTATGACTGTCTTTGGGCTGACTGGGGCTGGGGTGTTGGGCTGTCCCTTTTACTGGGCTGGGGCTGGTGTATATGTCTTTTACTGACTGGGGCTGAGTGGGATGACTGTCCCTTTTACTGCTTTGGGGGTGAGTGTAGAATGTCTGTTACGAAATGGGGTGAAATTATGACTGTCTTTTTACTGACTGGGGCTGAGTGTATGACTGTCTTTGACGACTGGGCTGAGTGTATGACTGTCTGTGACTGACTGGGCTGTGTATGACTGTCTTTGACTGACTGGGGCTGAGTGTATGACTGTCTGTGACTGACTGGGCTGAGTGTAGACTGTCTTGACTGACTGGGGCTGAGTGTATGACTGTCTGTGACTGACTGGGGCTGTGTGTATGACTGTCTGTGACTGACTGGGGCTGAGTGTATGACTGTCTGTGACTGACTGGGGCTGAGTGTATGACTGTCTTTGACTGACTGGGGCTGAGTGTATGACTGTCTTTGACTGACTGGGGCTGAGTGTATGACTGTCTTTGACTGACTGGGGCTGAGTGTAGGACTGTCTTTGACTGACTGGGGCTGAGTGTATGACTGTCTTTGACTGACTGGGCTGAGTGAGACGTCTTGACTGACTGGGCTGAGTGTAGGACTGTCTTTGACTGACTGGGGCTGAGTGTATGACTGTCTTTGACTGACTGGGGCTGAGTGCAGGACTGTCTTTGACTGACTGCGGCTGAGTGTATGACTGTCTATGACTGACTGGGGCTGAGTGTATGACTGTCATGGCTGACTGGGCTCGTGTATGACTGTCTGTGACTGACTGGGGCTGAGTATGGACTGTCATGACTGACTGGGGCTGAGTGTAGGACTGTCTGTGACTGACTGGGGCTGAGTGCAGGACTGTCATGACTGACTGGGGCTGAGTGTGTGACTGTCATGACTGACTGGGGCTGAGTGCAGGACTGTCATGGCTGACTGGGCTGGTGTGTGACTGTCATGACTGACTGGGCTGAGTGCAGGACTGTCATGACTGACTGGGCTGAGTGTGTGACTGTCATGACTGACTGGGGCTGAGTGCAGGACTGTCATGACTGACTGGGGCTGAGTGTGTGACTGTCATGACTGACTGGGGCTGAGTGTAGACTGTCTGACTGACTGGGGCTGAGTGAGGACTGTCATGACTGACTGGGGCTGAGTGTCTGACTGTCATGACTGACTGGGGCTGAGTGTATGACTGTCATGACTGACTGGGGCTGAGTGGAGGACTGTCATGACTGACTGGGGCTGAGTGTCTGACTGTCATGACTGACTGGGGCTGAGTGTATGACTGTCATGACTGACTGGGGCTGAGTGTCTGACTGTCATGACTGACTGGGGCTGAGTGTCTGACTGTCATGACTGACTGGGGCTGAGTGCATGACTGTCATGACTGACTGGGGCTGAGTGTATGACTGTCATGACTGACTGGGGCTGAGTGTGTGACTGTCATGACTGACTGGGGCTGAGTGTATGACTGTCATGACTGACTGGGGCTGAGTGTATGACTGTCTTTGACTGACTGGGGCTGAGTGTATGACTGTCTTTGACTGACTGGGGCTGAGTGTATGACTGTCATGACTGACTGGGGCAGAGTGTATGACTGTCATGACTGACTGGGGCTGAGTGCAGGACTGTCATGACGACTGGGGCTGAGTGTGTGACTGTCGGTGACTGACTGGGGCTGAGTGGAGGACTGTCATGACTGACTGGGGCTGAGTGTCTGACTGTCATGACTGACTGGGGCTGAGTGTATGACTGTCATGACTGACTGGGGCTGAGTGTCTGACTGTCATGACTGACTGGGGCTGAGTGTCTGACTGTCATGACTGACTGGGGCTGAGTGCATGACTGTCATGACTGACTGGGGCTGAGTGTATGACTGTCATGACTGACTGGGGCTGAGTGTGTGACTGTCTTGACTGACTGGGGCTGAGTGTATGACTGTCTTTGACTGACTGGGGCTGAGTGTATGACTGTCTGTGACTGACTGGGGCTGAGTGTATGACTGTCTGTGACTGACTGGGGCTGAGTGTATGACTGTCATGACTGACTGGGGCAGAGTGTATGACTGTCATGACTGACTGGGGCTGAGTGCAGGACTGTCATGACGGACTGGGGCTGAGTGTGTGACTGTCGTGACTGACTGGGACTGAGTGCATGACTGTCATGACTGACTGGGGCTGAGTGTATGACTGTCATGACTGACTGGGGCTGAGTGTATGACTGTCATGACTGACTGGGGCTGAGTGTATGACTGTCATGACTGACTGGGGCTGAGTGTATGACTGTCATGACTGACTGGGGCTGAGTGCATGACAGTCATGACTGACTGGGGCTGAGTGTATGACTGTCATGACTGACTGGGGCTGAGTGTATAACTGTCATGACTGACTGGGGCTGAGTGTATGACTGTCATGACTGACTGGGGCTGAGTGCAGGACGGGCACGAGGGACAGGCGAATAGGCGCTTGCTTGCCCTCCGCTGCTCATCCTGCAGAACTCTTTGTTTCTTTATTTGCTTTGCCATTATTGAATCATGGCTTACTTGTTGTTGTTTTTGTACTGATGACGCTGTAGCATTATTGTATAATAGCGTACGCCAGGGTGACAGTGTCCTACACATCCTGCGATCATGAAACACACTAGCGTATGCGGGGATTCCCCCCCCCCCACACACACACACCGTGTGTGTGTGTGTGTGTGTGTGTGTGTCAAGGGAACTCCGTAGTGTAAGAGTTAGCGCGCTCGGCTCGCAACCGAGAAGTCGATCCCCGGGCGGAGCAAAGACGGACGGGCTGTTTCCTTAAAACCCGAGCCCCTGTCCACCCAGCAGTGAATGGGTGCCGGGTGTCAGCCGGGGTTTGTGACCCGCCTCCCGGGGTGGTGGCCTCCCCCAACACTAACCACTAAGCAGGAATGATAAAAATGTTGTTATGGAGACGGGGCCACACGAGCGTTGCTCAGGCCCTGTAAAATACAACTAGATGAATAAAACTACATGAATACACACACACACACCACACACACACACACACACACACAGTAAAGCTTCTAGAAGGTTCTGGAAGTTTTATCAGACACACACACACACACACACACACACGAAACACACACCACACCCACACCACACACCCCACACACAACACACACACACACACACACACACACACCACACACACACACACACACACATGTAAAGCTTCTAGAAGGTTCTGGAAGATTTCTCAGACACAGAACACACACACAAAACACACAACACACACACACACACACACACCACACACACCCCACACACACACACACACACACACACACAACACACACACACATGTAAAGCTTCTTGAAGTTTCGGGAAAGATTTCTCAGACACACACACACACACACACACACCACACACACACACACACACCACATACAGACACACACACACACACAGAGACACAGACACACACAACACACACAGAGACACAGACCCCACACACACACACAAACGCACACACACACACCAACACACACACACAACAGACAGACCCCACACACACACACACACACACACACACACACACAAAACACACACCACATAGACACACACACACACACACCACACCCCCACACAGACACACACACACACACACACACAACACACACACACACACACACACACACACAGACACACACACACACACAACACAAAACACCCCACCCCCACACACACCACCACCACACAGACACACACACACACTCACACACACACCACACACACACACAGACACACACACACACAGACAGACAGACACACACACACACACAGGTATATTTAAATGTCCCCTCAACCATCTTATTCAAATCCTGTCCTCTGATGTGCATAGAGCCGAGAGGAACCGAGGGGCAACGCTCCAATGGCAGCCTAGCAAATGGCACTGCCCCCCCCCCCCCCTCGCCTCCATTTCACTTCCCCTCGCGACGTTCCCCTCATTGCCTATTCCTCCAGCATTCAAAGTGTTCACTGTCTCTCCTCTCTCTCTCCTCATTTCCCCTCATTTCCCCTCACGTCCTGAAACCTTGCGCGTTTCTAACTGGCTGAGGGGAAATATGACTCCTCCCACTTTCCTCCTCCTCCTAGGCTCCTCCTCCTCCTCCTCCTCCTCCTCCTCCTCCTCCTCCTCCTCCTCCTCTCTTTCTCTCTTTCTTATACGTCGCTTTATTTGAATTTCTCTTTCTATCTTTTGTCGATTTTGCAATCATCTATCTGTGTGTGTGTGTGTGTGTGTGTGTGTGTGTGTTGTGTGTGTGTGTGTGGGGTGTGTGTGTGTGTGTGTGTGTGTGTGTGTGTGTGTGTGTGTGTGTGTGTTTTATGGGATTGAAAGTTATAGTAGTGGTAGTAGTAGTAGTGAGAGTAGTAGGTGTAGTAGTAGTAGCAGTAGAAGTAGTATAGTAGTAGTGGTTTTAGTAGTAGCAGTAGAAGTAGTTAGCTTGTCTATATTGTAATGTTTGGTGTTACAGTAGTAGTGGTAGTAGTAGTAGTAGCAGTAGTAGTAGTAGTAGTAGTAGTAGTAGTAGTAGTAGTAGCAGTAGTAGTAGTAGTAGTAGTAGTAGTAGCAGTAGTAGTAGTAGTAGTAGTAGTAGCAGTAGTAGTAGTAGTAGTAGTAGTAGTAGCAGTAGTAGTAGTAGTAGTGGTAGAGTTTGCGTGTAAGGTATTGGTCCATTGTGAATGATAATAGTAGTGGTGGTGAAATATTGATTGGCAGGCGCCGGTATACCTGGACTGTTCACGCGACAATGTTTTGAATTGCGGGGCTGCATAGGGGCCTGCGGGGCTGTATAGGGGCCTGCGGGGCCCCCAAACAAAGAGATATAGTGGGTCTTTTGGACTATCATAATACTGGTTTATCATATATATGATATACTGTAATCTTCGTAAATGTTTATTCTATAATATTATCAAATAAAAAACAGTAAAACACGCTAAAAAAATGCCATTACGAGACTATGAAGAAATATGCATGAACTTATATATTTTGTTTTCTGATAAATGAGTTAGCATCATGTATAAATTAGCGTTGATTAAATAAATAACCTCATCAATCGGAAAAATAACCCGATTGATGATTTTATTTATTTAGTTAACGCTAATTTATGCAATGGTTCTAATTCATTTATCAGATAACGAAATATAGCAAAGGAAAGCTAATAAATTGCGCTTCTATTGGATACCCTTCATGATAAAGTTGACTCGCAAAGTTGTTAAATGGCGAAGAGTTGAAGGGGAATATTAAGTTCATGCTATTCTTCACAGTCTCGTAATGGCATTTCTTTAGCGTGTTTTACTGTTTTTATTTGATAATATTTGAACAAACATTTACAAAGATTACAGTATAACCATATATACTGATAACCGTCTATATGATGCGTATATATATTATATAATTTAATAATATATATATAATATATATATATATATTATATATTTTATATATATATATATATAAAATATATATAAAATATATTATGAATCCGAGTGGCCCTCCGACTTCGGGCCCTTTTGCGACAGGCCGATATTCCGTGCGCAGTATATATATATAGTGGTCTATAAGAGGCGGTTATAATGAAAGAGAGAGAGAGAGAGAGAGAGAGAGAGAGAGAGAGAGAGAAGAGAGAGAAGAGAGAGAGAGAGAGAGAGAGAGAGAGAGAGAGAAGAGAGAGGAGAGGAGAGAGAGAGGGGAGAGAGAGGAGAGAGGAGAGAGAGAGAGGAGAGAGAGAGAGAGAAGAGAGAGATGGAGAGAGAGAGGAGGAGAGAGAGAAGAGAGAGAGAGAGAGAGAGAATAGAAGAGAGAGAGAGGAGAGAGAGAGAGAGAGAAAAGAGAGAGAGAGAGAGAGAGAGAGAGAGAAGAGAGAGAGAGAGAGAGAGAGAGGAGGAGGAGAGAAGAGAAGGAGAGAGGAGAGAGGAGAGAGAGAGGAGGGGGGGGAGGGTAGCGCCTCTTAGACCAGCTACAGTGTGGGGATTACAGGAAGGATCTGTGCTGTGTGGATGGCAGGAGGGGCGGGGAGGGTAACGCCTCTGTAGACCAGCTACTAGTGTGTGGATCTACAGGAAGGATCTGTGCTGTGTGGATGGGAGGAGGGTCGGGAGGGTAACGCCTCTGTAGGGCCAGCTACTAGTTGTGTGGATCTACAGGAAGGATCTGTGCTGTGTGGGGGGCAGGAGGGTCGGGGAGGGTAACGCCTCTGTAGACCAGCTACCAGTGTGGGGATCTACAGGAAGGATCTGTGCTGTGTGGGGGGCAGGAGGGTCGGGGGGGGTAAAGCCTCGTAGACCAGCTACCAGTGGGGGATCTACAGGAAGGATCTGTGCTGTGTGGATGGCAGGAGGGTCGGGGAGGGTAACGCCTCTGTAGACCAGCTACCAGTGTGGGGATCTACAGGAAGGATCTGTGCTGTGTGGAGGGCAGGAGGGTCGGGGAGGGTAACGCCTCTGTAGACCAGCTACCAGTGTGGGGATCTACAGGAAGGATCTGTGCTGTGTGGGGGGCAGGAGGGTCGGGGGGTAACGCCCCTGTAGACCAGCTACCAGTGTGGGGATTACAGGGGAAAGGGTCTGTGCTGTTGGGGGGGAGGAGGGGCGGGAGGGTAACGCCTCTGTAGACCAGCTACCAGTGTGGGGATCTACAGGAAGGATCTGTGCTGTGTGGGGGGCAGGAGGGTCGGGGAGGGTAACGCCTCTGTAGACCAGCTACCAGTGTGGGGATCTACAGGAAGGATCTGTGCTGTGTGGGGGGCAGGAGGGTCGGGGAGGGTAACGCCTCTGTAGACCAGCTACCAGTGTGGGGATCTACAGGAAGGACTGTGCGTGTGGGGGGCAGGAGGGTCGGGGAGGGTAACGCCTCTGTAGGGCCAGCTACCAGTGTGGGGATCTACAGGAAGGATCTGTGCTGTGTGGGGGGCAGGGAGGGTCGGGGAGGTACGCCTCTGTAGACCAGCTACCAGTGTGGGGATCTACAGGAAGGATCTGTGCTGTGTGGGGGGCAGGAGGGTCGGGGAGGGTAACGCCTCTGTAGACCAGCTACCAGTGTGGGGATCTACCTGTATTCTAATGCCATCTACCTGGCTGTCTGTTATCCTGTCCTGCCTTTCTGACCGTCCTTGGCTATCTATCTATCTATCTACCTATAAATCTATCTATCTGTTTGTAGTTGTATTATTTGCCGATCTATTTACTGATCTATGAATATATCTATCATTTCCAATCGGTCCATCTGCTTGCCCTATACTTTTATTANTGAGGCTGCATCTTGTCTACACCATGCTATCTCAGACTATCAAAAGTGAGAAGGCGTGTCAGACGGACGACCTTGCCTTGGTGATCTGTAAACCCAACACGCAGTGGCGTAGCCAGGTATCTATCAATGGGGGGGGGGGCACCTGGGGGGGCACAGCTGAGTAGAGGGGGGGGGGTACTAGGCAAACGGAGCGCAGGGCCATTCTGATGCCCGCGCGCAGAGACACTTCGAAACAATTGGAGAGAACTGAAACTCGAGAAATGCCAGTGGTCGCTGGCAGTTTTAACTCAAAGGTTGGTCTACTGTGTTTTCCCTCCGCGACTAATATTTTTCATAAATCAATTTCGCGATAAATATTGATGCACCGCATCTGAATACTAAAAAAGAACGTTCTTCTGTTGTTCTAGTAAGTGTATGCATGACATGCATTACGATTGAACGTTCTAAGATAGCAATTTAATGCAAATTACTCGCCTCGAGTAGCAAAGCTTAATATATCTTTTACATGTATATTGTGGCATGTAAAATTTGGGCGATGTTCACACTGTTTTCTAAGACAGTACTGCTGCGTCTGGCAAACGCTTGTCAAAATACAATAAGCAATGCCTTGGAAAAACGAAGAATAAAGAATGCCGAAATCGGCTTGTTGCTGCGACAATGTAGGTTATAATTGTGGAGGCGACACGCCGCGGCGGGGAGTGGTGGCGGGGAGATTGTGGCGGGGAGATTGAATCAAAACATTGCTACTTCACGCGTCGACTCATTGCACTTCCAGGCTTTCTATCTGATTGATACACAATAATAACAGGAACATATGACTGCCTAGGTATAGATAACTTCTAAACATACGTTATTGACTGTATAATATCATAGAGTAACATTTACCTCGCCTCCTCAACTATAACCTACTTGGTTATTTGGTTAAATACATGTTTTACAGAATCAGGCTTCTATACAATATACATATAGAAGAAAATCGTTCTTAAAATTATACTTTTGTGTTTTAAGTGCAGTGGAATAAGCCCATATTTTTCTTTCAAGTTGACCAACTTTTCACCAAATTGTGAGTTAAAACTGCCAGCGACCACTGGCATTTCGGAGTTACAGTTCTCTCTAATTGAAGCCGTTAATTAGTGAAGTGATTGTGATCATAATTATTGCCACAATCAAGGTACACATATATGTGGCACGTTTACTGTCATCAAATAGAACCTTAAAGCTCACGATAGACACCAGTTAAGCAAGTCCCGGTACAAGAATCAAGGAGAAAACTGTGAAATGAAACTAAAGTGTCGAAGCTTTGCGAGTCGCTTGGTACTTGCCTCGTGAACTTCAGCGGGAGGGAGGCGGAGGCGGGAGGCTTGGCGGTGGCGGTGTGCAGGACGGGCGGTCTGCCGGCTACTGTATTTGTTTGTTGTGTAACGCATTTAAAGGTTCGCGTGTCCAGCTATAGTGTTACCGTGTGTGTAGTGGTGTGCTAAGGTCCCCTGGCTGCCTGCAAGCCTCGGGCAGGCCGGGTGAAGGCAGGAAGCAGGCCGGAGGTGAGGGGCAGGAGGCCCACTGAGCTGTTGCCGTGAGTAGCCAGCCATCTTGTGTGTCATGTTTTCCTGGTGATATTTCTTTCCTTCATCGTGTGTGTAGGACTGAGTGAGGGTATTTATATGTATGTTCATAGCACGTTGTGTACGGTATATGGAGAACCCCGCTATGATGAAGGAAAGGCGGTGAGGTTACGGAGCGAGTGACTTTCTTGATGCCATAACCCCCCCCCTACCCCCTCCCTCCTCCCTGGCGGTTCTTGAGGCTCTCCCCCCATCCTCCGCCCCCCCCTCTCTCCCCTTCCCTCCTCGATGACGGCGTCTCTTACTCACAGTTTGAGATATTTAGGCGGTATAAATAATAAACCCCCACCTATGACTATGAGTGAGTCAATAGGAAGGTAAGCCCTGTAGCCGTGACTTCCTGTATACTGTGTAGTCCAGCCATAAACTTATTCATTAAGGAAAATGTTGCACCAGGACACTACTTTGGTTTGGTGGGTTGGCCATGAAGTGGCCTTACTGATCACCACAAAAAACGTGAAGGCTTTCAGATGTGGCGCATAACTGCAACCACCGACCCTTCGCGTTAGTAGCAAGCCTTCTGACGCTTAATTAAGGAGTAATTATCCCGTAGTGCAGCTGTAACAAGGCGTCACGGCGAGGCACGACACGTGGCGACGAAAGAAACAAAGTGACGGCACAGTGGCGATGCAACCACGCCAATGGGACTAAAGGCTGATTCACACGGCCGTTTTTTTGTCATTTTTATCTGACGAGAAGTCGGTCTCTTGCGGGCTAGTGCGGAGATTACGTTCACACACGCAATTCGTTTCGGGAGACAAATCTTCTTCTTCTTCTTCTTGTGTAGAAGTAGAAGCACACACACTGCCTGCACACACACACACACACACACACACACACACACACTGCCTGCAACACACACACACACACACACACACACCACTGCCTGCACACACAGGCAGACGTAGAAGGGAGGAAGGGGACTCCTCGGAAGATGATGATTCAGAATGCCCTGATTGGGACTGATGATCGTGGGTCGCAAGGTCATAGTAATGGGCAGCATAACACGAACAGACAAATGGTGACTTTTTATGTGGTTTAGTTTTGTTAGGGTGTCATTTAATTGCCAAAAATACAATGTTCAGTGTTCAATCATTTCTTTCATTACTTTTATCACATATTTTATAACTGTATACATGCATGAGTGGCAGACCCGAACCCCGCGTCTTCCACTTTATAACTGTATACATGCATGAGTGGCAGACCCGAACCCCGCGTCTTCCACTTTATAACTGTATACATGCATGAGTGGCAGACCCGAACCCCGCGTCTTCCACTTTATAACTGTATACATGCATGAGTGGCAGACCCGAACCCCGCGTTCTTCCACTTTATAACGTATACGTGCATGAGTGGCAGACCCGAACCCCGCGTCTTCCACTTTAAAAAACTGTATACATGCATGAGTGGCAGGACCCGAACCCCGCGTCTTCCACTTTAATAACTGTATACATGCATGAGTGGCAGACCCGAACCCCGCGTCTTCCACTTTATAACTGTATACGTGCATGAGTGGCAGACCCGAACCCCGCGTCTTCCACTTTATAACTGTATACATGCATGAGTGGCAGACCCGAACCCCGCGTCTTCCACTTTATAACTGTATACATGCATGAGTGGCAGACCCGAACCCCGCGTCTTCCACTTTATAACTGTATACATGCATGAGTGGCAGACCCGAACCCCGCGTCTTCCAAGCCTTTGCAAACATTTAGTTTTTTGCTCCACCGAATTGTGGCCATCTTGGAATTTTGGGTCAAAATGATGTAAAAACAGCAAACTGATGTCAGAATTGGAATCCTCATGGACAATTTACCCAGAAAAGTGTATGCAGACATGCAGCGAGGTGCTCCGGTTCAAAAGTTCATTTTTCATGATGGCCATCCTGGATTTGGCCCGCTGGAAAAAAATGCCGGGATTTTTGGGAGGGACCGCGGGCTAAATTTTGTATAAAAGGTCCAAGAAGTCCAATGAATGATCAAAACATCTTAGCCAGAGAAGGGTCACGGCATTGAGGTTCTGGACCCTACTACTAAAATACAGAGAACAAATAGATCAGAATCCAGACCTACATATTCAGCCATGCAATAAGGAGGACATCAAAACGACACGGACATAATAATTCTAGTCCATAAAGAAAAGACGGAAAAATGGGATACACAATAATGCAAGTAGGTAGGGAATAATGAAGTGCGTGCAAGTGACACACCAAAATAAATCTCCAAAAAAACAAACGTGAAATCAGAAAATGAAGAAATAAAGAGAATGACAGAAGAGACGCGACCGCCTATTAAGGCTTATTAGCGATAACACATCAACGACACCTGACGCAGGGAGAGGGAAGGCTACCAACACTGCACCTTCCTAGGGGCATGACCGAGCCCCTGAAATGTCGTCCCTTGTTATGTGTGTGTGTGGTCGCCCTTGCCCTGCCTTGTGTGTGTGTGTGTGTGTGTGTGTGTGTGTGTGTGTGTGTGTGTGTGTGTGTGTGTGTTAACCTCCTTCCATGTAGCCAGACCTTGACTTCAAGCCACAAGGACGTAAATTACAGGTTAATTACTGACAAATACGACATTAACGACATGATTCTACAAAGGGGAGGACGAAGTAGTGGAGAAGGAATCATGTCCCTATTTAACCTTCCTACACACACACACACACGCACACACACACACACACACACACACACACTATTTCCGTGGTGCGATAAGATTCATGCGTCACCCGACATAGTATCTGGGGGCAGTGAGTGAGGGCTGTTCAGCTCCTAAGCACTCTTATCAATGCACGAAGCCCTTATCAGTGCCACGACCTCCTTATCTTCGCTCCTCTGGGACGGGCACCAGACGACAACAAATCCTCGTCTCCCGGCCAGGTGACACACACACACACACACACACTACCTATAACTCACAAGTTCCTATACAAATAACTCTATCATCACGTAGACACACTTGTATACCTTAGTTCCAGATCATGATTTTGTTCCTACTTAGCTGCCGATGAGTAATGTTGTGAAGAATATGAAAGTCAATGTTTCATCTCTATTGGCTTTCATACAAGTGTGTGTCACATCATTCAGGTTAACGTATGCATGACAGACCTTGAGTGACGGCGTTTCATCATGTCCTTAGTATTGAAAAATCTCCTGCATTGATCTGAGTCTCAACAAAAAAGAATACACCTATTATTTGTGTGTGTGTGTGTGTTGTGTGTGTGTGTGTGTGTGTGTGTGTGTGAGGCACAGATAAATCATCGAAATAACACTGAAATGTATCCTATTAACGTACAAAGACAACACAAGTAACATGTAGTAATAAGAAGAAAAGCGGCAATGATGCCAATGTAAAAAAGATCAAACCAACCTGTCAATAACGAGTCACATAAAACACCATATTTCACAAAACACAAAAAACAGAATGACATTAGAACAGGAAGAAGGAGCGGAAGAACAGATGATGAAAAAGGAAACATTGAAAAAAGAGAGCGACAGAGATCTAATAAAGCGACCTCCACCCTCAGACACATGAGAACAGCCGACAAAGGACGTATTTCCAACGGGGCATAAATATACGTACGTGTCAACATGCAACTCATCAACCAGAGGAAGACAGATTGAGGAAAGACTGCCTTAAAGAGGAAGGGGATAAAAGCTTGTGTCTTATAGAGGAAGGGGATAAAAGCTTGTGTCTTTTAGAGGAAGGGGATAAAAGCTTGTGTCTTATAGAGGAAGGAGATAAAAGCTTGTGTCTTATAGAGGAAGGGAATAAAAGCTTGTGTCTTATAGAGGAAGGGGATAAAAGCTGTTGTCGAATAAGACTTTAAAGAATAAACGAAAGAAATCAGAAATTTGCCGGAAACGTCACGGAGCAGAGAACGATTTGCCAGTTCATTTCTAGAGGGAGAGGGAGGAGGGGGAGGAAGAGAAGGGGGAGGAAGAGGAGGAGGAGGGGGAGGAGGAGGAGGACGGACTATGAGTAGGAAGACAAAATGAACGAACAAGAGAGAACATTATAACAACGATGACAGCGACAGCGAAAAAAAAATGACCACGGTACTAGAGCAAGAGGCATCAAGCAAGGCATCAAGAGCAGCAGGCATCAAGCAAGGCATCAAGAGCAAGAGGCATCAAGCAAGGCATCAAGAGCAGCAGGCATCAAGCAAGGCATCAAGAGCAAGAGGCATCAAGCAAGGCATCAAGAGCAAGAGGCATCAAGCAAGGCATCAAGAGCAAGAGGCATCAAGCAAGGCATCAAGAGCAAGAGGCATCAAGCAAGGCATCAAGACAAGGGCAAGGGAGGAAGAGCAGGATTATAAGGCCAGAGGAGAAAAGGAAGGATGACGACAGACAGTAAACAGTAGCCTTTCGGGCGGCAGGACACAAGACTTGCCAGATCTTTCAAACTTGAATAGAATTTATTTTCACGTTGGCAGAGGAATTTTTATATATGCAAGCATCTTCCGCAGCTAATATATATAGAGACTTGTTTTACTTTACCTCTAATTTCCCTGAATTCCCCAGAGTGGCGACTCAACTGTTGGGTTAAACTACTAGCTGGCGACTTTACTGTAGTAGTTATAAAAACGTCGCCACTCGGTTTAATTTTTATAATTTGTTCATTTATAGCCCTACTATGACACAGATGAAGACACAACATGACACAGACTCTCCAGATAGCCCCTTCTAACTGTCCTGAAATCATGGATGTAGCAATGTAACTATTAACGCCACCACACGGCTGTACATAACAAAGAAACCTTGGCCTGGCGACTTGACTGTTGTCTACGCTAAGACTACAGAATAAAAAATAAGAAAAAAAAACTAAGGTCGAATAAACAACTACGAAAAAATGAGTGAGTAAAAAGTAAGAAGAACTTGCAAGCTCAAGGAAAATGTCGTCACTTTATGAGAAAACGTGAAAAGGAAAAATACATAACGAGGTTAATTTCCGGTTGTAATGTCTTACGTTTTCGTGTCGTGTTTGAGCGAATAAATCTGGAGGTTTTCAGACGTTCTCTTATAGCAACAGCCAGAGTTTGTGTATTCAAATGTTTAATTTTGTTAGAGTGAGTGAGAGTTTGTGTATATTCCTTGTACATTTTTCTTGCGCACATTGAACTACTCTCTCTCTCTCTCTCTCTCTCTCTCTCTCTCTCTCTCTCTCTCTCTTCTCTCCTCTTCTCTCCCCTCTCCTCTCTCTCTCTCTCTCTCTCTCTCTCTCTCTCTCTCTCTCTCTCTCTCTCTCTCTCTCTCTCTCTCTCTCTCTCTCTCTCTCTCTCTCTCTCTCTCTCTCTCTCTCTCTCATTCGTTAGCACAATACACATGTCCATATTACATCCTCTTTTCTGCTTCCATTTCTTCCTACATCCACATCCACCAGCAATCTCCTTCCTCCACCTCCTCCTCCTTCACCTCCTCACACAGGCAGCCCCGTTTGACCTAGTACGGCACTTACTATCTATTCCTGTGTATTCCTTCTCCCCCTTCTCCTTCTCCTCTTCCCAGTAACTCATACGGTTACATGTCAAATGGTACTGAAGCGATTGTTAAGAGGTCCACTTGGATCCACAAGCGTCATGTCATCAAGCGTTCCCTCCTCAAGCCGACTTGATCCGCGTTTTTCGTAAAATGTCGTCACAGAGAGAAAAGAGAGAGAGGGGAGGAGGGGGAGAGAAGAGAGGAGAGAGAGAGAGAGAGAGAGAGAGAGGGAGAAGAGAAGAGAGGAGAGAGAAAAAGAGATAAAAAAAAAAGTATGGGGAAAAGGGAAAAACGGGAGAGGTGAAGAAGATATAATGAGAGGAAGAGAGTGAGAGAGGGGGAGGAAAAAAAAAATGGGACATATAATAATAAAATGACAAAGAGAAAAGAGAAAGAGAGAGAGAGAGGAGAATTTTTTTTTTAATAAGCGGTAAGGTAGGAAAAAAGAAAGTTCCTAAAGCGCGCAACATTCCATTCTTAATCCTAGGTTGCCCGGGGTTGTGTCCGGCCTCCCGTAGTCATGTTTCGGGCCCAAAAGTAAAGTAAAAACCTAAAGGGAAACAAAAAGAAAATGTAGATATGGAGACGGGGCCATAAAAATGTACTGAGGCCCCCGTAAAAAACAAATGATGAAAACACACACCGTATACCACTGGGGCCACCCGAGTGGCTGGTGTTTAGATTAAACATTAGAGCGTCACGCACAATTCTGTGGTCGGACGTTCGATCCCCCGGGGCCCTTGTTTCCCGGGGGTTTTTCATGAAAAAATTCGGCGGTTTCTGTCTCCCCTTTCAAGAGGATGGGTGTTTGGGGGTGTGAGGTTCCAGGATTTCCTAGATCGGTCTACTATTCCAAACCTCTCCGGAAGGGTTTTAAAACTGAAGATCGCGAGTCAAGCTCCATGGAAAAGGGGCCATGGTGACAACCCCAACACACCCCCAGGCACACAACAAAACCCAAAACCCCACACACACACACCACACCACACAACACACCACACACACACCACACACACACACACACATTTTTATTTTATATATATATAAAAAAATAACAGCAAAATTTGGTCGCGATATTGATGTGATAGGGGGTAAAAATGAAAAAAATGTAATGATAATAATAATAAAAAACTACGTAAATAGCAGAAGTACCTATAGAGCATGATGTTTGAAAGAAAATTTTAAACTGAAAACTAATTCCAGTTCGGTCACATGCCCAAAAAATATTTAAAAAAATTTTTAAGCAAATCTTGCGTATTTAAAAAAAAATTTTCAGAATTGGCTATATTTTTTTGAGTGTAGAAGATTTAAAATTTGTTCCTTTCGTATTCTTGCAGCGAAAAAAAATTTGGGAAACAGTTTTCAGTTAAAAGATTAAAAGTCCCATTTTAGCACAATAACATACTTTATTTTAAAAAAAACCGAAATTAGAATTGAAAACTGAAAAAATAATTTCCCGATTCGGTTTTGCTCCCCCAAACATGGAACAAATTTACAAACAAAACTATGGTATTTAAAAAAATTTTTAAAATATTGGGGAAAATTTTCTGGGGGGGACAGATTTTCTTTAAAAATTTGTTCCTAGCAGTATTCTGCATGCTGAACACGAAATTTGGGAACGTTTTTCAGTTCAATGGTTAAAAATCCCCATTTTAGCCAATTCACAAGACAAATTTATAGCCCTTTAAAAATTCCCTTTAGAAATTTTAAACTAAAAAAAAAATTTAGATTTGTGTTCAGCATGCCTGCAAACATTAGGAAAAAATTTTTCAAAAATCTATGCTATTTAAAAAAAAAATTGCATAATTGGCAATATTTTTAAGGGACAGATTTGCTTGAAAATTAATTCCAACACTATTCGGTTCTGAACCGAATCTCAAATTTGTTTTTGTTAAAATTTTTAAAAGCCCCATTTAAAAAATTCACAAGTCATATTTTTATTCCTTAAAAAATCTTAAAAAAGAATTTTAAATGAAAAAAATAATTCCGATGGTTAGATGCCCAAAAAACTATTTGGAACAAATACATGCAAATCTAGGTATTTAAAAAAAAATTGCTAATTGGAAATTTTTTAGGGGACAGATGTGCCCTTTAATTTAGTTCCCACTATTCTTCAGCTAACACGAATCTGGAAGCAGTTTTTGTTACAATGATTTTAAAAATCCCTATTTCCCGCCAATTCCCCAAGGCCATTTATTTCCTAAAAATCACATATTAGAGTTCGAAAAAAAAAACTAATTCCCGATTTGGTTTTGCATGCCTGCAAATATAGGAACAAATTTGCAAAAATCAGGTATTTTAAAAAAACATTGCTAATTGGCAAATTTTTGGTGCAGATTTGCTTAAAAAAGAAATTCAGCACTGTTCAGTATATGAACCGAATTTCAAAAGTTTTTTTTTACAATGATTAAAATGCCCTATTTTAGCCCAATTTACAATAAAAATATTATTCCTTAAAAAGATCCGAAATTAGAATTTGAAAAATGAAAACATTTCCAGATTGTGTTCACCATGCCCAAATACATTAGGAAAAAATTTCATGCAAACTAGGTTTTTAAAAAAATATTACATAATTGGCAATATTTTTTGGGGGACATATTTTTTGAAAATTTATTTCTAGCGAATCTTAAAAACTGAACACGAATCTGGAAGAGTTTTCAGTTTTTAAGAAAAAGTCCCCCTTTCAGCCAATTTAAAATGACATTTCCTATTCCTTAAAAAATCCAATAGAATTTTAAACTCAAAAAATTTTTCCGATTTGTGTTTAGCATGCCCAAAAAAAGATTGGAACAAAATTTTAAAAAAAATATGGTATTTAAAAAAACTTGCATTTGGCAATTTTTGTGTGCGATTTTTTTGAAAACATATTGTAGCACTGGTTGGGGAGCTGAATACAACTCAAATAAATTTTAGTTACAATGATTAAAAGCCCTATTTCACCTCCAAATTCATAAATTTTTTTTTATTCCTTATAAAATGAAATTTTAAAATTTTAAACTAAAAACTAATTCCGTTCGTGTTCAACATGCCCAAAAAATATTAGGAAAAATTTACAAAAAATCTATGGTATTTAAATAAAATTGAATAATTTGGGAATATTTTTGGGAGGAAGATTTGCTTTAAAATTAGTTTTTAACAGTATTCTTCCCGCGAACACGAATCGGAACATTTTTTGTTCAATGATTTTAAAGTCCTATTTCGCCAATTCACAAGGGCATACTCCATATTCCTTTAAAAAAACACATATAGAATTTGAAACTAAAAACTAATTCCCGTTCGTGTTCACATGCCTGCAAACTTTTTGAACAAATTTTCAAGCGACATGCGTATTTAAAAAACATTGAATTATTGGGAATATTTTTGGGGGACAGATTTGCTTTAAAAAAAATTCCCAGACTCTTAGGGATGCAGAACACGAATCTAAATTATTTTAAATTTTCAATGATTAAAAAGCCCTATTTCGCAATTCACAAAAAAAACTTCATATCCTTTGAAAAATCCCAAAAATTTAAATTTTTAAATGAAAAAAATTTCCCGACGTGTTTACGCCCAAATACTTTAGGAAAACCCTTTTCATGCAAATCTATGCGATTTAATAAATTACTAATTGGAATATTTTTGGGGTGACAGATTTTCTTTAAAAAAAATTCCCAGCACTGTTCGGGCATGCAGAACTCGAAAATTTAAATTAGTTTCAATTACAATGATTAAAAGTCCCTATTTCCGCCAAATTTACAAAAACCTCTTTAATTCCCAACAAATCCGAAAAAGAATTTGAAACTAAAAACTAATTCCCCGATTGTGTTTTGATGCCCAAATCTATTAGGGAAAAAAATTTTAAAGCAAATCTATGCATATTTAAAAAAAAATTACATAATTGGCAAAAATTTTTTGGGGAAGATTTGTTGAAAAGAGTTTCCCGCAGTATTCTTTCATTTCGAACCGAAACTGGGAAAAATTTTCAGTTTAAAAGATTAAAGTCCCCCATTTCAGCCAATTCAAAAGGACCCAAAATTATATTTCCCTAAAAAAAAAACATATTAGAATT
The DNA here is from genome assembly GCA_016584305.1 of Chionoecetes opilio. NCBI lineage: Eukaryota > Metazoa > Arthropoda > Malacostraca > Decapoda > Majidae > Chionoecetes > Chionoecetes opilio. The sequence goes on from JACEEZ010000465.1 coordinate 38,450, forward strand.
TTAAACTAAAAATAATTCCGATTCGTGTTCAGCACTTGCAAACATAGGAAGAAATTTTTAAAAAACAAATCTATGCTAATAAAAAACAAATTGCATAATTTCAATTTTTTTTAGGGTGACAGATTTTATTGAAAAAGAATTCCTAGCACGTTCGGGGATGCTAAAAAACGAATCTCAAATTTGTTTTTATTTACAAGATTAAAAAAGCCCTATTTTAGCCCTTCCAATACTACTTATATTCCTTAAAAAAATCCCAAAATTTGAGTTTGAAACGAAAAAAATTCCAGATTTGTGTTCACATGCCAAATACATTAGGAACACATTTTCATGCAAATCTGGTATTTAAAAAAATATTACTAATTGGGGAAATTTTTTGGGGGACAGATTGTTTTAAAATTACCCTGTACTGATGGGCATGTGAAAAAAGAATCTGGGAAAAAGTTTTTTTGTTACAATGATTAAAAGTCCCTATTTCAGCCAATTCAAATGACATACTTATATTCCTTAAAAAAAACACAATTAAAAATTTAACTGAAAAAATAATTCCCGATTCCTGTTCGCATGCTTGCAAACTATTAGGAAAAAATTTTTTAAAAAATCATGGTATTTAAAAAAAAAATTTCATAATTGGCAATATTTTTTGGGTGCAATTTGCTTGAAAATTCGGGCCTAGAAGGTTTGGGCAGGGGTGAACACGAATCGAAATTTTGTTTTCGCTACAACGATTGAAATCCCTATTTCAGCGAATTTAAAAATGACATACCTTTTAATTTTTAAAAAAACCATAAAATAATTTTTAAAATAAACTAATTCCAGATTCGTGTTTACATGCACGTAAACTATTACGAACAAGTTTTTAAATAATCATCATTTAAAAAATATTTAATATGGCAATATTTTTTGGGTGACAGATTTGCTTAATATTAATTCCTAAAAAGGTTTTGGCATGCTGAACACGAATCTGGAATTCGTTTCAGCTACAAGATTAAAGTCCATTTGCGAAAAAACAATGAAAATACCTTATATTCCTTTAAAAATCCATAAATTAATTGAAATAAAGTAATTCCAGATTCGTGTTTTCAGATCCGAAACCCATTACAAATTTTCAATAGATTATGGTTTTAAGAAAAATAGTGATAAATTGGGGAAAAATTTTTTGTTTTTGACGATATGCTTGAAAAATTTGGGGTTTCCCAGAAGGTTCGCGCAGGTGAACACGAAAACTGGAATTAGTTTTCAGCTAAACAATTTAGAATACCCCTATTTTAGCGAAATTTAAAAATGACATACCTTATATTTTAAAAATCCAAAATATAAATTTGAAACTGAAAAAAAATTCCAGATTCGGTTCAGCATGCACGAAACATTACGAAAAAACTTTCAAGTAGATCTATGCGTATTTAAAAAAAGTTAAATTGGGGAATATTTTTTTTTGGGGACGATTTTCTTGGGGAAAATTAGTTCCTGAAGTGTTGGGCAGGCTGAACACGAATCTGGAATGTTTTCAGCAAACGTTAGAAATCCCTATTTCACGAATTTAAAAATGAATACCTTATATTTCCTTTAAAAAAACCCTAAATATAGTTTTACACTGAAAAAAAATTTTTCCGATTCGTGTTTAGATGACTAAATATTTCGAACAATTTCAAAAGATTATGGTTTTAAAATAGTGCAAAAACGGCAATTTTTTTGGGGGGGCAGATTTACTTGAAAATTTGTTTTAGAAGTGTTCGGGTTGGCTAAAAAACGAATCCCGGTTTTTTTCAGCTTAAAAGATTTTGAAGTCCCCATTTGGCGAATTAACAATGACTACCCCTTTTATTCCCTTTAAAAATCCATAAAAAAAATTTGAAAATGAAAGCAATTCCCGATTTGTTTTCGCATACGTAACCATTAGGGAAAAAAATTCAGTTATCTATGGTATTTAAAAAAAATATGTAATTTGGGAAAATTTTTTGGGGGACGATTTTCAAAATTGTTCCTAGAAGTTTCGGCCGAAAAGGAACTGGAATTAGTTTTTTTAGTACAACGATTAGAAGTTCCTATTTCAGCGAATTAACAATGACATACCTTTATTCCTTAAAAAATTATATATTTGAAAAATTGAAAATTTAATCGAAAAATTTTTAAACTGAAAGTAATTCCGGATTCTGTTCAGCATGCACGAAACTATTACGAACAAATTTTCAAGTAGATTTGCGTATTTAAGAAAAAAGGCATAATCGGCAATATTTTTTTGGGGAAGATTTGCTTGAAAAATTTTTTCCAAAATTTGGGCATGTGAACACGAATCTGGGAAAAAGTTTTCAGCTGCAACGATGAAATCCCCATTCAGCGAATTAAAAATGACATACCTATATTTCCTTTAAAAAAAGCATAAATATAATTTTAAATCGAAAGGTAATTTTTGATTTTGTTCAGCATTTCACGTAACCTATACGAACAATGTTTTCAGGCATCTATGCTATTAAGAAAAAAAGGCATAAGGGGAATATTTTTATGTGACAGATTTCTTGAAATTTGTTCCTATAAATGTTGGGCAGGGTGAACACAATCTGGAATTAGTTTTCAGCTACAACATTAGAAAATCCCATTTTAGCGAAAAAACACTGCTACCTTATATTTCCTTTAAAATATCCATAAAATAATTTTTAAAATGAAAATTTAAAACCAAATTTGGTTTAGCATGACGTAAACATTACGAACAATGTTTCAAGTAGATCTATCGATTTTAAAAAAAAGGAATTGGCAAATTTTTTTTATGACGTTGCTTGAAAATTAGTTCCAGAATGTTTGGCTGTGAACACGAATCTGGAATTAAATTTCAGCTACAAAAGTTAAAGTCCCTATTTCAGCGAATTAACAATGAATACCTTTTAATCCTTTTAAAAACCATAAATTAATTTAAAATGACACTAAACCCGATTCGTGTTCAGCAGCCTAAAATATCGAACAAAATTTTTAATAATCATGCGATTTAAAAAAAATAGTTCTAATTGGCAAATATTTTTTTGGGTGACAGATTTGGTTGAAAATTAGTTCCCCAGAAGTGTTCGGGCTTCAACAGAATCGGAATTGTTTTTTGCTTTCAAAGTAGAAGTCCCTATTTTAGCGAATTCAATGACATACCTTTATCCTTAAAAAAAACCCAAAAAATTTTTGAAACTGAAAATAATTCCCGATTTGTTTCAGCAGCACTAACCATGGAACAAATTTTCAAATAGATTATGCGTATTAAGAAAAAAGTGAAATGGAAAATTTTTTGGGACAGATTTGCTTGGAAATTTGTTCCTAGAAATGCCGGGCATGCTGAACCGAAACGGGGAATTTGTTTTTAGCTACAACAATTTGAAGTCCCATTTTAGCGAATTAAAAGAATACCTTATATTTCCTTTAAAAAAACATAATATAATTGAAACTGAAAACTAATACAGATTCGTGTTCACCTGCCCAAATACTATTGGACAAATTATCAGCAAATCTATGCGATTTAAAAAAAAATTACATAATTGGCAATTTTTTGGGTGACAGATTTGTTTTAAATTAATTTAAAACAGGTCGGCAGACAAACGAAACTGGAACGGTTTTTTTTACAATGATTAAAAATCCCATTTTTGCCAATTCAAAATACAACTTTATATTCCTTAAAAATCCAAATTTGAATTTTAAACTGAAAAAATAAACCCCGATTCTGTCCATGCCCAAAAACTATTTGGGGCTTTTTTAAACAATCTATGGATTTTAAAAAAAAATTTCATAATTGCAATATTTTTTGGGTGACAGATTTGCTTGAAATTAATTCCTGCAGTTTTGGGCATGCTGAAACAAACTCAAAATTTTTTTTCATTTACAATGATAAAAGCCCCATTTCAGCCAATTCACAATAACTACTTCATATTCCTTAAAAAATCCGAAAAAGAATTTTAAAATAAAAACTAATTCCCGATTTTTGTTTTGTGTTAAAATACTATTAGGACAAATGTCATGCAAATCATGGTATTTAAAAAAAAATTTCAAATTGGGAATAATTTTGGGGGACAGATTTTCCCTTTACAATTTATAGAAACATGATTTGGGGAGCTGAAAAAGGGGTTGGAAACGTTTTCAGTTTCAATGATTAAAAGTCCCCATTTTAGCCAATCAAAAAAAAAACTTTAATACTTAAAAAATCACAATTTGAATTTAAACTGGAAAATAATTCCCGATTTGTTAGATGCCCAAAAACATTAGGAACAAAATTTTCAATCAAATCTGGCGTATTTAAAAAAAAACATTGCATAATTGGCAAATTTTTAGGGTGACGATTTTTTTTGAAAAAGAATTTTTACACTGTTTGGGAGTGAAAAACCCAATTTCAAATTTTTTTTTCATTTTCAATGATTAAAAGCCCCCAATTTTACCAATTCACAATAAAAACTCAATTTCCTTAAAAAATCCGAATTAGAATTTGAAATAAAAAATAATCCAGATCGGGTTTAGCATGCAAAAAATTTGGAAAAATTAGCATCAAAACTATCGTATTTAAAAAAAAAATTTCTAATTGGCAATATTTTTAGGCGACCCCATTTGCTTGAAAATAATTTCAACAGTGTTGGGGATGCTGCAAACGAATCGGGAATCGGTTTTTTGTTACAATGATTAAAAATTCCTATTTAACCCCTTCAAAATTTAAAACTCATATTCCTTTAAAAAATCCCCAATGAATTTGAAACTGAAAATAAATTCCCGATCGGTTTAGCAGCCCAAAAACTATTAGAAACAAATTTAAGAAATCTATGCGTATTTAAAAAAAAAATTGCAAATTAATGGGAATATTTTTTAAGGGACAGACGTGCTTGAAATTTATTTTTAGCAAAATTTTTTTCGTGTCCCCGGTGGAACGCCGACGGAGTTTCGAAGGGGACTTTCGCCATGTGATCTCAAGAGCGTTTTGATCAGTCATCGTGTACTCTGGGGTTTCTGCGACTCGAGGGATTCCCCAAAAGGAAAATTGGTTTGATAACCGGTCTGTATTCGGGGCTGAAGTGCTGGAAGTGTGGGGCGGTGTATCCAGCTTTTTTCCCGTGAAAACAGGGGAGGCAAGGGTGCGTCCTTGCCCCCTCACTTTTTTAAGTTTTATGGACTGGGTATTGGACAAGGGGGATCAAAATGATTTGGGCATCCGTCGGCAACACCAAGATCCTGTCTTTTTTTTGCCATGATGCATACTTTTCTGACGCTGGAAGTCCTGGTGATGGCTCCGAGGCGCGCCGAGGGGCAAAGCCCCTTGACTTGAGGGCTCCTGGCTCAAGACCAGGTCCAGGTAGTTGGAGCTTTACTAGATGAAGCAGTACAGTCCTGTTCTGCGTGATGCGAAGACATTGAGATCTTGGAAAGTTTTTACTACCTTGGTAGTGCATCCCATAATGACGCCGGGTCACGTCCAAGACGTCCTTACGGCCGGATTTGGGCATGGCCCACGTGTATGGACTGTCGCTCAGCCGGGAGTATTTGGCGTTTTCGGTACCTGTGCAGGGAGTAACAAAGATCCGATCTTCAAGTCGCTTGGGTGATCCCTGTCTTACTCTATGGTTGTGAGACATGGCACTAAATAGTGGCTTGAAGAGACGAATCAATGCCTTTGGTATAAGTATATTCGCAGAATCATGGGTATCGCTGGGAGTGATTACTGTCCAAATCAGCTATTGTACCGTGGGAGACTGAATCGAGCCTATTACCTGCATAGTCCGTCAGCGGCCAACTTCGGCTAAATGGGCAATGTGGCAACTCTGTACCCTGAACTGATCCTTCATCGATTGTAATCTGTATAGACCCGGCGTGGAGGAGGCCAAGGGGCGTCACTAAGGCTCGTGGCTGGTGCAAGTTGATGTTTTCTTCTTGTCGAGAGAGCTGGCCTTGGTAAGGGAAAGGAGCCTGCATGGGAACTCGCGCGTGGTACCCCCCGGAGTGGCGTCGTAGGGTGGGCGAGTGCGACGCGCCCCAGGCGAATGCCCACAATGATTGATTGCTTGCATATTCCTTGCATGCTGAACAACGAATCTGGAATCGTTTTCAGTTACAAGGATTAAATGCCCTATTTCAGCCATTCACATAACATACTTACCATATCCTTATAAAATCCGAAATAGAATTTGAAACTAAAAACTATTCCCGATTCCAATGTTCAGCATGCTAGACTACTATTAGGAACAAATTTTCATCAAATCTATCCGTATTTAAAAAATATTACATAGTTGGCAATATTTTGGTACGGGGTGACAGATTTGCTTTGAAAAATGAATTCCTTGCACTGTTTGGGCATGCGAACACGAATCTCCACTTAGTTTTTCAGATTACTGATTAAATGCCCTATTTCAGCCAATTCACAATAACATACTTCCTATTCGACCTTACAATCCGAAATAGAATTTGAAACTGAAAAATTAATTCCAGAGTCTTGTTCACCATGCCTAAGCCATTATGGACCAAATTAGCATGCCAAATCTAATGCGTATTTAAAAAAAATATTACATAATTGGCCAATATTTTTTGGTCGACAAATTTCGCCTGGAAATTATTACTAACAGTGTTCGGGCATGCCTGTCAAAACGATCTGTAATCGGTTTTCAGTTACAATAGATTAAAAGTCCCTACTTCACCAATTCAAATAACATCGTCATATTCCCTTTAAAAATCACAATTAGAATTTGAAACTGAAAACTAATTCCAGATTCGTGTTCAGCATGCCAAGACTATTAGGAACAAAGTTTCAAGCAATCTATGCGTATTTTAAAATAAAAAAAAATGCATAATTGGCAATTATTTTTAGGGTGACAGATTTGCTTGAAAATGAATTCCTAGCACTGTTTCAGGCATGCTGCAGCACGAATCTTCTCTAGATTTAGTTTTTATTTACAATGATTAAAAATGTCCTAATTTCAGCCAATGCCGACAATACATACTTCATATTCCTTAAAAAATTCGAAATTAGATTTTGAAACTAAAACTAATTCCAGTTCGTGTTCAGCATGCCCAATCTAGTAGGAACAAATTTCTGCAAATCTATGCGTATTTAAAAATTATTACATATATTGGGCATATTTTTTTTTAAGTCAGATGTGCTTGAAATTTGTTTCCTAGCCATAGTTCTTGCATGCTGAACACATCTGGAATAAGTTTCAGTTACAATGATTAAGTCCCTTATTTCACAATTCACAAGGACATACTTTTCATATTCCATAAAAAATCACATATTATAATTTGAAACTAAAACTAATTCCTATTCGTGTTCAGCATGCCTGCAATATTAGGAACAATTTTCAACAATCTAGGCGTATTAAAAAAACATTGCATAATTGGCAATATTTTTGGTGACATTTGCTTGGAAACTGATTCCTAGCACTGTTCCGGGCATGCTGAACACGAATCATCAAATTGTTTTCATTTAACTGATTAGAAATGCCCTATTCGCCAAATTCACAATATCATACTTCGTATTCCTTAAAAAAAATCCGAAACTAGAATTTGAAACTAAAAACTACTTCCGATTCGTGTTCAGCAATGCCCAAATACTATTAGGAACAAATTCCAAGCCATCAATGCGTATTTAAAAAATATTACATAGCTGGCAATATGTTTTGGGCACAGATTTGCCTGAAATTTTTTCCTAGCTCTGTTTGGGCATTCTAAAACGAATCTGGAATCAGTTTCAGTACATGATTTAAAATCTCTCGATTTCAGCCGAATTCACAATGACATACTTCATATTCCTTAAAAATCAGATTAGAATTTGAAACTGAAAAACTATTCCAGATTCGTGTTCCAGCATGCCCAAAACCATTAGGAACAAATTTTTGCAAGCAATCTATTCGTATTTAAAAAAACCATTGGCATAATTGCATATTTTTAGGGTGACAGATTTGCTTGACAAGAATTTCTAGCACTGTTCAGGCATGCTGAACATTAATCTCAAATTAGTTTTCGTTACAATTTAATTAAAGTCCTATTTTCCGCCATTCACAATGTCATACCTTCATATTCCTTAAAAATCCGAATTAGAATTTGAAACAAAAGCTCATTTCCAGATTCGTGTTAGCTGCCCAAATACTATTATGACAATATTCAATTCAAATCTAGGCGTATTTAAAAAAAATATTACTAATTGGCAATTTTTTAGGGACAGATGTGCTTGATTTAGTTCCTAGCAGTATTCTTGCATGCTGAACACGAAACTGGAATCAGTTTCGTACCATGATTAAAATTCCTATTTCACCAGCCAATTCACAGGCATTATTCATATTCCTAAAACATCACATATTAGAATTTGAAACTAAAAAACCTACTACCAGAATTCGGTTCGCATGCGTGCAAACTATTAGGAACAATTTTCACGCAATTTATGGCGCATTTAAAAAAAGCCTTGCATAATTGCCAATATTTTTTTAGGGTGCAGATTTGCTTCAAAATTTAATTCCTAGCACTGTTCGGGCTTGCTGAACACGAAATCGCAAATTATTTTTCATTTAAATGATTAAAATGTCCTATTTCAGCCAATTCACAATAATCATACTTCATAGTTCCTTCAAAAATCCGAAATTATAATTTGAAACTGGGGAACTAATTCCCGATTCGTGTTCAGCATGCCCAAAAACTATTAGGAACAAATTTTCAAGCAAATCTATGCGTATTTAAAAAAACATTGCATAATTGGCAATATTTTTAGTGTGTCAGATTTGCTTGAAAATAAATTCCTAGCACTGTTTGGGCATATTCCATGCCTGGGCGGAGGTATGCGCTCTAGTGAGCGCATACCCCCCCCCCTAGTTATTACTGTAACTGTTAGTATTATCATTATGACGGACACTATTTCATTTATCGTAATCATCTCTATTATTATCATTGTTTTTATTATCATCATTAATATCATTATTACTGCTATTTATATTAATGGAATTTTCATCATCATTATCATCATTTTCATGTATGTGTGTGTGTATTTGTGTATTTGTGTGTGTGTGTGTGTGTGTGTGTGTGTGTGTGTGTGTGTGTGTGTGTGTGTGTGTGTGTGTGTGTGTGTGTGTGTGTGTGTGTGTGTGTGTGTGTGTGTGTGTGTGTGTTGTGTCTTTGTGGTCTGTGTGTGTGTGGTGTGTGTGTGTGTGTCGTGTGTGTGTGTGACGGAGCGAGACGAGAGAGAGAGACGAGAGCGAGAGAGGAACGAGAGAGCGAGCGACGCGCGGCGCGCGCGAGGACGAGAGCGGGAGCGAGAGAGAGCAGAGAGAGAGAGAGGAATTAAATGGATTAACGAATTGGAATGTGTGCGCGCTTTAGGAAAATTTTCTTTTCCTACCTTTACCGTCTGTATCATAAATTTTGTTTTTCCTCTCTGCTCTCTATCTCTCATTCTCTCTTGTCTATCTTATTATATCTTCCCATTCTCTTTTTCTCTCCCTCTCTCACTGTCATTCTCTCTCATTATATCTTCCTCTCATCCTCTCTCCGATTTCCCTCTTCCCATATTTCTTTATATCTCTTTCTCTCTCTTATTCTTTCTCTCAATTCTCTCTCTCTCTCTCATCCTCTCTCACTCTCTCTCCTCCTCCTCATCTCCATCTTCTCTCTCTGCTCTCTCCGCTCATCATCTCTCAATCCTCTCTCTCTCTCTCTGTCTCTGTCTCTGTCTCTGTCTCTGTCTCTGTCTCTGTCTCTGTCGTCTGGTCTCTGTCTCTCTTCTCCGTCTCTCTCTGTGACTGTGAACATTTATCGGTAAAAAAACGCGCGATCAAGTCGGCTTGAGGAGGGAACGCTTGATGACGGTTTGTCCAAGGGCCAAATTGACTAGTGTACGGGATGGCCAGTGTACGGTATGACCTGATACCCAATTGTCTTGTGTCTTATATGACTTGGGACGCAAATGCCTTGTGGATCAACTGACTTCATTAACAATCGCTTCAGTACCATTTGACCTGCACCCACTCTCAGCACACAGTCATAACATCTTCAGAACACAAAAAATTACAATAAATAATGCCTAATAAAATAACCGGCGGGACCTAAGCGTATGAACTCTGCTTACAACCTTCAACTCACCTTTCTTCCCCCTCCCCCCTCCCCCCTCTTTATCACCTGCCCGGGCCTTGTTCCCTTCGTCCTGCCGCAATCAGGAGTGTTGGCCCTACCTGTACTACGTCCTCCCGGTCATGTACTTGTGTACCTGTGTGCGGGGTGTGTACGTGAAGAGGTTGTGAGTTTTGTGCGGAGGGTTCGAGGTGTTGTAGATGGGGTGTAGATGAAGGGTTTAGTGTGTGTGTTTGTGGATGGATGTGTTGATAGGAGAGTATAAGGGTGGTGGTTGTGGGAGTGGTGGTGGTGTGTAGAAGAGTTAAGTTGTGTTGTTTTTCGTCTACTGCCCACTACTACTATACTACTATACTATTTACTATACTATACTTTACTACTACTACTTAAACTCTACTACTACTACTACTATACTACTACTCCCTACTACTACTACACTAACATTTCACTACTACTACTACTACTACACTACATACTATATACTACTTTCACCCACAAAAGATAGTGAGATAATGATAATAATAATGAAAAACACCACTCCTACTATATAAACAATAATTAATAGGATGAAAATCTTCTTTAAAAGTCCTTAATCATATGTATGCTCGAATACACTACAAATTACGTGGGGAATGCGGAAGAAGACACGGGGATTTGTTGTAGTCGCCTCACCCCCCCTCACCCGATAACGTGCAGTATTTTAACTCTACCTGAAGACTTACCGGCACCGTCACACGCACCAATGGAAAAAGGACATCCCTCTTTCCCTGTGCACGAAATATAAAGAAAACGAAAAAAAAAACGTAAATTTTGTAAAAAAGGAGAAAAAAAGGGTGATTATAGACAAATAACACGAAACCAAAAAAAAACCACGAAATTTAAGAATTCGAATACAAATAACCGAAGACGAAAAAATGATAACGAGAAGGAAAAAGAAAGAAGACGATTTGAGAAATAAAACGAAAACGAAATATAATGAGGAGCAAAAAATAGAGGACGAAACTGTGGCAATATACTGGCATACTTATTGGCATTACGTGTGTGTAGTACCTGAGTGTTACCTAATGAGGGACATGCGACACAGGGTCTCTCCTCTAAGGCGGCGACGCTTGCAACAGCCGGCAAGACGAGAGGTATACGAACGAGCACGACGAGGATGTTGTCGCGGCGGGGCGCTGGCCGGCAGACGGCACTGACACGGCACTTAACCTGACACACACGTGGCTTTGTCTGACTCCACGTGTCCGGGTGTATATTATAGTTACCTCTGTCATCCCCCTCCTATCCCCTATTTTTCGTTTTTTTCTCCTCCTCCTCCTCCTCCTCAGACCCCAAGACCTATATCCATCTAGTCTCCGTAACAGTTTACTTCTACTGCTACTACTACTACTACTACTACTACTACTACTACTACTACTACTACTACTGCTACTGCTACTGCTACTACTACTACTACTACTACTACTACTACTCTAGCATCACCATCAGTAATAATAACAATGATACCACCACCACCACCACCACCACTACGATGAAGGCAACCAGTGAGACTTCTATTTCGTGATGACTTTCCATTCCATAGTTTTCTTGTTAAAAGTTTTGCAGCAGAATTCATGGTGACGCGCAGCACTGGATGCTTTTAAAGGATTATTGAGACTAGATATTGAATTCAGAGAAATATTGGTAGGGTTGTAAAGTTTCTCTCTCTCTCTCTCTCTCTCTCTCTCTCTCTCTCTCTCTCTCTCTCTCTCTCTCTCTCTCTCTCTCTCTCTCTCTCTCTCTCTCTCTCTCTCTCTCTCTCTCTCTCTCTCTCTCTCTCTCTCTCTCTCTCTCTCAATCTCTCTCAATCTCAATCTCTCTCAATCTCTCTCATTCTCTCTCTCTCTCTCTCTCTCCTCTCTCTCTCTCTCTCTCTCCTCTCTCTCTCTCTCTCTCTCTCTCTCTCTCTCTCTCTCTCTCTCTCTCTCTCTCTCTCTCTCTCTCTCTCTCTCTTTTTTTTATTTTTTTTATTTAAGCAACTTACATCATGGTTGACATGGGGCTACAATTGGTAAGGAGGTTGATGAAGGCATTAAGTGGCAGAAGCTAAAGATGTCCCATCCCCCTCCATGGAGACCATGACCATGGGGACCATGGGGACCATAGCAAATCACTGGATGCTGTACAGACAGTCGTAAAAGAAGGAAATGAACTAAAGAAAGAAGCATACCAAAGTGACCACGAATTTCTTGCAGTGACCTCTGTGAGAGGCATGATGAGGGCAATCCCAAATACACATGATTACTTAAAAGTAGAATTTAATGCAAAACTGTTACAACAAATTGCAGAAACTTACAACATGTACAAAAATTATTAGGGTGCACAGTAGGAATACTAAAATATGTTTATTATTAAAACATGGAAATTCTGAATAACAACACTTTCCGGCTTTGACTGACATAAACTACCGCACTGTATAGTATGCTTATTGTACTTCAATTGTACATCTGCAAAGGTTCCAGCGTGCGCTCGGCCTTGGTTAACCCACACGGTCGCTATGAAATATGAGGTGCCTCAAAAAATTCTAAGTCCAGTCAGATCCTGTCCTGATCCTTTTAGGGGGTTATAGTGAGGTTAGGTTAGTAACTTTTAGGGGTTATAGTGAGGTTAGGTTAGAAACTTTTAGGGGGTTACAGTGAGGTTAGGTTAGTAACTTTTAGGGGGTTACAGTGAGGTTGGGTTAGAAACTTTTAGGGGGTTATAGTGAGGTTAGGTTAGTAACTTTTAGGGGGTTACAGTGAGGTTAGGTTAGAAACTTTTATGGGGTTATAGTGAGGTTAGGTTAGTAACTTTTAGGGGGTTACAGTGAGGTTAGGTTAGTAAGTTTTAGGAGGTTATAGTGAGGTTAGGGTATTAACTTTTAGTGGGTTACAGTGAGGTTAGGTTAGTAATTTTTAGGGGGTTATAGTGAGGTTAGATTAGTAACTTTTAGGGAGTTATGGTGAGGCTAGGTTAGTAACTTTTAGGGAGTTATAGTGAGGTTAGGTTAGTAACTTTTAGGGGGTTATAGTGAGGTTAGGTTAGTAACTTTTAGGGAGTTAGGGTAGTAACTTTTAGCGAGTTATAGTGAGGTTAGGTTATTAACTTTTAGGGGGTTATAGTGAGGTTACTCAACGAAAATTGACCAATATTTTACAAATAATAATCAAAGTAAATTCCCCAACAATGGGTATCTAGGGAAATCCCTAATTTAGGAAATTTCCCTAGATTTTTTACATATAGTGACTTTGATGATTTTTTTTGGAGCCATAAATCACTTATATTTGCTTCCCCCACCCAAAAACCCCGTATTCCCGCCAGTTCCCCAGGCTTGTTGGCTATAGGGGGAACAAGAAAAAGATAGAGGTGAAGGACTTCTTCTTCAGATTTACCAAACATATCTATTAAATGTATATGTACCCAAAAATTTACAGATATTTTCATTACCCACTGTTGGATCCACAATCAAACAAAACTCTCAACCCAACTCTAAAACAAATGGGTAATTTAGACATTGGCTGTGGCTGTATTCTAGCGCTTCGCATCCCGGTGGAACGCCAACGTGAGTTGCGACAGGGGATGCTTGCAGTCTATGTTGATCTCAAGAAGGCGTTTGACTCAGTACATCGTGAGTCACTATGGGATCTTCTGCGGCTAAGCGGGATACAAGGAAGGGAATTCACGAATTTTATATTATTTAGCAAGCCTTTTATTTATATTCTAATAAACAGACATTCTGAGAACAACAGTTATTTCAGTTTGGACAGGAAACATTTAGGGAACCCTTTGGAAACAGTTGGGAAACATTGTTTCCAAACAAAGTTTACATCAATACTATGGCAGTGAGAATCGGAGCAAGGTTTGCGGGCGGGGATCCCCCCACACATCTAAACAAACATTTATTTCCGACGAAAACGATTGCCAGATTTATTCAATACACATCAAAACTATTCAGGAAAACCAAGTTCGAAATCGATGAAAGTCCACTACCGAAATTTTACCGAAAATGTATTTGCAGGAATGGTCCTCCGCTCGAAACGTCCAGACACCGTAGTGACAGGTGTGGTGTATGTGGTAAGGCGAGAGAGGCTAAGAGTGAGATGTTAGCCCCCCAGTGTGTGTGTCTGACCTAAAGAGCGAACGCGCAGTTCTCGTCCACCATAACGGCGTCAGCCCCGTACCGCCGCGGCCAAGGGTACGGCACGGGCCACAGTGGTTCATAGAAGCTAATCTCGGGTACGCGGGACTCGAACCTATGATCAGCGCATCAAGGTATAACCTGGGTACGTCTCTGTAGTATTCAGCGGGAGACAGCGTGTAGTCAGGCCAGTGATGATTCACAATATACGGCCTGGTGGAGTACTGTGAGTTTATCTCTGAAGTGATAGAAGCTAGGTCTGAAGCCTAGTGCTTCTTATAGGAAGGCACAGGTAAAGCAGATGGTGGAAAAACGTCGTAATGGGTGGATGACAGCGTGATGTCATGAGGGGTGGACGTCTGCCGCCTCCAGCAGTCAGGTATTGGGGGGTGGTTTGTTTTGATGCTGTTAGTAGGGCAGTTATATGAACAAATTTCGAGATCGAGATCTCCATCAGGAGTATAGTGATCACACCACTGATCTATATAACATGGATCGCGGAAGCCTGGCTCAGCACTTGTTCCAACTGTCCGTCATCTTGCCAATACCAAAAGAAAGCCTTGTTTCTGCGGCTCGCGTTGCTGCCTGGTTGTGCTTATCGCCTCGTCATGCCAAGCTGTGCTGCTATGTCCTGTACAAACAGACCAGGACCTGGAAGTGGCAAATCTTTCCACCTGTGAGTAACATCACACACACACACACACACGCACCCACCACACACACACACACCACACACACACCCACCACACACCCACACCCACACCACCCACGACACACCCACACACCTACCACACACACCCACCCACACCCACACCCACACCACCCACGACACACCCACACACCTACCACACACACCCACCCACACCCACACCCACACACACACCCACACCCACACACACCCACACCCACACACACACACACCACGCACACACCCACACCCACTCCCCACCCAGCCCATCCACTCTTAATCCATCTACCCACTCCAGTCATCCACCTACTAGTTAAAAAATAATATAGGTGGATATGGTATACTTTTTTTTATATAGGTAGATATAGATATAAGTATATTTTTTTATACTTGTTAACAATTAGTGGGAAACGGAAGCAGAGGTGACACTAAGAGAGGTGACACTAAAGCCGGTATTACACGGGCACTTTTCAGCTCACTGAGCAGATTTCACTGAGCTGCTCAACAAAACTATTACACGGTGATCTGTGTTTTGATGAGCAAAATGCATACAGACCTGAGTGCGGTTATGATACAAAAGATCATAGCGCTTCCTAATAAGCGGTGCTTGTTCTAATGGAGATAGCTTTATTTTGCGAGAAAAAAAAAGGAAAAAAAAGTATACTTTGTGGTTAAAGTTAGGTTAGGTTTCATTACAACCTATAAGGTTAGGTTAGGTTTCATTAAAATCTTTAAGGTTAGGTTAGGTTAGGTTTCATTAAAACCTATAAGGTTAGGTTAGGTTTCATTAAAACCTTTAAGGTTAGCTAGGCTAGGTTTCATTAAAACCTATAAGGTTAAGTTAGGTTTCATTAAAACCTATAAGGTTAGGTTAGGTTTCATTAAAACCTATAAGGTTAAGTTAGGTTTCATTAAAACCTATAAGGTTAGGTTAGGTTTCATTAAAACCTTTAAGGTTAGCTAGGTTAGGTTTCATTAAAACCTATAAGGTTAGGTTAGGTTTCATTTTTATTAATTTTTTTTTGGGGGGGGGGGGGGGGGGGGTTTGCGCAAAATAAAACTATCTCCATTGCAACAAGCACCTATTGTAGGCCAAGAAAAAATAGTTGGTGTCTCTGAAAACGATCGCGAAACTCTCGTCCATTATTACCAAAAGTTGTTTTGTAGTCTATATGAAACCATAGTCGTTTCGTACACTCAGCTCAGAGTTGAACTTGACTACTAGAGTTATGAAACGACACCAGGTATGTACGAAAATACTCAAAATCAGTGTACGAAACTAACTACTTTCAATTCAATATACCTAATTAAGAAAGGTTTTTTGATTAGGCCAAAGTTTTTTTATCCATTTAAACTTCCTGTAATCCCCGAGAGTAGCTTCTATGGACCACTGTGGCCCGCGCCGTACCCGTGGCCGCGGCGGTACGGGGCTGACGGCGTTATAGTGGACGAGAACTGCGCGTTCGCTCTTTAGGTCAGACACACACACACTCTTGGGCTAACACCGCACTCTTAGCCTCTCTCGCTTTACCATATACACCACACCTGTCACTACACACCTGTACGGCCTCGCAACACACCTGTCACTACACACCTGTACGGCCTCACAACACACCTGTCACTACACACTTGTACGGCCTCGCAAGACACCTGTCACTACACACCTGTACGGCCTCGCAACACACCTGTCACTACACACCTGTACGGCCTCGCAACACACCTGTCACTACACACCTGTACGGCCTCGCAACACACCTGTCACTACACACCTGTACGGCCTCGCAACACACCTGTTACTACACACCTGTACGGCCTCGCAACACACCTGTTGTCTGTGTATCACCGTAAATAAATGACTTGGAAGGTTCGACGATGCACTAGGTTGGAAGTTTAGTAGTAGTAGAAGGTGTTAATAGTAGTTGTAGGTGGTAATAATAGTAGTAGGTGGTAATAGTAGTAGAAGTAGTAGGTGTTAATAGTAGTAGTAGGTGGTAATATAGGCTATCACATGCCAGCAGCCAACACCCAGCCACTGCCTGGGCCGGCCCATGTATTTGTTTTGGTATTGGCAAGATGGCGGCTGGTGGCTGGTGGCTGACTTCAGTATCTCGGCCACAGCTAGCCCAGATCCGCGATCCATGTTATATAGATCAGTGGTAACCACTCGTCCAGAGATCCTGATGGATGGCTGGATGTTTATCCAGCTGAATCACTGGAGTTCAGAGCATGCTATGGCTAGTGTAACCTTACCTTTAAGCAGTCTGGATGTGTCACTCCCGCGGTAATTACCTAGAAAACAAACAGGTTAAATATCACCTGAGCTTTTTTTTCTCTCCCTCGCTTTCACGACTCCCATGTACATTTTAGGGTTCCGTTTTTAGAGGTATAAATCACTAGATGCCTTAATTACCGCCCTTAGGGCTACCTGGCCACCCTGGCCTCATGGCTACCTGGCGTCATGGCTACCTGGTTTTTATCTCTGTGACTCTTCTGTTCTCTGACGTGTAATGAATGACGCGCTGATGTTATCTTCATCTTGTCTTGACTACCATGATTTTTTTTCATGTTTAATGTATCGTTATCAGATGTTATGTATTTATCTGGTGTGTTTTTTGTAAGTTTGTGATCTTCTAACATACATTTTTTTTGAGGGGGGCTAACCTGGTACTGTTTACAATTTGTCTTAATTGATTAGATATGTTGTCAGTCTTGGCCGCGATAGATACAAGTCATTGCTGCCTCCATCGCATTGAGGTGGGGTGGACACGTTTGTCTCCACTTTTACGCCTTCGTGTGGAGAGGTAGCTACGACTCCCTGACCAGGTGTTCGATTCCGACCTGGTACTGTTATACTATTATCTTTAATCTTTAAATTTGAGATAGTATAGTGCTGTGTATGAAAAACAAATCATTCTTGTTGAGCTCTATGATTCAGAGAGAGAGAGAGAGAGAGAGAGAGAGAGAGAGAGAGAGAGGAGAGAGAGAGAGAGAGGAGAGAGAGAGAAGAAGAGAGAGAGAGAGAGAGAGAGAGAGTAAGAGAATAAGGGAAGGCAGTGATAAAAGTTTTGGTTGGGGCACTTGAGGATGAGGAGTGAAGGTGAAGAGAGAGAACAAGGCGGTGAGGACAGGTATAGAGAGTTGTTGTCAGGAGGAAGAGGAGGAAGAGGCGTATAAAAGGGATTAAAGTATTAGCGGCCCTGAAAAGACGAACCTTCACACCTTCCTCAAGTGGTGCCATAAACCCCTCCTCTCTCTCTCGCTCTCGCTCTCGCTCTCTCTCTCTCTCTCTCTCTCTCTCTCGCTCTCGCTCTCGCTCTCGCTCTCGCTCTCGCCGCTCTCGCCTCTCTCTCTTCTCTCTCTCTCTCTCTCTCTCTCTCTCTCTCTCTCTCTCTCTCTCTCTCTCTGCGGTGGTAAAGATTGGTTAGGTTGCGTCGAGTCAGCGTTGCAAGGTCGGTGAGGCGCCTGCAAAGTTACGACCCAGTTAGCCTGACATCGATACGGGGAAAACCGGCGGGAAAGGTTAATAGCCACACAGGTCGACGGCGCTCAAGAAAATACAGGTTAATTGTGCATTACCGGCAGTCAGAGGAGGGGGAGGGAGGGGGGGTAGACGTGAGCAGGAACTGGTTTTTAGGATTGTGTCGTATGTGTCGTCTTACTACCATCACCACGACCACCACGACCATTATGTTGTCGTCTTGGGAAATAACGTTGTCCACCTTAACTGAAGACTACAGACAGGTAATTGGTGTATTTCAGGATAAAAATCGGAGGTCGTGGTGATGAGCGGTCGTTTCCCTTACCCTTCACGGCCCATTATTGTCGTGGAGGGTTTTTTTTCCCAGAAGATTTTAAACTGAAGATTATGTGAAAGTAAAAAAAGTGTGTCCCTGGAAATCCGTGGACATGTGCTACATCCTTTACGTGAAAGAGGTCTTGTCCGGGGCTTCCTTTTACTTGGCCTGAGCTCAAGTGTCTGGGTTTTATAGTGTGTTAAAGGAGTGTTGGGTTTGCATGGAGGCAGCGGGTGTCGGCGTCACGGCTGCGTTATCGGTGCGTTTGCCTCCCGGTGGTTTTACGCCGCATGATTTTTGTTGTTTATGAGCACCTCTCTCTCTCTCTCTCTCTCTCTCTCTCTCTCTCTCTCTCGCTCTCGCTCTCGCTCTCGCTCTCGCTCTTGCTCTCGCTCGCTCTCGCTCGCTCTCGCTCGCTCTCGCTCTCGCTCTCGCTCTCGCTCTCGCTCTCGCTCTCGCTCTCGCTCTCGCTCTCTCTCTCTCTCTCTCTCTCTCTCTCTCTCTCTCTCTCTCTCTCTCTCTCTCTCTCTCTCTCTCTGATGGGTTGCCGCCATATATCGCTGCGGTAAGAACAGTGGCGTAGCTAGGTATTTATGATTGGGTGGGCACCTGGGAGGGCACAGCTGACTATGGGTGGGCACTAGATGAGCTGAACAAGCCCATACAGCTGAGGAGTTTGGTGGGGACTGGGGACTTACTTTCACTTACAGTGCCAAGACCCCCCCCCCCTTGCATATTTTGCATTCTGACCAATATCAAGAGTTTATCTGATGTCGTATGGACTATGGAAGGTTATTAGATGTTATTCTAGGAGTTTGTGTTGAGTACTGTACCTAGGGTATCATCCAGTTGCTGATGGAGAACGAAATAAAGCAGTCTTGACAAAACATGAAATACATATATTACCACTTATACAAAATAGAAATAACATAATTGATACTGGAAATTTTAAAAAATGCAGAAGTTTTAAAGCAGCAGGCAGATAAAATAAAAATTTCCAGAGAAAGTGAAAATACCTCACTTAAGCAGAATTCTTCTGTTCTTGTGGTTCTCAGCAAACTTATCAACAAATTCTTCTAAATCAAGGCTTTTAGCTCGCCTGCTTTCAATTGACAACGCAGCAAGATTACCTAATCTCTCATTGCCCATTGTATTTCTCAGTGTAGTTTTGATTAATTTCAGAGCAGAAAAGCTTCCCTCTGCTGAAGCTGATGACACAGGTAATACTACATAAATTTTGGCCAGTCTGTAGAACTCAGGAAATACCTCTTCATATGGACCAAAAATTCTCACTAAATCTAACAATGATTTGGGCTTTTCATTGTCACTTACATCCTTATAGCGTCTTTCTAACATGCGTCTTAAAGAGTGCAGCTCATGGTTAAGATCTTCCTCATTAGCACGAAATGCATGAATAAGTCCAGACATTTTCTCAACAGATAAGAACTCAGTACTTTGTGGATTCAGTGCCTGTAATGCTTTCATAAGTTCACATGCTTCATTATTGAAGCGCCTTGTCATTTCTGTTAACATATGATCTAGAATAGGATAGAAGAAGTTAATTCGTGATGAATCCTTAACACTGAAATCAGAGTGTGTGCTCCCTGACTGTTTTCCAATATAATCAGTAACAACAAAATCCTGCAATTTTGTAGACAGTTTCCGTTTCCTTGGTGATCTACACATTCTACACTCTGAAGTATCAAAACCATGAGCTGCTGAGTTTCTCTCAACTTCATCCCACAAAGCATCAAAAGAGGCTTGGTCTGACCGCATTTCTTCAAGGTGGGCTATTACAGTTTCAATTAATTCTACAGCTTTTACCATGTCAAGATTGGCTGATTGTAGCAAATTTGATAACTGATTTATCCTACCAAAAATATGTGTCATAATGGCTAGCTTCATAGCAAACCCAGCATCTATTTGACCTAAAAGTCCTCTTGCATCAATAGCTCTGTCAGCATTGCAGTCATTTGATAAACCTTCTAGAACACGCAGAACGGCATTCAGTCTCTCTTTCATTACTTTGCAAGTATCATACCTGCAAGCCCATCTGGTATCTGAAAGTCGTTGTAGCTCTCTAGTTTGCTCATTGGAATACATTTCCTTTTGCACATCCAACCATTTTGCATGGACATAAGATCCACTGATGAATACATACAGTTTTTCCTATAATGAGAAGAACTGTGCAGCCAAGAGGGAGACACGTACCAATTAAGTACCAACACAAGGCATTATAGAAAATGTGTAAGGGTGACTGGTGTAATTTAGTTATGTTCGTTGCTATTAAAAGTGATCAATAGAAAGTATATGAATTTAACTCACTCAGAGGCATTTCTTTCTTTCAAGCAGAGGGAAAATATTTATTGTATTGTATTTGAGGTCGAGGGTAAGTCATCAGTAGAAATTATTTATAATACTCCATGCATGCTCCCTCAATCCTATCTAGTGGAACACGGCTCCCACACCACACGGCAGCCGTGGCCAGTGGGTGGGCACCTGGGCGGGCACCAGCTTCTCGTGGGTGGGCACGTGCCCACCCAGGCCCACCCGTAGCTACGCCACTGGGTAAGAACGAGAAGCTGGTCCGCCTGTCATAGCACGTCTTAGAAAATAGCTATTCCCGCCCTTAGCTCCCGTCCTCCCATCCTGCACCACCGCCACCACCACCGCCATCAACGTCGCGCCCCTGATACCAAAGGGTCCAAGGGTGACGTGTGTGCATGTGTGTGTGTGTAAATTACATAGGAAAGCATTATGTTCGAGGGTGTGTACCGCTTGTTATTTTGCTTTTCGTTTGAAATTTTTGCATCGTGTTTTGTTTTTGTTTTTTAGGGTGGGGGGGGGGTTATGGAAAGACGTGTATGTGTGTGTGTGTGTGTTTTATTTTTACGTTGTAGCCTATAGCGCCTGTAGGCTTATGGAGAGTCTTGATGTTGGTCGATCTCGCCCGTTGGTGGCGCAGGCTGGATTTTTATAGTGACACCTGTGGTCTCAGGTGAAGATCCCATTTGCGGCAAAGTTCGGTTCTTCAGGTTAGGTTCATACAGCCCCTAGAGTCCACCGTCGCACTCGCAATCAGAAAACAGGTATATAGCTGCATGTGGGTTGCTTCGGCCACTCGACGATGGATTTGATAGTTGCTTCTTGGTGAGACTTGAACTCGGGACCTTCTGCTCCCCTACCAGGCTCTTGAAAGAGTTGCCCCCGGCAGGATTCGAACTCGGGACATTGAGTTCAGCACTCCAAGACACTAACCACTCGGCCACCGCCTCCCCCTGTGTGTGTGTCTGTGTGTGTGTGTGTGTGTGTGTGTGTGTGTGTGTGTGTGTGTGTGTGTGTGTGTGTGTGTAGTGAGTGTACGGTAGGAGTAGAGATATGGTGGGTTTTGTGTACGTTTGTGTGTACTTATGTATGTGCATATGTCGCAAATCTAGATTTTTTTTTTTCTTGCTGAATTTCCTCCATAGAGACAAACTAGGTGCAAACGGTTATGACAGGCACCTCACCTGCCTTTACCCCGACCTCACTCGGTGGGGGCGGCGTGACTTTAACCTATCCGACCCAGGCTTATAACAAATACAGTCAAATAGGACAAGTATTTCATTGCCAGAATGAACAAAAATAGACAATAACAACTACTACTACTTACTACTACTACTACTACTACTACTACTACTACTACTACTACTGTTACTACTACTACTACTACTACTACTACTACTACTACTACTACTACTACTACTACTACTACTACTACTACTGTTACTACTACTACTACTACTACTACTACTACTACTACTACTACTACTACTACTACTACTACTACAATATACCTCCACCGCCTCTTTATTTGCGGCGGGTACGCCATAGCCCCACCTCGCTATTACTACTACTACTACTACTACTACTATACTACTATTACTACTACTACTACTACTACTACTACTACTACTACTACTGTTACTACTACTACTACTACTATTACTACTACTACTACTACTATTACTACTATTACTACTACTACTATACTACTACTACTACTGTTACTACTACTACTACTACTGTTACTACTACTACTACTACTACTACTACTACTACTACTACTACTACTTTGCCACCACCACCACCACCACCACCATCACCACCGTGCACCACCGCCGCTGCTACCGTCATTATTGCAAAACCATTAACACAACTGAGGAAAAAACCGAGAATATATCGGCTCAAATATACGCCATTGAACCCTATACTATCGAGCCTTATGAATGTATGAATGAATAACAATGAATAGCAGTAATAATGAATGAAAAACAAACATATAAACGTAAAACAGAGCACGTGATTACAGTTCGCAATATTGGATTCTGTCGCCTTTATACTTATTTCATGTCATTTGCATTTTCGTGATGGTGCTTGGAGTGTGTTCATAATGGCGCCAGGAGGCTGTTATGTGTGTGTGCGTGTGCGTGTGCGTGTGCG
This sequence comes from Chionoecetes opilio, assembly GCA_016584305.1. NCBI lineage: Eukaryota > Metazoa > Arthropoda > Malacostraca > Decapoda > Majidae > Chionoecetes > Chionoecetes opilio. The sequence goes on from JACEEZ010000465.1 coordinate 61,623, forward strand.
TGTGTGTGTGTGTGTGTGTGTGCGTGTGCGTGTGCGTGTGTGTGTGTGTGTGTGTGTGTGTGTGTGTACCTACGTGTAGTTATATCTTCCAATAAAAAATAACTGCTTTTGTGTAGCCTACCTTTTGACCATCGACTAAATCTCTCTCTCTCTCTCTCTCTCTCTCTCTCTCTCTCTCTCTCTCTCTCTCCCCTCTCTCTTCTCTGCCCGTCAGGTGGCAAGGTTGGTAGGACGTGAGTTCGCAATGTGCAGCGTCCCTGTACATTCGGTCAGCGGTTCGAGTCCGCCTAGTTCGTGCTGACGTGGCGGCGCTTTGTATAGTCAATAACCTTGTAGTTGGTACTTGCAAAGTGTCTAGATAGGATGAAAATCTTATCTTATCTCTCTTTCTCTGAGGTTGTGTTCCTCATCCTTATCATTATTATTATCATTAATATAATTATTATCTACTTTTACTTCTACTACTTTTTCTACTCCTGAAGTTCTCTACTACAGCCTTTTCTCCCCACCATTCCTGCCTTCCCACCTGTGCCCCGTCCCGTCAGGTAAGGAACCACAGGGTACCGCGTAAGGTAAAAAAACTATCCTGGGGGGGTGGCTGGGTGGCGGGGGGGTGCATTGCGGGGGTGAAGGTGAGTGATGATAGGACATGTTAGGGAATTATAGAGGTGAGCTTGATTATAGGCGCTCGTCCCCACCTCCCCCACCTTCCCACCTTCCCTTCCTCCCTCTCCCCCCACCTCTCCCCTCCCCATCTCGGCTCCCTAGACCTAAAAGACACCCTTATCCTGGTGGTTAATTGAGTTATCCGCCAGACAAGGCCCCGCTAACGAGCCTATTATTTAGCAGGTGATTCATGGCCCTCCCGTGTTACCTTTCTACCCTTACCTTCCCTCGTGCCCTTCTGTCCCTCCCTCGTGCCCTTCTGTCCCTCCCTCGTGCCCTTCTGTCCCTCCCTCTTTTATCCTGCTTTTCCAGTACTCCCCCTTTACCCTTTCTTCTCCCTGGTCTTTTCTTTTCTCTTGTCTCTTTTTTCTCTTCTTTTTATTTCTTTTTTTCAGTTTTCTTTTCTCTTTTAACTCTTTTCTTCTCTTTTTAATATCATTTTTCCGTTTTCTTTTCTCTTATCTTTCTTCTCTTCTTTAATTTTCGTCTTCAGTTTTCTTTTGTCCTTTATCCTCATGCCTTTTCTCTTTTCACTTGTTTTTCTCTCTTTTTATTTTTTTCCGTTTTCTTTTCTCTTTCATCCTCTGTTCTTCCAGTAACCACTTTTATCCTTTCTTTCCCCGCCTGCTTGTAATATCTCCCTTCAACCTCCCCCCTTCGCTTTATGATAATAGTAACATCATAGTGACTCGTATGCACCAGTCAATCAATCCTTGGGGGCATACGCCAAGGGGCGCGTCGCCTCGCCCACCCTACGACGCCACTCCCGGGGGTCACCACGCGCGAGTTCCCATGCAGGCTCCTTTCCCATACCAAGCAGCTCTCGACACGAAACATCAACTTGCCCCAGTCACGAGCCTTGTGGGCGCCCCCTTGGCCTCCTCCACGCCGGATTGTCTCTTACAGATACAACCCGATGAGAAGGATCGGTTTCAGGGTAGCGTGCCACATGCCCATATAGCCGAAGTTGGCGCTGACGGACTATGCAGGTAATAGGCCTCGATTCAGTCTCACGGTGCAATCGCTGATTTGACACGTAATCATCCCAGCGATACCCCATGATTCTGCGAAGACACTTATTACCAAAGGCATTGATTCGTCTCTTCAAGTCACTATTTAGTGTCCATGTCTCACAACCATAGAGTAAGACAGGGATCACAAGCGATTTGAAGATCCGGATCTTTGTCCTCCTGCACAGGTACCGACAACGCCAAATACTCCCGCTGAGCGAGTCCATAACACCGTGGGCTATGCCAATCCGCCGTAAGACTTCTTGACGTGACCCGCCGTCATTATGGACTGCGCTACCAAGGTATGTAAAATTTTCCAAGATCTCAATGTCCTCGCCACACGCATGAACAGACTGTACTGCTTCATCTAGTAAGTCTCCAAACACCTGGACCTTGGTCTTGAGCCAGGAGACCTCAAGTCCCAAAGGCTTTGCCTCCTCGTGCAGCGCCTCGAGAGCCATCACCAGGACCTCCAGCGACTCAGCAAAGATTACTGCATCATCGGCAAAAACAAGATCAGTGATCTTGGTGTTGCCGACGGATGCTCCACAACCACTTTGATCTACAACCTTGTCCAATACCCAGTCCATACAAGCGTTGAAAAGTGATGGGGCAAGGACGCACCCTTGCTCACTCCTGTATTCACAGGAAAGAAGCCGGATACACCTGCCCCACACTTCACAGCACTCTCAGTCCCAGAATACAGACCAGTTATCAAACCAATAGTCCTTGCAGGAATCCCTCGAAGTCGCAGAAGATCCCAGAGTGACTCACGATGCACTGAGTCAAACGCCTTCTTGAGATCAACATAGGCTGCAAGCAGTGCACCAGTAGTATACATGAAATTCACTAGACGAAAATAACAAAAATAATGTCAAAATTCCCTAAGTGTGTGTGTGTGTGTGTGTGTGTGTGTGTGTGTGTGTGTGTGTGTGTGTGTGTGTGTGTGTGTGTGTGTGTGTGTGTGTGTGTGTGTGTGTGTGTGTGTGTGTGTGTGTGTGTGTGTGTGTGTGTGTGTGTGTGTGTGTGTGTGTGTGTGTGTGCGCGCACTCGAGCCTTACTCCTGCATTTCAAATACTTTTCTTTAGGTTGATACAAAGACTACTGTTTTGGGTTGATACAATAAAAAGTTGAGAATTGCCAATATGGAGACATTTCCTTCACTCCATCAAAGAAAGGCTCAGACAGTTACCTCCAATTAAAAGGCAGGATAAGTTTGGCTGCCGCGTCAGTAGTAATCTGTTGTTCCTCCTTCATGCATACCATCACTCCGAGGCGTCTGGAGGCTGAGTGCATCCTTGAAACTCTTTTTATGAAGTCATAGGAAGGATTCGGGATGGAGTTTAGATGGGTACATTCATGGTAGGGTTTGTGCAAATCCTTGACGGATCTGAAGGAATCAAAGTCGTGTTTAGTCAAAAAATCAAAAAACGAAAACAGTTAAGAATAATAAAACGAATTATTTGACTTTATTGACTTTATTATACCAGACTTTATTGGTTCTTTCGAAAACAGTTAACATTATGAACATTCTGTTGAATAGAACAAGCCGATAAATCAAGTTATAATATTTTTTTAAATCATTATATAGCTACAATGTCATTGAATGTTGCAGTCTTTTTTCTATTCAGATTTTTGTCGCGACAAACTGTATCGATTAGCTGGATGAAACATGTGATGATTGTTTGTTTCGTTCTATGTATGGGCGTTTAGAGAAAAAAAATGGAGGCAGAATAAATGCATGGCCCTTCCATCAATTTCAGTTTTGTTATCCGGAACTCCTGAACTGATTGCACAGCCTTGCGCCGCCGCAGCCATCGCGGGTCTGAGGTGCTTCGCCGCTCCTGTTGCCTCGAGATATATTACCTTTGTAGTTTTTGGATTTTATTATATTCACCTTTACAGTCGTATGTCTTTTTTTCATTATGCCTGATTTATATTCCCTAAGCCGCCATATATTACCTTACACTAATATATGGCGGCCTAGGAAACATAAATCAGGCATTATGAAAAAAAGGCACACGACTGCAAAGATGAACAGAATATAAATCCGGCAGCGCTGGGATCCTTGTAGCGATGCGATCCCCTACTGACTGGAGGAGTAGACCAGAGTCAGATAGTACTATACAAGTACTTGTGGGCCCTTTGGACCCATGTATTGATATTTGTAGTAGTAGTATATATTAGACAACATGTGATTGCAAACTCCAATCGTGTTGTTGCTGTCGTTGGTCACTGGTCAAAGTGCCTCGGGGTAGACCACGTTCCATGTGATTCCAACCCTTTGTGTTCCGTGTTATTCCTACACACACATACTCACACACGCACACAAACGTCCATGAGTCTACTGAGTTTGTGGAATGCGGCAAGACGTTACCGCAGAGTTTTTCCTGTAATCTAATAAGCCTAAACTGTTTTTAGCCTAAAACCCCCCTTCAAAATGATTCAATCGACATGGGATTAAGCCGCTTACCACCTACGATTTATTTGCGATTTTTTTTTTAGCCTACTCTCATCAAAATTGAATTTATAGTTTCGGCTACCCAAAACAGACAGGCAGACAGACAGATAGACACACACACACACACACAGAGACACAAGGCTACTCCTAAAGTATATTAGACAAGTGCTTGTGGGCCCTTCGAACCCATGTATTGATGTTTGTAGTAGTAGTATTACTACTACTTTGGGGAGGCGGTAGCGGAGGCGGTAGCGGAGTGGTTAGCGTCTCCGACTGGCGTTCTCGGTGACCCGAGTTCGATCCCCGAAGAAACCCAAAATTTTTCTGCCCTGTCGAGTGGCCTAAGAACACCCACATGCCCTGCCCATCAACTCTACCTTCGATTGCGAGTGCATCGGAGGACACAGGGGGGCGGCATGAGCCTCTAATCACAGGCGTCACTATAAGAATCCTGCCTGCGCCACCACGGGCGAGGGCCAACCATCACAACAGCCCTCAAGTGAACCTCCAGAGTCTACCATCCGAGCCCTGGGTCACCACTGCCTACAGGCGCTATAGGCACAACATGTAAAAAAAAAAAAAAAAAAAAAGTTGCTGTCGTTGGTCACTGGTCTAAGTGCCTCGGTGTAGACCACGTTCCGTGTGATTCAAACCCTTTGTGTTCCGTGTGATTCCAACACACACACTCACACATGCACACAAACGGTAAGTCCAATAGTCTACTGAGCTTGCGGTATGAGGCAAGACGTTGCCGCAGAGTTTTTCCTGTAATTTAATACTCCTAAAAGTGTTTTTAGCCCCAAAACCCCCTTTAAAATTATTCAATCGACATGGGACCAAGCCGCTTACCACCTACAATTTATTTGCCATTTTTTGAGCCTACTCTCATCAAAATTGAATTTACAGTTTCGGCTACCCAAAACAGACAAACAGACAGACAGACAGACAGACAGACTGACAGACACACGGCTACTCCTATAGTATGTTAGATGACCCTGGAGTAGACGAACAAAGCCTCCATCAGGGCGAGTGGCTGCCACATCAAGACAGCGCGCCTCTCAACACCTGCCTAGATAGCTACCTAGACGCCTGCCTAGATAGCCCTCCTGACGTAAGACTGGATGCCTCACGTCAGCTGGGTGACTGCCGTGCGAGGCGCCGCGGATAAGCTTGGCCTGAAATTGCTGTGCTTGAGGCTGGAGTGAGTCTTCCTTCTCCTCCTCCTCTCTGTAAGATTGGTCCTCTTATAATGTGAGGCATGTCAGCCATATTTTCTTGGAGGATAACCTTAATTTGATTCCTCGTAAAAATGCTGCTTGGAATATCAAAAGTTGTTTATTGATGGTCAGTTGGTAATGCCCAAATAGCTTCACTTCAGTTTCACTTCAAAACACTTGAACCGAATTGAACCGGGGCGCATTGTGTATTCTGGATGAAGCCTTCTTACAGCGACCCTCCAGCCGTGTAGTCATCATCTAGTTGTATTCATCTAGTTGTATTTTACAGGGCCTGAGCAACGCTCGTATGGCCCCGTCTCCATATCAACATTTATTTTATCATTCATCCTTAGTGCTTAGTGTTGGCCGAAGCCACCATCCCGGGAGGCGGGTCACAAACCCCCGGCTAACACCTGGTACCCATTCACTGCTGGGTGGACAGGGGCTCGGGTTTTAAGAAGACCGCCCGTCTGTCTTCGCTCCGCCCGGGGATCAATACCCGGGACTTCTCGGTTGTGAGCCAA